>JALIRH010000003.1:62109398-62579861 GCA_023055505.1 Callipepla californica brunnescens
ACATCAATAGTACTTTGCCTATTGATGGCAGCTGAGGACAGGAGCGGAACAAAACCTGAAGTGTGTTCATTAAAGCACAGGACAGAGGGACAGGTAGGTAAGCAATGCAGTTCACTTTGCAGATTTCAGAGAATGACTTTCCCAGCAAGCTAGTGCCCACGCTAAAGCTGGAGCTATAGGTTGGAACTGTTTGTTGTACACTGCATGTGAGAAATGCAGGCTTTATAAATCAAATCTCTCCTAGTAGATGACTCAGTGGCCCTGTCCTGAGGTCTCATCCTCCAAAAGGACCCACGAGGGATCTCCACCTAGCTGCTAGCTCCTAATGACATTGAGGCTGCAGTTCTACACTTACAATTCAGGGTCAGGAATTCGTTAGAAAAAAGAAGTTGCATATTCGTTTCATTACTTACAATGAAAAAATATGGTTTTCAATTGGCTTTACTCCCTCTACTCCTTTGGATGACTGCAGCAACTAAAAATGTTTTGCCTGAGAAGTGGCATCTTACAACAGATAGGATGGTATTGCCAAATAATTATCAAAAAGGAGCCTTTGGCATGGATAAAAGCACTTTGCTGCACCACTATCAAGGCAGACTCATGTGCCTTCAGATCTGCTTTTGGTACCTCTTGCCACACCTTTTGACCACATTTCAGACAGTGTAACTATGAATTTATCACTGAAGCATCTCTTAAACAGTGCATCTGGCACCAGCAGGTTGATCCAAGCCTGTTCAGTTCACAGGAAGGGAAATGAAAATGCTGAAAAACTGATTTGCCAAAAAGAAAGAGCCTCAGTATGGGGAGGAGGACTGGGGAAATGGATGTCGTGTGTGCCAGGGCTGAAATGCAAGCTGCAATAAAAGGCAGCTCACTGAATGGTCAGAGTTACAGCAGCTGTTTCCTTGTGATTGCTGCTTCACATCTAATTAGACCTCAACAAGTTTTAAGATCATTCTCAGCTATGATGAGCATATATTTGAAAGGGATAAAGGAAACGTGATTTGCTTTTACAGGACCTGAGGTGCTCTGCAGGCTGCACTGAAATCATTGGGAGCTGTAGGCAATCACCATCCTTTGAAAAGTCTGAAATTGAGCCTTCAGTGAGTAAATTAAAGACGGAGATCCCTGAGCCCAACTAGACCATGGGAAAGCTGATCTGGGGAGAGCCTTCTGTCATGTGTGTTATGAACTGAATTATTAAATCTTTATGCTGGAGAGATTTTGCTCTTAGGGTTGGAAAAGATAGAAAAATTGTATTTCCTTGCTTTTTTATTTTTGATTTATTTTTGATTTTATCTTCAACCCAAGTTGTAAAATAAGATTCCTTGAACAGTTACTGGTCAAGAAGATACTCTCTTAATTGTGAAGTTAGGTATCTATAAGAAATTATTGGTCTTTAAATGCCTGGAAATTGTTTTTGGGTAGATGTGAAGGATGGAGAAAGAGGAGCTTTGACTTGAGAGAGCAGCAGTTCTGTGCTGTTCCCAGGAGGGAGGTGTGCTGAAGTGTTCTTGGCAGGACCAGTAGCTGCCCCAAAGTAAGACTTGCTGTGGGATATAATTCCTCCTGTAACCTCAGAGCTGTGCTGCTGCAAACCTATGGTTCAAGGTTCAGTGTTGTCCTAAGCATTGGCTGTTGAACAGACACCTACATAAGTGCAGAGCTAAGGCAGTTGAGATTGTCCCCTCATTCTCTTTCTGCCTATGGCTACTTTCATTTTAGAAGGGTTTCTTTGCAACAGTGTCTGCTTAAGTTATTCTAATGCCTCCCTGCCTTTCAGGCACGTTGAAAAGCACTGTGAGGAAAAACAATAGGTGCCTGGAAAGTGTTGAGGACAGACTGTGAGCACAGAGTTTCCAATAGGAACAGCTAGGAACAGAAACCTGTGACTAAATCTAGGCTGTGCTTTGGTGGAGGGCTGCGTGGGTTATTTCACAAGGATCTGCTAACCAGACAGCAGTGCCTTTCTTCTTTTCTCCTCTTGCAAACTTAGTGTTGGGAGCAGACAATTCAGGAAACTTAAAACCCATCCTATTCTTGCTTTCTCTCCTGAGAAGAGTGACCCCATACGTAAGAAGCATTTTGTACATAAAGAATGAGAGCTTTCTAATTAGTGTATTAGTACACATAGCCTAGAACAGAAAAGAACGTCCCGAGTTTTCAACAGCAGCTGACAGCATGGTTAGAAGTAATTGAAACCTTAACAGATAGGAGAAAATATTTTTCCCTTTGCGACAAAAAGAGGTTCACAGAAATGGAAGCACTTATTTTGTGCACAGTGATTGTCTTCTGAAGGGGAAGAAAACAAAAGAGTGAGCGATCCTTTCTGCTAAAGCCTGTCCTCTAAGCTGTATTCAGTTGGACCTGAGGAAGGGTGATAAACCTTGTCAGAAATGGACTGTGGTTGCACCTCAAATGGATCCATGTGTTTCCCAGCAATTATTAGCCTCTGACACTGTACTGATTTCCAAGAATGTTGCTGTCTAGGAGATATGAGACTGAAAATGACTCCTGCAATATTAACTCATTTGCTGAGCAGTTGAATGCTTTGCTTAACACTAAGGATATTAAAATGAGAGCTCCACGATGGAAAATTGCAGATGGCTAGCTTGGAAGATATGAGAGTGAAAGTGAAGTTCCATTTTAAATAATGGTGCCTTTTCTTGATCCTCTCTTTGATCAGGTAGCTCTGACAAACTGAGCAAAGCAACTTAATCTGTTTGGCTCAAAAAGCTTGATGTCCGTTTCTCCAGTAAGTTGTTGCAAAATAGCTTTAGGTGTTCCTAAACAGCTTATTGAAGATGATGTCTGATGATGTCTGAAGACAGATTTTTGTGCTGTGTTACAAAGGTCCCTGCCTTTGTCCTCTCTTACAGCCCTAAGGGAGGCTGTAAGACTTCAAAAGCTCTGGGATTTTTCTGTGAATTATGCAGGGTTTTTCCGTGCATCTCTAGGTGTCAGCTTTCAGCTTTGGAAATCCAGTTATCCCATCAGACCTGCTGACTTAGCACAAGAATTCTCCTAAATGTGACAAATTCTTTGTTGAAATCAATGAGCATTTTGTCTTTGAAAGTGCTAACAGAGCCTCTCGTGGATGGCTCTTCCGAATTCCACCTCTGCAGTTCCCCCTGTGAGTGCAAAATAGAACAGAAACTTACTCCTATGTAGCTTTCAGTAGTTGGTATATTGACTGACGTCTGATTTTTCCACTGCCCTTCTTTAAAAATGACAAATACAATCTGTTTATACCGTGTATCTTTAAAGAAACCATTTCAGCATAAGTTACCGTATTTAGTGAAACGTAGATGTGAAAAGACAGCTGCTAATAACTGCCTCCTTCTAGAAGCAGATATTCTGATCCTTCTCATCTGAAGTGGCTGAAAGTAGATCCAGTGTTCACTAAGATTCAACTGATTCACAAGGAAAAAGGAAGCTGATGTACTGCATCATTTTCTGCCTTTCAGGTCTTCAGACATGCTTAAAAAAGAAACAAGCAGACAAATAAAAAAAGAGACAAATGGGTATCAGTCTGTATTATTGTTACTCACTACTTGCAAATGCTTAATATCTGTGTCTGGGAACTAGGACCTGCAGCAATGAAAAAGATGACTGTCTGTCTGACAGAGGTATACAAATAGAAATGGCTGGGGGATACAGATCTCTGGGACATTCTGGTATAGTGGGAGGAAAAGGCATCCGAGAGGCTTCAGATACCCAAAGCAAGCATTTGGAGCCCCCTTTGAATGCCTGAGAAATGAATTTTTCAAAGCTGTAATTTTAAATGTTATGACTGTTGTGTGCATCCTTTGCAACGTGCATTTTAACGCACCCGTGCAAAGTGGAAAGTTTTAATTCTTTCTTTCTGCACCTGCTTATTAAAATATGAAAGGCTGGTTCACGTAAGTGATCTGAAAAAATACCAGCTTACCTCATTATGGCAACTAAGCTGCACCCAGACTGTTTTTAGTGCTACTTTTCAATCATATACAATTTTCCTATCGGGCCTTTTTTTGCTAGGGCAGCTATTTCAGATGTGACAGTGCCTTTTGTTTGTGCAGAATGGATCTGTGTGAGATGTGTTACGTGTACGGAACGGTGACAGTAATTTTGCCGACAACGGAGAAGTGAAAGCTTCAAAGAAAACGCTAGTGACAAATGTGCTGGAAATACAAAATACCAGCTGGCTGGTCCTCCCTGGAGGCAAGCCTTTTATTTAAATTAAAAGGTTTTTCTCTTTAGATGGCCTGTCATAAATTGATAGTGTATATAAATGACCTGAATTTATTTTTCAGTAGATAATTGCCCTGGAATTTAATCTCCTAAATCTTCCTGACACTTTACTCTTCTTCTATTCACAGGCAGGTTCTGTGTTTCCCAAGCAAAGTGGTGCTTTCCCTCGCTCAGTCACCTATATATTGTTGCAAAGGGAAAATACCTGCTTATCCTGGGAGGTAAGTGGAGAAAGAAATAAAGCACAGACAACGAGGCTTGAAGTGCATGTGGGAAACAGTACCTGAGGGCTCTCTCTAGCATGCTGTCCACAGTGAATTAAGAAATATCTTGTTCTGGTTTTCTTAGATGTTTGGGGAGGCATTTTGTTGTAGTGGGTGTCTGCCCCAGAGGTTGACCTAGTGCTCTCAGAGGACTGGGGTGATATGGGAAATAATGTGAACAGCTGAGGATCTAGCATGCTGGGCAATGTGCCATCGTTGACCTATGCAGGATTGCACCATGAGGTAGTTTCTGATACCTCATTCTTTTGCCATCCTAGATTAATGCACTTTGCCTCTAAGTGGTGCCTCCGAATGTATATGTAACGGATATTTTACAAGGATTGTTTCTGAGCCTTTTGCAGTCAGTTGGAGTTTGGTTTTCAGGTTCCATATATATTTTCTTTAGCCTTCAGATTCTCTGTGCAGGAGCCCTAGGACTGCTTCATTTGTTCTCTTAGATTTGATTGCACTTGGAGAAATATGTGATGCTGATGAGTAGGGTTTGACATTCTGAATTGCTGAGATATTGTATAGAAGGTTTGGTAATGCAGCAGAATTCAATGGTGCTTGGTTTTGAGCATCTGCAAGTGTACTTTCCTTATTTTTGCTATAGGAACAATTATGCTGCTTCGAAACTTGACAATCTGGATCTGTTCTGAGCTGCATGAGTTTGTGAATCTGGATGATGAAATCTGAAAATCTGGCTCAAAACATGCTGTCATTTTAGCTTTGCTTCTTAAAGCAAGCAAAATCAGTGGGATTGTTCTGGTAAAGCCCTGTTCTTTCAAAGTTGTAGGTAGGATATCTATGTTTAGGAAACTTTACAAACAAACAAACAAACAAAAAAATGACTAATGTTTATTGGCACTGTGAGATGCGTAAGTTTCCTCACAGTTCTGTAACATTGTAAGCCTCATCTGTTTGTAGATCTTAAATCATTTTAAACTTCTATCCTGAAGGCATGGTGATTCAGTGTCAGTTGTAGGGATTCCTAGTCCTACCTGCTTTAGAAAAATGAAATTCTTGAAATATTCTGCTAGTAATTATTTTAAATGTGTGGTAGTCCTTGCACATTTCCTTCTAAACTGCTAAAGTCTTGTTGTAAGTTTTCTGCTTTTTCTGTGGGGAAAAATGTAGGACTAGAATTCTGTGTTTTGCCAGATCCTGCTGTTAAACAGCTGTGTGTTTACTTCACACATCTGTCAGGGCAGGCAGCTGCTATCACCAGATCTCAGGACTGTCCCAGTTGATTTAGCTCCTGGACATTTTTGTAAGTAACAGTGTCATAAGTCTATTTGCTAGCAGTGGGCATTTATTCTTCTGCAAACGTGTCTTGACCTCTACTTCCCACTGTTAAAAATCATTGCTTTTACAGCTTCTGGGCTAGCTTAGGGCAGTTCTTTGCAGTGCAGTTGACGTGAAGATTTAGATATGTGAGATGTTTATGAATGTGATGTACTGAAGGGATCCAGGGATCTTTACAGCTTGGGCAGCATCTGCTGCCTTTCCCATGCCAGCAGAGATGTGAGGACTGAGAAAGAAAACAAACAAATGGGGACACTGGGAAGAAAATAACATTTATTGGAAGTCCTCTCTCTCTCTCCTATTCTGAAGGAAAGAAATGATAGAGGGGAATACTGTCATCCCTTATGTGATGGGGGAGGTGTGCACAGTAACTGCTAATTCTGCTCGTAGTTCTTACCTCATTTCTTAGCAGTTCTACCTGGAGCTGTTGTGCATGCAGGCAGTGAGCTATCAGTTTCCTCCCTGACTACCTTTGGTGTAGTCTTTGACTTCTCTTTGCTGGTTCTCTTGCTTCTTCCATAGTGATCAGTAACAGTTTTCAGTCTGCTGTACTGCAGGGAAGCAACTCTCAGCCCAGGGAGAGAAGAGGCTGTTGCTTGTTTCTCAGCCTTACCAGAAAGTCTGGGCTGGAATTGAAGGACTTTTTTTTTTTTTTTTTTTTAAACCAAACTAGTGTGTGCTTGAGAAGTTCAGCCTCTCCACCAGGGTGTGTTGGGACCATTGCCCACCTGACCTAATTTCTATCGTTTTTGATAGCATTCAGTTATTTAATGCCAGTTTAAGAAAAAAATTACAAACTTTGACTGACATTACTCAAAATTGTAGTTTTTAGAAGGTTTTACTGTTGATTTAAAATGATTAACATTGCTTTTATTGGAGCGTAGAGAAAGTTTCCTGCCTCCAAGGTTTCTAACGGCCAAGGCAAGCTGAGGTGAAAGCAGTGTTGCATGTGTAAAGTGCACGACCGTGCAAGATGTGAGCCCAGCCCACAGTCCCTGCTTCTTCCCTGTCCATCAGAGGGATTTTAGTCTAGCAGCAAGATCCAGCATTGGTTCATTATAAACACATTTGCACCCTAATGCGCTCCCCCAGATACCTTTTTTCCAAAAGGCAAGGGTGGCATTAACAGGCTGTGTCTGTGGATGAGCTTCCTAATGGGAAGGACGAGATGTTTGTATTGAGAGCTCTTCTAATGTTGCTTTATTTTTAGGAGGCCTCTGAGCCCCTGACTAACAAAATACATCATCTGTCATACTCTGAATTTATTTTTACTGCAGGGAACATTGATACTGAAAAGACAGCGATCCTGCACTTCTGATGGACTGTTAGCACACAGTCCACAGTGATTACCCTCTAGATCACCATGTACCTCTGTGAAAGAGGCTCAGATAGCAGCATCCCATCTCTGTGCCCTGTGGTACTTCTCGCAGCTTGGAGGAAAGGTCCCCTAGAGTGGTACTGCATGTATTCAGCTGGAATGAGCAGTGCTTGAGCTAGGGGAGTGTAAGGGAGGCTCATCTTCAGGAAATACCTGGTTGAAACTGGCAGCTGTAGTGTGGTGGTGGTACTGGCCAAATGAAAGCAGCCTTACTCAGATGTCAGTTCAACTAACACGGCTGCAGCCAGCAGAACAGCAGAGAGCTACTCTGCATGGGAGGGAAAAGGAGGAGCAAATTAAATTTGGATGTCAGTAATTAATAGCTGGCTGGCAGAGGGGCGTTTTGTCAGCCCAGCGGTGGGAAACTCTTTGTTACTGATAAAGTCTCAGCATGATCCAGGCAGTGAAACCTGCCTCTTGTGATGGTGTAAGTGGGGAAGTGCGCTCCTGTTTTGCGTTGATCAGTCGGTGTGCTGTGCTAGGTAAACAGGCTGTTCATTTCTCATCTTCAGGAAACACATCCTTCAAATTGTAGTTATGAGAAATACCTCGGAACCCTAGCTTGAATTTATTAGGAAAATAATACCTTTAGTACTGGGCTAGAAGGAAGAATCCTTGGCAATTTTCAGAAACAAAGTGTGATGTTGTCAGACCATCACCTCGCACAGCTGCAGTCACCCAGCAAGCCAAAACCAAGATCCTGACCTCGGGCATCTCAGGTACCTGCTTTTTCTTGAGCAAACCTTTCCTCATAAGTCATGTCCATGGCTCTAAAAACAACCTTCATTATGAGTTGCCTCAATTTGAACCACATGAGGCTCTTTCTCAGGCAGGACTTGGTTGCAAGCTAGTCAGACCTCACCAGCTTACTGTCTTTCTGTAAGGCAATTTTCTCTTAGTTGTTATTAGGCTACGTGTACTTACAGCAAAATGTACCTCCCTCTTTGGTAGAAAGGATCAAAAACATGTAGGTGTCTTTGCAAGTCTCGCCTCATTGCTCTGCCTTACTTTTATGCTTGGAAAATCCCATCATTTTCAGGACAGATTTACATCCCTGAAAGCACATTTAAGCACATAGCTATATATCTCCAGTTATGCACATCATGAAACAAAGTGGTTTGGATGTAATATTAAGGATGAATTCACCTTCTTTTATCTCTTTATGGGTGCACTACTTGCCATTTCATAATTATGAAACAAAAACATTTAACAGGCATTGTTCCTCCCTATTAACTAGCAAAGCTATTTCTCGTGTGCTCCAATGTGCTACTCATATTTTTTAGTCCTCACCACTGGGAAGTGGTGCAGGGTTGGGCACAACTGACCAGGAACAAAGCTCCACTATACTGATTCCTCATGTTTGAAGCTGCAGGTGCAGTGACCCCCTGGTTGGGTGCAGGAAGGGTACCCATGGCTGCCTCCCATTCCTGCCTGATTCTTAACTTAGTGGCCATTAATTTCTGCGCTTGAAGACAGTGTTGTTCATTTTAGACACTCATTGAATGCTTGTTATTGTACATTAAACATTTTTATTTTTAAAATAATGGCTCAGGTATTATCAGCCACAAGATTCCCACTTCTCGGTGTAGTTCACGGAGTGGGATATAACTGACCTTCTTTCAGGATGACTCTGCATGCTTAGAAAACTCCTCGCAATGAAAAGAGTTTCTAATCTGTTTGTGTCACAAAAAACATACACATTTACATTTTCGGGCAGTATTTCAGTAGTCACAAAGCAGTGAAGACTAATGCAGCAGTCTTTAATCAAATCAGAACTGATGGGAGTGGCTAAGGTTCCACAGAGAAGCCAAGGATGGCATTTTTATAGATAATCTTCTATCTTGCAGTTTTTGGTATCGATTTAACTCATAGCCAAGCACAGGATACTCTACTTGAAACCATGGGATATGGAGTGGGGAGAGAAGGAAAGAGTAGTTAAAAAATCTAAGGATTCTTTTGTGTTTTCTTCAAGCTAGTGACCACAGCCCCATCTCAAACCAAAATTTGACATTTGGCTTAGTTGCAGCAGCACTGCACTGTAGTAGAAGATGGCTTATTTACTATTTTTGTTAATGTAAACTCTTTGAGAGCCAGAAGATAGATAGATATATACATTTTTAATCCACCATGTGCTTCTTGTAGTATTGTCCAGTGCATGGCAGAAACAAACATTCTGGGCACTGCTCCTTGCCAAGCTGAGCCAGTTTAGTGGTAGTGCAGGAGCTGCTAACCTGATCAAAAGACAGCCCTGATGCCCTTCTCTTCTTTTTACACTTGTTCTCCTAAAACAGTTACAAGAAACTGGTATGCAAGAAGGCAGCTTGGATGATTCTTTCTTCAGGCTGTGGCCATGGTTGAGCAGCATGTTTCAGTTCTCAAGTACATAAGCATATAGTGTTCTAGGAAAAGTCACAGGCAACATGAGTGATCTTTAGTGTGTCAGGAACAGGGCAATCTATGCAGTAAGGTCAATACGGGAGCATTGGGGTCAAGCTTGAGTCAGGTGGATAAAAGGTTCCTTTAATTAAGGGATCTGCCAGAGGCAAAGTAGTGCTTTTATGCTTTTGACGTTCTTACTTGGCTAAAGATATTGGCTGTTTGTCAATTCTCTCTTCTTCTCTTATTTATATGATTCATAGTGCTAACCCCAGATGAGTTTTCCCTTCCCTCTCTGCCTCCATCAGAGCAAGAGATGCTTAGCAAAATTTCTGTATGACAGACACTGCAAAAGCAGTGTGCTAGGGCAACACAGCCACCCCACTGCAAATGTGACTTCTCTCCTTCAGAAGGGAGATGCCACAGTCACTGAGATCAGTGGGTAAGTCGGGCTGAGGTACCTCCTATGGATCAGCATTGCACAGAAGTGGAATTTGGTGGGAAACATCCTGTAAGAGTTGCTGCAGTCTTTTGTAAGCTATGTTTTATACAACTCATTTCATAAATTGTTCACCTATGTGGTGTAGTGGTCATGACTTTGGTGTGGGGAATTCTTTTTGTTGGTGTAAGCAGAGCTTGTTAAGACCGTGTGTGATAAATGTTGATAAATATCTCTTTTAATAATTATAAAGCCGCTTTGTTTTCCAATATCCAGAGCACCCTGTATGTCTGCAAGGAGCTGCCACTTCTAAGCAGAGGCCTTTAAATGACTCCAAAGGTTTCCTGAGCTCAAGCAATTATTGATGCCAGCTGGAGCTGGCATTTCTCTGAGTTAGCCTGGCCAAGTATAAGTCATAGGCCTGTCTCCCAAGCCCAGCTTTAAAGTAGCCTCCCCAAATCACCAGCCTCTCACCACTGGAGTGCATCTCACTTGTCCCTAGCTCAGGGTTCAGCTCATAGCCTTTTACTGCTGAGTTTCTGCCTCTAACCACAACTGCAGGAGCAAACTAGTGTCCCAAGGGCACCATCAGCTTTGTTACTGTGTGCAACCTCACCTGGGGCTCACCCACACCTACTGGCTCTAATTACAGTCAGCCCTGGGCATCTAGAACCTTCTTAGAGCTGTTGTGCTGCTGATGCTCTGAACATGTCTCTTGTACGGACCTTGGCTAAGTCAGTGATGTCAGTCTCTTTTCTTCAAGCTTGTCTCTGTCCTGTAGGTGGTTTTGGCTGTGGTCCTCTCTCCTCAGTGGCTGGCTTCTGACCTGGCTTACCAAGCTTTCACCAAAGTGTTTTGACACAAAGGTTGTCTTTCTTACTGGTAGTAACGTGCCTCCTTTAGCAATAAAGCATTGTGAAGAATATTGGATGTAGTGGGGGGAATTATCCTTTTTCTCATCCATGCCTTGTAGGTGCTAAACGAAGTGCATCAAGGAGGATAGGCTACTGCTGAACTGTTATCTTTTGGTAGTGTATCTGGAATCCTGCAGTAATGCACGCTGCATGTTACTATCCCCTTAACTGCGTGAGTGCATTGTTGTGCAGAAGCTCAGCTAAAGCAGCACAGAGTTTTAGTGCTAGTTCACTGATAAGCCCTAATTAGTCTCATTTCATTGAAGGAATTCACATTAGAGTTAATTAAGGGAAATAGGACTGCCTGTGCTGTTTCAAGAGGTGCTTTTATGAGTATGGTGTGTACAGGACAGTGGGGGAGTGTTGATGTTCTTTTGTTGTGTTGTTTTTTTTTTTTTTGTGATGAGGGGTGTATGTGTTTTCATGCTATGATGGCAGATTCCTGTCTGCCAATCAGCCACACAGAGACTCTGGTCCGAACCTGGCATTAAAGTGAAGGTTTTCATTCACTTCTGCGGATCACTTGGGATAAATGCTCAGCATATAATGAAGAGTTAAAGCCTGGGGATCTGAAAGTACTGATCTGCGCTGCTAGGATAAATGAATTGATGGGAGGCACTTAGAAAGCTAAAACTCATAGTGGCAAAGATGCCAAAAGAAGCAATGCAACATGATAAAGAAAAATGGTTATTGTTGTTGTTGTTTCCGTTGGGCTCTTGTGTGCCAAATTATTTCTTAATGCAAACTCTTCTGTGGTTTTTCTGATCCACATTCATAACTGTGGGCTACTTTACTGCATTCAGACATGAAGAATAACTCCTCAAGTGTGTCTGGCAGAGATTCCTGAGTGACACAGGTCTGTGGTTGACCACTATGGTCAAAGCACGTGCTGAGTGGGGTTGAATACTGTAGTAATTAACTGTGAGTCAATCATATTTACTGCAGCTCTATTGTTAGAATGTTCTCAAGCAATAGCTGAATTCAACAAAACTAAAAAGTACCTGATCTTAGCTGATTTATTGCTAATGCAGTTTAGATGAGAGAGAGAATCTAATAAGCACGTACTCCCACTTCTCTCATCCCCTTCCAGGACTACTTTAAAGATAAAGGTGTAACAACGACTTTGTAGTTTACTTAACACTGTAGTTCAGCATCAGTGCTTTCTGAGCTGTGCTTTTAAGTCAACATGAAGATTCAAATGAAATAGTTTTTTCAGGTCAAGAGGAAAGAGGCACAAAAGGTGCAAGTATCTGCAGTGTTTTTTAGAGAAGCTGAAAATTTGCTAACAGAGTCATGCTTTTCTCCTGTGGTAGTGGAGCAAGGGCTGTGTGTGGCTGCTGTTCCAGCAAAAGCAACTGGCAAACTTAAAGTGAAGGGAATGTGTGGCAGTGGGGAAAGAAAGCGGCCTCCCCTCTGAGGCACTGTATTGTGAACCCTGGGGTAGAATTAAAACCAAAGCCATATGGAAGGCTAAGTCAAAGGAATTTATTTTTCTGTGCCTACTTGATGAAACAAATGAGCTTGCAGCCACTCTTTGTTGGTAAGATGTCCAAATGGTTTGAGTGTGTGTGGTAGGGATGCAAGAGAATGTTGTGAAGGTTGGGTTCAGCTAAAAGCAGAACTAAGTTCAAGTCTTTGCTTACAAATGCTTCGTACAAACAGGGACAGACCTCTGCAGAGGCCACACAAACTAAAAGAAACAGCAGTGTTGGGGGAAAAGAATTGTGATATCTGGCAGCTGATTAATATCAAGTGACATCTGCTAAGTGAAAGAGTTGCACCCTTGGCTGGTGCCAGCCGGTCACGCAGCTGCAGAACTAATTCTGCAAGCTGCTGTGCCACACTGGGGCTGATGTCCAGAAGCATTAAAGCAAAGAGCACAAATCTGGTCAGACAGCATCACTGAAGTGTCATGAAACATGAATAAGGCTGCTGTGGCCCTGCATGCTCCCAGAGATGTTCATTGAGGAATGTTTGAGCAGCTGCTCTCAAGCCTTGCTTCAGCATGGGGTCAGTCACAAGCACTGCTTCTTGCTATGCATGTACCTGCCTGTCTAATGGGTGGCTTTGGAGTGTTAATAATTTGCTCCCCACTATGCTCTTTCTAAGGAATAATGCAGTGCAGAGCTTCCTACTGGCTTCTTGACAGTGGAACAAGTAGGCTGTATGTAGGGTAATTTAATACACCAAGCTTTGGAAACCATTAATGTCTGCAGCCCTGTTGCAATAGGACTGGCCAATACATTCCATCAGTGTCCTGCAAATGCTCCCAGACAAGTGAGCAAACCTGCTTCTGGCTGCTTATCCAGAGCTGAGGGTTTGTGGCTGTTAGTATTCCTGTAACAACTGTGAGGCAGACACTAAATAGGCTTTACAAAGGATGATAAGGAAGAGTGAAACAAGTGCTTGCTGCAGCTCTTGTTCCCATCAAATAATGGATGAAACAAAAAGGAAAAAAAAATGCATCTCAAAGGCACTCAGAAATCGAAGTGCAAATCACTTTGTAGATGAGGAAGGACCCCGAACCATGTGCTTTGAGTGTGATGTTTGAGCTGAGCACAGGCACAGATGGATGATGTGAAAATACAGAAGAGAACAGCAGCAGATTCAAACAACAAAAAAAGAAGCCAATTTTTTTTTTTCCCTCTACTTTTTGGTTTCCTTTGATCTTACACAGACTGGAGAGCTTACAAAGAATTTGAGAACTCTTGCTAAAGGGCCTCAGCTTTCTGTTGAGACAGGTAAGAAAGCTCATGGTGTCCCTTAACACTTCAAGATCTATTAATGGAAAAGTGCAAGTTAAGGCTGAGAAGGTATTCAGATCAATTTAGGTTTTCCTCTGTGTATAGAGTTAAAGTGATAATGAATCGTAATGCAATTAGGAATGCTATGGCTTCTGGGTACCTGGTTTGTGACACTGTTAATCACATTGGAGATGGAAAGCGCTCGGCTGCAATCCAGGGCAATTTGTTACACAAGGCAGAGATGGAAGTCGTTATTCTCGTGGTGTCTCCGGTGGTTATGTCTCCTCCATCAAACGATGAAGAGTGGAATTGTTCATATGAACTTGCAAATTTTTTGAAACAAGTGATCGATTTTTTCTTTTTGTACCTCCGTGGCAAGTTGTGAAAGTGCAGATTTATTTCTAAATTCCTAAGGATATTTAATATCCCTTAATATCTTCTTGGCGCCATTCCCTCAGTAATTTGGACACCGAGCTAAATCTGTTGCTTGCAGTCTTGTGAGCAGCTTATACTAAGACAGCAGAGGCCGGTAATGTATTTCAGTATGATACAGAATGATATCAGTGTTTCAGATCTTAATACTGGAATTCAGCAAAGAAGGTTTGTTATTCTAATCCAGGCACGGCAGGATCTCATTCCTCTTGTAGAGAGGTGACTAATGGTAGTGAAAGCAATTAATTATGAAATGGAATTATGAAACAAATGAATTTCCAAGTGAATCAGATCACAGTTCTTTGGGCTTCTTGGTGAACCATAATCTTAACAAATAGTGTCAACAGATCTCACAGATGAAAGAAGCAGACAGAAGGCTTTTAGATGTATCACACCTCAGAGGAAAATTGGATATAAATGCTTGTTAGCTACGTATTTAGTGATTGACACCTTTTCTTCTGCTGTTGTCTTTCTTTTATGCTGTGGTACCAAAACTACTTTGCATTTCTAAACAGCAACTAGAGGAACTATGACATCAATGTTTTCATCTAAAAATATCTCAGGCAGAGATCTTAATAATCACACGTCAGTCTTTTCTCATCCATTGCCCAGCAAGACAAAGCATCTCTGAACTTGGAGCTACCCTGCTGCTTTGCACTAGTTTGTCATTACACCATGACCCCTGTAGTAACCTCTTATACTGAAGTAATCCCTCGTGAGACACCCAGGGTTGTGTCCAGGTGGAGACCTGGGTAGTGAAGCACTAGCCAGAGCATGAGGTTGCAAAGAATAACAGGAAAGGCTGAGTAATGTCAGCATCAGTCGAAAGTGGGTGGGAAGGAACAGTAAGAAGTGTAACTAGAATGGATTAGAAGGAAGGACAAAGTAACAGGTTCTCTGAGTTCAAGTTTGTGACAAACTTGAAAATAAATAAAAGTGAGGTCCTGTCATAAGAGATGGTCAGATGTTCTTTGATAGGAAATGTTTGTACCTGAGCTGCTTAAAAGTGAATTTTGGAGGATTATTCTGTGCAGCAGCTCATGAAATATTCACACTGACTGACAAAGAGCTTTCTCTGACGTATTGGCTAACGGCTGAAAGATTCAGCAACAATGACAAATGTCAGACCTGAGCTCAGCCAAGACATCCCTAGGGAGATGCTGTGGAAAATGGGAATAGCTGGTGTCCTTTCTAATACCTTTTCTAGAGAGTGGGGTGAAGCTGCCTGAGGGTCCTACAGTGCACCTACAACTTCAAAGGGAAAAGCTCATTCAGAAGGAGGGGAAAACTGGCAGAAATAAGATAAACTTTGCCCTGGGAAGGGACAGAAACTTTCACCCTGCAGCGGAGGTGTATGGAAACAAAGATGAGGAGTGAGAGCTGGGAAGGTGCAGAAAACAACAGGTGCAGAAGGGAACTGGAGACCCTGAGGAGCAAATCTAGTTCTTTTTCATAAACATTAGAACAAACAGAAAAATCACGTGAATCACATACAGGAGAAAAATAATAAAAGAAGAAATAAAGGAAGCATTACAGCAGTCAAAAGAGGAATGAGAGGGAACAGAGGACTGTTTCAGCAGTGAATGGATCACAAAATTGTTGTGAATCCCTTTTTGTGCAGCACTCTCCCTACAACATGACAGTTTCTGACTATTTAATTACCAGGAAGATGTTGACAGGATGAAGGATGTTCTGGGAAGAGGAATAATTACTTGGAGAGAGTTGAAAAGGTGGGGGGAAATGACCGAAGGTGAAGGCTTGGGGAAGAAGAGAGAGGGAGGCAGATGCCAAAACCTGGATCAGGCCACCAGATCTCAGTCTGCTCTGGGTAGGAACATTCTCCTTGAATAGAATCAGTATTTTCTTTACTGTGAGCGTACTGAGGGGATCTGGGGAAGCTGTGGGACTTGGGATTGGGGTATGAATGGCCTGGCTTGTGGTTGGCAGCTCAGTAGCTGTGCTGTATGGACTTTCCAAGCTCCACAGGGAGCAACAATGCTGACAATAATGGCACTGAAAGCTGCAGAGGCTTCCCATCTTCAGGACGCAGGATGTTTGTGCTCCATGAACACGCATCTCAGCAAATAGTGTTGGTTTCATTGCAAGAGCTAGATGTGATGACCCTTGGGTGTCCCTTCCAACTCAGGAGATTCTGATTGCTGAACTGCTACTTACAGTTTTTCACAACCTTCCTACTTGTTCTTGTTTGCTGCATCTGTTTGAAAGTGTCTTGAAGATGAAGTTATTTCCTGGAGGAATTCTGGTATGTTTTTTCCCCCAACGGTTCATCATTCTTATTTGCTATATTCATTGTCAAGAAGCAGGTGTTATTTATTGTCCATATACTGAGTAATTTAAACCACTCTTTTTTTTTTTTTTTTTTTTTTTTCCTCTGGAAGTTTTGTTTGTTTTTTTTTTTTTACTAACTCCTGCCAAGTTGTCTTTTTACTGTTCTAGAAGTTTGACTTCATTTCTCTTTTTATTATCATCCAGATACTTGTGTTGTTTTTTACTTTTCCCCACAGAAATTTATCTTGAATTCCTTTCCTTTTCCTTGATTGAAAGGATACAATTCCACTGATTAATCCATTTTAAGTCTCTGCTTTTGTATTGAGAGAGAGCAGAATATTCTACTTTCTTTTCCTGCAGTGTTGGGTAACAAAGGAATCGAAGAGCTGACATGAATTGTATGATGCTTGTCCTCTTGTACTGACACATCCATCCAGAAGTTATTCATCAAAGTGGAGACATCCATCATACGAGCTGCGTGTCAAGCCAGGCAATAAGCTTCTTGTATTTCATATGAATGTGGGAGTTTCCTTGTCCCTGTTATGGGGTCACTGCCTGTCTTTCCTGGAGATGATACAGAGATCAGATTATTTATTTACCATGTAGACGCCATTTCACACGTGCCAATTGTTATTGGTTGCCCCTCACTGCTCTAAACACCCCACACTTTCTTATCATGTCCCAGTCTGATGCTTATCTCTGTCACAAAATGAGGATATTGCTGACTCCCAGTCAACTGATCAGCCCTGTTATTAACATCAGTTCTTTTCTGCAGACCTTTCATCTATCTCATTTCTCCTAATTTCACACTTGGGCAGATCGTTATTATGAACTAAAAGTAGAATCTCTGTTTGCCCTTCTTTCTATGGTTCAGTCCACCCCTGCATCTTTTTGAACGTTCTGGATTTTCTTCTATGTAGTCCTAGAAAAGCATGTACAGATTCACATTCAAAGCGAGATCTTTGTGGAGATTCACCATCACAAGAAAATCCAGTAGAGTCGTTGTTAAGGAGAAATGGAGAACCCAGTGAGGAAGCTAAGAAACACTCCAGCTAACCTAATTAACCAGGGATTGTGCTCGATGAAATGACATTTCATCAATAGTTGTATAAATAGAAAACAAGAGGCAGTAATAAAAAGAAGTGCACGATCACAGGAGAAAGAAATCAAAGCTATCGTCATCCACATTGTTAGATACTCATCTGAAGTGAAGGAAACAGAAATAAAGACTCAGTTGATAATGGAATCTGTACCTGGAATGAATCAAGACAAATACAAAAACAGCAGGGGGGAATGATATTTCTGAGAAATCTACGCATCTTGGCTTTGTTAGTGAAGTTTGGAGTCATGGTAACACCTTTGTGCTTCATGAGAGGGTGCTTGCAGTGGCCTTCTAATTACAATATGTTCAACTGTCTCAGCAAACAGACACTGGGTAAGATTGCAACTCTTCTGATGTGTGTTTATTGACAGCAGTGGATATGCAATTTTGCTATTGTTAGGGGATTAAGCCTTGGGCCGTGTAGAAGAGAATTTACTTCTAAATGAAAAGAATATATTGAGAATATTGGTAACTTTTTTTTTTTTTGATCACAAAAATAGATGCAGATAACGTCATCCTGTCTGCTGGACCACTAATATTGTTGTAATTTGCTGCACAAAGTTCATGTGTCATAGAATATTTCTGTCAGTGTATCTTCATATTTTCTGAACAGATGGTCAGATCTGCCCTTTTTCTTCAGCTGAAAAGGGACGGAGGAAAATTTCTGGCCTCTGAAATCATACAAACTCCCCACTGATAGCTATGTGAGAAAAGGAAGAACTAAGTGAGGTGTTTACTGGCTTGCAGTTCCTAATTTGTGAGACTAAAGACTGTTTATTGTTGGCAGTATTTATTGCTTGTTTTCAGTCAGTTTAATTTGTTGTGATTTGGGGTTTGTTTGTGCTTGGACAGGAATCGTTATATTAGTCATAGTAACTGGAGAGGAAGAAACAAATGAATGTTTCATGGAAAGGCTATGAAGCAATTTCTTCTGTGGAAGAGCTGCCTGAGGCTCATAGTATACCCTCGAGGACAAGCTTCTGATCTACCCTTCGTAGCACCTTTTGTTTTTCTGTTCTCTTTTCCCCATCTGTGAAGATGTGAGCAGCCTAGGAAAACGCAGCTCAAAAAATAATCATTACCTTCATTTCACCTGGGACAGCAAAGTGCCAAAATGGTACTGCTCAGAAAATAAAGATATCAGTAGAGGGAGGTGCTTGTGATACTGCTGCTAGAGAGGTCATGCTTAAAAACAGGTATGGTTTTCTTTTAACAGAAAGCAATGAGAAGTGTTTTCTCAAGGAGGGAAAAAAAACAAATGTTCACATGACTTGTGCCTAAATCCAGGAGCAGAACAGAGTGGTCGCTTAAAAATGGATCAAATATAAACAAAATACAACAGCTGCTGGGGCTGCTTATGAGGTAGGACCAAGCAGACTTGAGTGCATGTTGTCCTGCAGTTTATAAGGACTGAAAAAAGGAAGAGGCCTTTTGGGGATTTATGTTATCTTCAGCATTGCAAATCTCCCAAAGTATGGAAGAACTGTTTCTTTTCCTACCCACTGAGACACTTTTTCTCTCCCTTTTGCAAGGGTATGTGGAAAGGTGGGAGCACTCCTGCTTTCTTAAGGCTGTCCAGTGACAGTTCTTCCAAGTTTCAAGGGAATGCTGGTAAACCAGCACAGCAACATAAACTGGATAGAATTGTGGTAAAGGGTGCATTAACTAAGGCTAAAACTTTTTAATTAAAATGTCAGTGGGCCACTAAAACTACAGGTGTAGCTTTGAGGAGGTTCAGCCTTGACTTTGGGATTGAGAAGAAGAGGGAAGCAAGATGAATAGGAGGGTTGTGGAGTGCTCAAGGGAGAGCTGTCAAGCTATGAAAAAATATTATATGTGTATATATGTATGTGTATATATACACACACGCACTTAGAGGCTGCATGACTTAGAAGCACTTAAATCTGAATGTGTTATCATGAGCCATAAAAGGGTGTTGTTGATCAAAGATGCCTTTTGGGCGCTTGTGCCATCAATAACACTGTGCATCTGTAGGAATTAGTATGTATTTACATGCAGAGTGACTCTGTCTCACCCTTTGATTTGATTGAGCCCTGCTTCTGAAACAGCTAATAAATCAAGAGGAAGGGGAATACAGTCTGCTGGTGTGGGTGTGCTGCTCGTTGCAAGTGTATCAGGCTGTGGCCTTGGCAGAGGCAGGAAGACGGCTGTTACCTGAAACATTGTGCTGCTTGGTGTGCACTGGGCAAGGCAAAGGGAATACTGAAACTGAGCGATTGCTGCCGTGGATTGAATTCAGAACAGTTTTACTGTTTTATGTGCACAGATGTACTTAATCTTCAGCCTCAGGTGATTAACTAGCCCTGCACGTTACTTTCTGAGTATTTTCCTACAATGAAAAAATTTTAAAAAGTTAAAAAGAGGGGAAAAAACCAAACAAACCAGGAAGGAGGGCCTGCAGTTTTTCCTGCTGAAGAGCTGGGTGGAGCAGAGTAAGCCTATACCTGTTACCCACACTGCAGTGACCCAAAATGATGAGCTCTTTGCAGTGCTCACCCAGCTGATTTTTTCCAGAAACCAGAGCTATCAGCAGCTATTCTGTTATTGCCAAAATGCAATTCTTGCTTTCTTTCTTTCTTTTTTTTTTTTTTTTTAACCCCTTCTGGGTAAAATATGATTGCATTCCGTTGAACCCAAGAGAGCAAACAGGGACAATGTGTCTGAAATCTGTGTGTACATTCAGGCACATTTTTCCATCCTGCAGCCAGACTCATTTACAGTATATGACATTACCTCTGAGCTAGCTGCCCATAAATTGACAGTTAAGCATAGCTGTGGGCTACTGCTTTTCATACACGGTTGCAGTAAATAATTTAGAGTAATTTCTTTTGCTATTTTGTTATGTTGGTTTTTTAACATTTGTAAACTGTTTAAAATGAAAAGACATACTGGGGAGTTTGTTATGAACGTGCCTCGGGATGCCATTTAAAATAATTGTGGTGCTTCAGCCCTGCACAAACCTTTCACAGCAAGAAGATAAATGCACTTTATTAAACAGGAAACATTCACAGTGAAGGTCAACATTTAAATGACTGCAGGAAACAAAACAAAAATCATTTCTTTTGAGAATCACTACTGTTGGTGGAAACAGAGCTTTTGCTCCAGCTCACTTTTGCCTGAAGCACTGGATACTGAACTTAAGAACAGTTAGCAATAGGTGAAATTTAGAGTAAAAAAAAAAAGTTGCTAATGCTAATAAATAGATGATGGTAGCCGTATCTTTATGTATATATAGTATGGCAAGAAATCAGGTTTGTTTTTTTTTTTGTATAAAATGTCTTGTAAATGTAAAAAAAAGTTGTAAATACTGTGAGTAAAAAGCAGAATTTGAAAATGAGTTTGCTGGGAGTTACAGCACTGTTGTGGAGATGACAAAAACAAGATTGATCAAGCAAGTGCAGCAATAATAGATGTGGAAGGTTGTGAACAAAAGCTGCGAGTCCAGCCTTGAGCTAGGAGGAGGTTGAGCTAGAAGGGAGTTTGAGAAGATAGCATCAAAACAGAAACTGTATGATGTTAGAGTGAAGAGCGGATGGGTGAGGTGGAAGGGGTTGTGCTAAATATAACTGATGACAAAAGGATGAATTGGTACAGACACCTTAAGACAGCTGGGAATATGTAACTTGGGTGCAGCCTGTTCAGATGTGAAGCTAGAGCTGGAAGACAAGGGGAAATGTAGATAGAAAGTGACACGTAGCGTTCCCCTTCCCAGTTTGCAAGGACAGTGGTACACAGTGACAGTCAGGGCAGGAGTCAGTGACAGGAGCAGTGCTGGCATCTGCAGTGCCCAGCTCAGCCAAATCCTTCCCTCGGCAGCTGCAACTGGTGGTGGCCACTCCAGTGGAGTGGACTCCAGCAGAAGACTTATAACACGTGCTTGAGGGCTACCAGGCTATTGAAAGGTTCCTCTGTGCCATTGGCTTCTGAGCAGATGGCATTGAATCATAGAATGCATTGAGCTGGAAGGGACCTTAAAACCCACCCAGTTCCACCCCCTGTGCTGTGGGTTGGTTGCCCCCCAGCAGGTCAGGCTGCCCAGGGCCCATCCAACCTGGCCTTAGGTGCCTCCAGGGATAGGGCACCCACAGCTCTCTGGGCAGCAGTGCCAGGGCATCGCTGCCCTCTAAGTGAACAATTTCCTTCCAACATCTAACCTAGATATCCCTACTTTTGGTTTAAAGCCATTCACCCTTGTCCTGTCACTATGAGACCATGTAAAAAGTCACTCCCACTCCTGTGCATAAGCTCTCCTCAAGTACTGGAAGGCCACAATGAGGTCTCCCTGGAGCCTTCTCCAGGCTGAACTGGCACAGAACCCATGGTAATTCTGCATGCCTGTGGTTGGGGATTTTTTTTTTTTTCTGAAATCTTCTCTGAATGCTGAGACAATGAATTTGGAGTAAATTGTATCAGTTTTCCTTTTGTCAGGTAGTAGGTTCTTCTCAATCCTGGTGTAGTTCAGGGTGCAATCATTTCCTGTGTTTCAGATGGTTTGCAGCACCAGCTTGAGTTAAAAACGCCTCCGTGAAAAATACTTGGCATTCGGCCTGCGTCCAGTGCAAATAATGCTGAGGTGAGCTCCAAGTGATGTTTCTTTTGCTTTGAAAAGCAAAGGCCACAGTGTGAGGAGCAAAACTCCTTGTGATGCTGCCCCGAAGTTCAGCACGTCTGCTTTGGTTCAAAGGTGGCAAGTGGCAAAGGGGCAGTGTGACTCTTCCAAAAACAGGACCTCCCCTTGCTGGAGACCTTGGTGTTGCTGCCCTGTTCTGGTACAGCCTGTGCAATATATTTAATTCAGGCTGACATTTTGGCTTTCTTTGCTGTGCCACTTCAGAGGGCTGAGGACCACAGTGTTGTTCTTACTCAAATTGCTGCTTGTGCCTCTCACATTAATTCAGGAGGATGCCAGTCCTTCACCAGCTACAAACTGCTTTAAATTGACCCTAGGATCTATTTGCATAATGATCTGATCCATTTAGTGCCGAGCTCAGTAGCGGTCTCCTTGGAAGATAATAGCCCATTTGGGCTCTCTGTGCACCTTGTTAACTTCATGAAGGCACGCAGCAGAAGACGCTCGGTGTTTGTGTTTGTAGACTCAAGCTGGATGATTTGTTGTGACACAAGTGCTTTCTGTTGTAACATATCGACTGCTTTTTTTTTTTTTTTTTTGCATTTGGAAGATTGATGATTAGCAAGCATTCACAGAGCAACTCGTGTTTTAGTCTAATCAGGGAAACAAGTAATTATTTTTCCTCCAGAGTGGAGCAGTGATTTGAGTGTTTTCACAGTGTGACAGTCACCTTGATAAACCCAATTAGTGAAATACTTGTATTCTAATGTTCTACGATCTTCATATTTCTGACTTTTTTTTTTTTTTTACTATTATTTTTTTCTTCCCAAGGACATCATTTTTGCCTTTTTGTCTCTCTAGAGACTCTCAAAGAGGGGAGAAGACTGTGGTGTTACTCACTGCTGGGAGGATTTTTCCAGATCCTGAGGAAATTCATTCTGGAAGCTTGATCCAAATGACAGCTGTCTCCAATTACTGCTCTACTTATTGCTGTGGGTATCTGGTTACATTCAAGACTGGAGTCTTGGTGACAGCCAGAAGTACCAGCAAGGAAACCTCAGATGGTTCAGGCTGCAGCAGCATGAGCACTAGACAACCTGGATGTAAGTCAGCAGAGCACTTACAGGGCTAATTAGGACCACGACCTTGAAAAGGCACTTTCCAGTACTGTTCACTTAGTCTGAAGCTAGGGACAGAGGAAGGCATACACTCCCCATTTTGAGTGCTACTCCTAAGTTTTCCAAGTGTCAGGTACGGTAGCTTCGGAACATATTTTAGAGAGTTGTCAAAGTGCTTTAAAAGCAGATGATTCATAACAGGCTGTACTAAGACCGGAAAAAAACAACAAGAGTGGTCATTCATTTGTGAGGTGAGCAGGCAGCGCTCACCAAGCAAATGGTGTGCTGCCTGTTTCCCTGCTTGCCTCCAAACATCTGCACACCTCGGAAGCAAGAGCAGTGTTACGTTCCCAAAGTGATCTCCTGCTTTGCACTACAGGAGAATGGTGGTGATTTTACAGGCTGGTATGGAGTAGCAGGTGGGTTGTTTGAAGGTGAGATCCCATGCTTAGACCTATTTCTGCTAAGCTTTCTTTGTGAGGATCTGTGAACCCATAGTGTGGCCTTTCTCTTTTCATTCCTCTGCCTGTGTGCTTGGCTGAATCTTAGTGTCTCAGCTGCAAGAAAGACGTTATAATCTGGTGGGATGGAGGAGTATCCAGAAAGCCTAGGAGACATCTAATGTCTGCAGGCACCAGTGTCCCCTCTCTAAATACCCAGAGATGAGTCAAGCATATTCTGAAATAGCCACGTGAGCCCTTCATGGCAAGGTGCCCATGGCACCAGTCAGAAACTGCTTCTGTCCACCGCAGGCGATCAAAGAAGAGGTGAGCAGGAGATTTTGTAAATGTCTTTATAACGTGGAAAACTTTGGATTTATGGTGATAACTAATGTTTTCTGCAATATGCGTCAACCTGATTAATTTCTTTCTAAATTTATAGCTTGCGTGTCCTTTAATCTATCTTGTGCCATAGCAACAATAACAAGCTGATTGCTGTACCATTTCAATCAGCATCAGTGGCAGTGAGCAGATGCATCACTGCCTCGACAATAGCATAGGTTTCGTTTCTGAAAAACATTACTTAGGTCTTCTACTCCAGTCACAGACGTTATCTTTTTGTTTTCTGAACTTCTGGTGAAGGAGAACTAACAAAGCATTTGTGTTTAATGGAATTTGTGGTAAGAAGGATTGAAAGGCAATATAAGCAGAAAGGGAAATAATGTTTTCAGCTCTCATTTACTCAGAATTCCTTAATTTGTCCTTCTACATCCATTACAATGCCATAACGTTTCCCCCTTCATTTTCAGTGAAAAGAAATCAGGGAAATAGAAGAAAATGTCACCCGTGCGCCTTGTGTTTTGTTGTTGGGTTTTGTTTAGCTGTGTTCTAAACTTTTTTTGGTTCAATCAATTTTGTTTCAGTTGGTGAGTTCTCTGTTTCCTATTCCCCAGATGCAACCCTCTGGTTTGTTTATTTCTCCCTATCTGGGTTCAGGTTTGTTGCTAGACTGCCTTTGACAGCTCTGCCGGGCTGAGTGGTTGTCCAGAAAGACAGTGTGGGTTTCCAGAATTGCTTTTTGAATTAGAAGCTGCCTGGTCTGCTTTCATGGAGATGCACTGAAGATGTGATCCTGTAAAAATCAGCCCAGCTGAGTGCCTTTCATTATGTATTTGCTATCAGTGAATTCAAGTATTTTATCTAATTCTATAAAATTCCAGAATTCCAGCGCAGGATTTTTAGCTGTTCTTCACTGAATATTCAAGAGAAGAAAACAGAAAGTCCTTGGCACATGTCTAGAATTCACTTTTCTTAGTGCTTTCAGTGTGTAATGCTTCATTTCACATCTATGTATTCATCTCCAAACCAGACACTGAGAACAAGCATCTGCCATGAACTCTGTAAGGCAAGCAGACGCCTCCCTGCATGGGAGCCATTAGCAGAAAATCACTGTTTGCCAGGGGTCAGACCACAGTTTTCCTAGCAGAAAAAAAGGAGGAATGGTTGCTGTGGCCAGTGGCAGAGAGGAGGCTGCTGTGCACACCATGGTGCTGCCTGGCTTTGTTTTTTGGTCCTTGGGGGCAGGAGGAGTTTCTTGTCTCTAAACGTTAGTTTAATCCAGAGAAAAGGTTTTTTTTAGCAGCTGTAAGGACCAGAGGTAGCTTTTTGGATTTGCCCATGCTTGTGTGGCTGTTTGTCCTACATCTCCTCCTCTATGAAGGTGACTAAAGTCACCACCTGCCTGCGTGCAAGGCTGTCACTGAGCCACCTCCAGGGCAAAGGCAGGAGAGCAGCGGAGCCTCCCACTGTCCCACTCCACTCTTCCCACCTGCTGGAGGCTCCTGCCCCTTTGTGCTGGGCTGAATATCCCATCACCTTCACTTCTGAGACACAACCAGCTTTGCATCTTCATCACCATGAGCTGCACTCCCCAGACAGCCAGGCTGGCATGGCCAGACAGCTGCCCTGCACCAGCCCATCATTCAGGTTCCCCCTTTGGACCTCTTTCCAGGCTCTTCTAATTTCCCTTCCCTAATTCTTCTGCTTCATTCACTTAAGGTATAGTCTTCATTTCCCCAGCGATCTCCTCTCAGTCCTGCTTTCATTGTTCCATCTGTTGCAGGAATACAGATTATCATCTCCAGGGCTCAGGTGGAGTCCAAATTCACTCCAACTGCATTTTCTCAGTTTTTTGTTTGTTTGTTTGCATTCATAGGAAACCAACCAAACACTCCATCAGAAAACTCATCTCCCTACTCAGTTTTTTCTGGGTGGAAGGAAAGGCCATGTGGTTATCAACCACACTGTGTCTTTCATCCATCTTCCCTTGTATTGCAAATTCTCCGGGGAAGAATTGTCTTTGTTTTCTCTCTTCTGTATTGTAAAGTATTAGGCCCATCAAAATTAGCTATTGATTGCAATGCTTTTCCCTAGAAAAGGAAATGACAGAAGTGTTAAGCTTTCATGGGGAAATTGCAGTTGAAGAATGAAGTTTCTAGGAGACTTTCTGAAAGAATAAGAAATGTTCAGATGAGTTAGTTTTTGTTCTGCAGTACCAAGGAAATGAGCACTGTATTTTACTTCACATTTTCTGAAACGGAACCCTAACAAACATTATTTCTACAAGGAGAAAATAGATGCTTCTAATTTTCATCAATTTCAGGATGAAAACATGCAAACGTATCGGAGTACTTACAAAAGATTCAGTCCTCCCAAATCAGTGATGTTATTAAATAATGAGGTAGAGGGACGAGGGAAGCTGAATGCCAGGAGGACCACTACCTACAGTATGCTCAGATCTTTTTTATTTCTTTTCTTTTTGCTTCCCGTTCCACTTTTTCATAGGGACCTGCAGTCTAAAACAGCTGTTTTCTTCAGGAGATCTCATGCTTTTAATGATACATTGTCCTTTGCTGTTTTGTGCGTCGTTCAGGAGGAGGAACAGACAAACAAAAGCAAGTGGTTAGATTAAGACAAAAGTAGAAAATGAGGAAAAGAAACCAGAAAAACCAAAACCCAGAGCATTTGCTCTGTTTTCATCTTTTGATCTTTGATTTTGCTCTTTTCTTTTCTGGGTGATGGCCAAAATGATAGAAGAAAGCATAGTTTATCAGAGCTTGTCTAATGCTGGAATTTCACAGCTTACTACAGCTATGGACTTGCTAGGAAAAACAGGCCAAAAAATTAAAGCTGCTTTTATTTTTGTTTATGATTGCCATGGAAAATTGTTGGTGTTCTTTTCCTCGATCACATTCCTCCCAACGTGTCCAGATCTCAGTCGTCCTGTGCTGGGCTGATTTCATGGGGACAGCTCAGTGGAGGATCTGTCCTGGTGTCTGTTAACTTCACGGTGCTGACCTGAGCTTGTTGTGTGTCCTGAGCAATGCAGCACCTACACAGCTTCCCAGCTGCACATTCATCTCCATCAGGGGTTGCTCCCAACCCCAGCAACGCTGGGTCTCCTTGACCAGAAGCAGCACGTTTCATTCAGCACATCTGCTGCAAGTAGGACAAATTCCATTTGTTTCAGAGCAAGTTCTCTGTAGGAATCGCCAGTGTTACTTCTGTCAGAGCTGGTACTTTTGGCACACAGTCTCCAACCCGCAGCTTGTTCCTGCTGTTGGACTACAGCCCTCTGGTGGTACCTGACTGCTGCTTAATCACACTGCTCGAACTCACCCCTGAGCCCTGACCTTTCTGGTGCTGCCTGCAGGGATAGCAATATCCCTGCTCTCTAAGTCCACGCGTGAAACATGGCATGATTATTTTTGCTTAGAGAAAGATGCTGTGCTGCCTGACCCGCCTGTTTTTGGGAGCAGTAGTGTTTAATATTATGTGGTCCACTGGGCTAGGTGTGGTGCCCTTTGCTTCACTCAGCCAGGGTGAAAATGAAATAAACAGGCTGAAGTCAGCATCCAGCTGTGCTGCGGTGTGCTGAACATCACACACCAGAGAGCAGTTTATAAAGCAAATAGGAGGACTGTTGGTAAGGGTGCTTACAAGTGAGAGGGTATACCTGTTACAGGATTGGGAGGGGTCTCAGAAGTCATTGCCAGGGCCCTGGGGGCACTCATGAGCCACTTGTGCCCCTCTGGAAATCAGGAGCAAGCTCTTGTCATTCCTACAGCTGGAGGAATGAAACCTCTCTCAGCCCTGAGTGCTGTTTGCTTAGCCTGATCTGTAAAGTGCTTCAGTGACAGATTATGTAGTCTTTTATTCCAGTGCTTCATTATTCATCCTGTTAGACCGCTTTCCACATAACTCGCTTGTATCTTACATTACATGGTTTAAACCCATTATTTCTTGTTCTATTCACTATGGACGTGAAAAAGAAACCTTTTTTTTTTTCTTTCCTATATAATGGACTCTTTCTTATTTGAAGTTACATCCCTTTGAGTCTTCCTTAAAGCTAATCAGCCCCAATTCATTTCATCTCTCTCATCGGTCATGTTCACAGAGAAGATGTGCCCTGAATGCTTTGTGCTGCAGCTCTTTTCAGCCATGCAATGTGACATGGCCTTTTGAGCATCAATTCTTAACATGAAGAATAACCTCAATTTCTGTCTAATGAGACCGTGCCACGATATGAGCATTTGGAATTTCATTAGCATGCCCTGCTCTGAAGTTTCATTCTGGACTACAAGAACACGATACTTTGGGCTATTAATGTCATGCTCTGAATAAAGCAAAACAACTTCAAAGGACAGCAAGAGAGAACAGGGTGTGTTGGTAAAGCCCTACTGTTGTCTGTGATCGGTTCATGGCAGCTAAGTGGGCAGACCAACAAGCTGTCATGGTCTTACTGAGAAAATAGCAGGAAGAGGTTTTGTTTGGATGGTTGTCTTGTGTTTTGTGCGTTTGGTTTTAATTGGTTTGATTTAGCATGAGAAACCTGTGTTGGTGGAGCTGAACAGCAAGAAAAGCAAGCAGGTTGGTGGCACTGAGGAAATATGCTGATTTTGTACATAAGGGATATAGCCAATTTAGATTGTGAGGGAGTTCATGGCAATACAAGCAATTAAAGAGGAAGCAAACCACCCGCTGCATCAGGGCTTTATTGAGCTGTGCAGCAGTAGGTAAACACTTGTTCTGGGGCGATGATGATGTATCATAGAGCACATTTACAATGCAAAGAGACAGCCTACAGATTTTGTTCTCACAAGAACAAGACACATATCCTGGGCACAAAGGAGGAAAGATAGGAGTTGTTTCTTATTGTTCCTTTTTATTGATACTATGGGCATTAGGTAAAAAAGATTCATACATATAAGGGATTTTTAATGCACTCACAGTGATAAAAATCTAAAACGCTTCCAAGCAGCAATTTGTCAGATGTTTCATTAATGTGTTTATAGATAGTCTTTTGGTCTTTGAGCCATCTTTTAAGCAGGAAACAGCCTGCAGGATCCCTTTGTGTGAAATTCACCTTGGTGGTCCATTAGGCGAGCCAAATAATTCAGTGCGTTGCAGAAGTAGACTGATTCTTCCATATTGTTTTTGGCGTTGTCTGTTTGAAAATAAACAGGGTAACAACTGCAGTCTGGGCCAGACTGTTTTTGTCTTTCAGGTGCTGCATTTGAGTGACTGCGAGCTCTCTGAAGGCTGGGATGTCTCGTGTTCCCTCGCTGAAAGTCAGAAGCCAGAGCCTCCATCACAGAAAGCCATGAACGCCGAGCCTGAGCCATGTATGCTTGCTTTTCCTGCGGTAAAGCAGCAAACCAGCAGAGAAGCAACCCAAGGTGAGACTTTACTGAGTCAGGAATCCCCCTTGGAGAAATGCAGCCTGTAACAGAATGTGACATTTTCATGTTTATTGCCTGGAGAGTTAAGTTTCATAGCTAGTGTGGAGTCAGTGCTGCTTCCAGCCTAAGGAGGAGTGGGAGAGTTCTCTCAAAGGTTATTTCTGTTCTGATAGGATGTCTAAGGGACAAAATTCAGTGGGGAAATGGTGGTGGTAGATGGACAATGGTTGCTCTGGATGATGATTCTATGGTTCTAAAGCCTAAAAATCTCTTGCCATGAAAATACAGTGCCCACAGTCCAGCAGAATCTGCTTTCTGATGTCTTCTGGAAGACTGCCTCTGTGAAAACATCAGCAGCTGCCGCATTGTTTGGCTGGGCAGGCAGGCTTGTCCCTCCACAGAGCTGCAAATATTTGCATGTTGGTGCTGTGTGGAAGGCTTTGCTTTCTGTGCTACAGGAAGATCCCAAATATTTAAAAAAACAAAAGCAACTATCTGTTTTGTTGTTTAACCATTTCAGAGGCTGTGTGTGGAGCTGAGCAATGTGTACACGGTGCCTTTGATTTTCTGAAGGATCACCTAATGTTTCCCTTTTGTGACTCAAAAGAACGTGAAGCAGAATAGGGAAGATGCAGAAAACCTCCAATGGCCTTTTTATTTCTCTAGATGCAGATCTGATTGCACAGCAGCTGAATTTCAGAATCACCTGAGCACCCAGCATCATCTTCCTCCTCTGCACTTGCTGTTAGTGAGGCCACTCTCTACCAAGGTTTCAAGACATATGATTTAAATACCTGTACTAGATGTATGCATTAAAAAAAAAGTGACTTAAATATAAATGGATTATTAACAGAGATCTCAGTATTGGACTGTCTCGGTGCTGGGCTTTTTGGCTGTGTTTTGAGTGGGTAAAAACTGTAAATAAAAGGTTAAAGGAAATACATCCATCACTACTAGAGAAACTAAAGGCTCTCTGGGAATGGTACACATGAAACTCAATTATGCAGGGAGTGAAGGAACGAAGGATGGTGATTCCCCATGGGGTAACTTGATGTCCACAATACCATGCAAGGACGTAGCACTTAGCTGTTCCTGAAGACACTGGACTCCCAGCAGTGCTCTTTATAGCGTGAGGCTCTCAGGATGTCTGTGATCCTCCTGCTTTGACGCCTCTGATGCTTGGTAGATGTAACATACAGGAAAGGCCGGCGTGATGAAGTATGAGTTGAGAACCAAATGGCCACATTTTGTAGCTGGAGCGGGAGCCGTGCTGACTTTTATACACCATAATGTAACCGCAAACAACTGCAAAACTGCCAGATGACAAAAATCAAGCTGCTCCATCCATTCCCACCAAAATCCTGGCTCAGCAGGAGGCCTCTACACAGCGCCTGGAGACAACAACAAGGGACAAAGCTCTCCCCTGCAACGCAGCCAGGACAGGCTTTGAACTCAGCCTCTGAAACTGCAGAGTGCTCATTTTGTTGTCCATAGATAATCCACCAGGCAAAAGCTGGACTTGCTCTCTTTTATTCTGTCTCTGCAATGACAACGCTCAAAAAGAAAGCTTCTCTGAACTGCTGACGCCTGTAGAGGCAACCCCAAGGCGGGGCCATAGGGATTTATTTAGTTCACTGCTGCAGACGATGCCTTTAGTGCCACAAACTGCCCTGGAGACAAGTCCTAATCATCTGGGGGTGATTATGGTCAATTCTTCCTCCCCAAACCCCCCAGACACAAATCAGATCCAAACTGGAGGGACAGGCAGGCACGGAAGAGGGGACGCCGGCACCGCAGAGCCCCCCCGAAGCCATGTACAGGAGCAGCTTCCTCCGCGAGGTTCGTAAGGAGAAGTACGAGCGCTCGGACGCCTATGATGAGCTACGGGGCTCCCCCGAATTCGACAGCTTGGCCCAAGCCCAAGGCCTGGAGAACCTGCAGGAACTCAACGAGCGTTTCGCCAGCTACATCAACCGGGCGCGCGTGCTGGAGCAGCGCAACACCATCCTGCGCAAGCAGCTGGAGACCTTCCAGCGCATGGATGAGCTGGTGGGCTTGGATGAAGCCTTCGCGGGGCAGATCGAGTTCAACCGCCAACGAATGCGGGAGCTGGCGTCTGACCGGGCCAAGCTGGAGCGGGAGGAGAAGGATGCCCAGCGCATGCTCGATGAGTACCGCAACAAGTAAGGCTGGAGAAGGGAGGGAACGTAGGTAGTATTGCTTCTGTAGTTATATCCCAGGGATGGGTTTGGTCCCTAGCTGCTTCTCTTGCGTGGGTGATGTCTCTCCTTCTGTTTCAGACTTGTAGCATGTAGGGAGCTCCAGCTCTGCTTTTCGTGCTGCCCTTGCTACTAGAGGGGCAGCTCCTTGCCTGTCTGTGGCAGCAGGTCTTTGTCGTGGCACACACTGTTGTTTCTTAGCTTTAGCAGCTCTGTGCTCTGAGCTGCAAAGAGGGAATAGACCAATTAGAAAACCATCCTGGCACAAAATGAGCCTTATGCCTGAACAGCACAGAGCTACAAGACTTCAAATATTTCCTGAGACATTTAGGACATCTCCAAGAAATCACTGTTCACAGATGTTGTAAATCGCCTTGGCCGGCCTCTGTGGATGCAGGATTAAAAGAGAGAAAATAATTATTTTTCTTTGTATGTGAAAGGGATTTGCCTGTTTACCTTTATATCCTTGCATCCCAGTATTTCTGGCACTTGCTACTTAAGCAATACCTGTAAGAAAATTTTCCTCAAACTTCATTTCTCTTTAACTTAATTGGCACTGTAAATAAGAGCAGGAGGATTAGGAGCTGATGCTTGCAAGTGCCTACAGACACATGTAGTCACTTCTCTTCAGCAGCCAGTTTTGCCCATGTTGCCTAATTATTTCTACAACAAGACATGGTGAATGTTGCTGATAAAAGGACTGATGACAGGAGAGAAGGGAAAATTTGGCAGCAGTGTGCAGACTGAAGTGAAACTTTTCACCTTCCCCACCGAAGGGTGAGAGAGGAACACCATGTAAGATACTTTGGGTTAGAAACACTTCACACTGACAAGGGTAGGAAGGAGACAAAAAAATGTTCAAGAAACAGTCGAGAGAAATACAGCTGCTCCCAGGCAGTGCTCACCAAAAACATTTTTAAGAAGGGAGGAGGTGAATCAGCTGGAGCAGCACTGTCTGCTGCAGAATAATGAGTCACTTGAGATTTCATCCCTTGTCACCACCATGGATTTTGGTCTGACCTTAGCCAAATCACGTAATTTTTCAGTCTGTTGCTCTGTGGCTTTCCCCCTCCTCTGGACTAGGAAGTATAAGACTGATAGCATGTCCCTTTGGTTTCTACAGTTGTTTGGGGTTGTTTGTTTGTTTGTTTTTTTGCACAACTGGGAAGAGCCAGAAGGCAGGTGTGGGGCAATTGGCAATGTGACCATCTGTGTCTTGAGGTCATAGTTTAATGATTCGTTGCTCCCACCATCCTAACTCGTGCTCATTCTGCCTTGCTGAGCCCTCGCTCTGCTCTGCAGTGCTGCCACAGCTATTCATGGGGCAGCCAAGATAAATAAATAAAAATTAATAGCTCCAACCCACTCTGGTGATCTGCCACACGAAGAGCTCATGAGAGCTGTGACACAGAGAAATTCCAAACCCTTATTTCTGTTTCTTGTCTGACAACAGAGAGCAACCCATGCAGGTGCACTGAGGCTTAACACTGGAGTGGTCAGAAATTCATGACTCCCTGGCTGTGAGTCAATGAATAACGAGTGCCAGATTAGGCAGTTTTGTATTCAAATAGCCATAAGCAGGAAATTCAGCTGTGAGCCAATGGTGTAATTTAACTGTCAACTTTGATACTTTTTTGTATGTTTTAATTAAGCAGTGTCCATGTGAGTTTGACTGAACTCAATGCCAGCTGCATATTGGTTAAAAATACGTGCAAAATGGATGGAAATGCCTTTTGGTGGATTCCTGTACAGCTCCCCATTGGCAGCATCTGACACAGCATCACTTGCTTTTTGTTAGCAGTGTTTTGCTTAGGCTGTGAATGGGTGGGGAATAATGCAGGACACGGAAGGTCTGGAGGTCAGAAATGCTCATAGGAGGCACTGTGCTTTTAGAAAGTGAGATTTAGGACTTGCTATCACTAGGACCTGCTAGTGGTATCTCAGAAAAAAAAATTAGATGGTGTCTCGTCGCACAGCCCTGGGATGTTCATTCAGCTAAAGTGAAAAGGAAACTCTTGGAATAATCAAAGGCAATTTGGTCAAAATGGAGCCACTGCCCTTCCATTGCAATGTCCTTCTATATCTTCAACTTCGAACTTAGAGCTTTTGTTGGCTTGGATGTAGCCAAGGTGAATTTGGGCTTTTGTTTTTCCCTTTTTTGGAAGCTGCTGAATTTGACCTGCAGAACAGATGTGAAAGCTCTTCAAAGACTGAAAAATAAGGTTAGTTGGGTTTAAAATACCCCGGCACTGCGCACTCTGTGTGTGCTTACCCCATTTGCAGCTCACAGCCATCCTAACATCTATGCTTTCTGCTCCACAAATGTGGAGTGATAACCATCTGTGCTGTGCTGGGGCTGTGCCATGCTCCTGCAGCCAGAAGTGCTCTGGCACTGCAGAGCTGCTCTCCTACCCGCCTGTGCCTTCAGTCAGCAGCACGGTGTAGGGGTTTCTTGATTCATTTTGGAACATAAAGCACTGACTTTTGGCGTGCTAGGATTGGTAACATCTCTTAGAGTTGTGTACTGAGTAATTGACAGGTGCCTGCGCTTTCCACTAAGGCAAAGTGCTCTCACAACCCATTCTTTTACTCACATTCACAATTAGGGAACTAGATTTCTTTAATCAAAGTACACCCTGGGCCCACTGTGTCTGTAAAATTAAAGATGTGTGAGCCACTGGAAAGTATATCTTAGGTTTAGATTTATTTTTAAACCCTCTGTAGGCATGTCCATGGCTTTTCACATTAGCGTGAATAATTCAGGCTGTGCCGGTGAAGAATTTGTTCCCTTGAAGTTGGAAAAAAGCACAGTGAGGAATTGTTTGGATGCGACTCATAAGAGGGCTAATTATGCTAATTTTTATAGAGCATAGTTATTACAGCAGCGTTACATCTGTTTGTGGGAAAGGAATGTATTTCTCTCTCTGTGATATCTGGAAAGATGCCGAAACCCAGATTTTAGCACCCTTGACAGAGTGGGATTAATTAATTTCAGGAATTAAAAGGCTCGCTAATAGATCATTCCATTTAAAATTCATTCAGTGCTAATATTGCGGGTTTTGCACGCCGCATGATTCCCTGGAAGTCACCAGGCACTGAAATAGGCACTTGGTTCTCCCATCTGCACAGTGATGCTCAGACAAGCTGACACCCATTGGGGCTGCAGCAGAGACACTACACCAATGAGGGGAAACAAAAGCAAGTAACGCAACAGCAGAGCTGGGATCTGCAGAGCTGATGAGCACTGGCAAAGCTGTCTTCAAGCTTTGTCACCTAGGGTTGTCTCTGCAATGCTGCTGCTATTCTGGCCATAGAAATTTATCCTGCAGTAGCTGCAGGTGAGAGGATCCTGCCTGCCTCCACACACTGCCAAAATCTTAGACTTTGTCTGAGAGCCGCTCTGTAGGAGCTTCGTAATAACACAGGTAGCAATCTGCTCACAAATCAGCGGAGCAGAGCCCACACAGGGCTCATCCCAGCCTTCAGGGCATGAAATACAATCCTTATTAGCCTGTCTGTCATCCTTGTAGGACTGGCATTTTGCACTTTGTGCTCTCTTTGGTTCTCAAATTACTGCTGTTTCTGTTGAGAAAAGGCTGGCAAAACTCCTCGGGGAAACTTATACCTACTAGAAAAGTTTTGTCTTGTCTTGTGGCAAGCCAAGAAGCTTCCTGTATTGCTGAAGGACCTCAGTAGGGCTCAACAGTGAGGCATCATTCCTGTAGCTCTGTATATTAAAGGCACAGGCTTGACATCAAATTGAGTATCTGGCCATTGAACCTCACTAAGATGTATTACAAATGTTTTCTCTATGGAGAAAAGGCCGTCCTTGCATTGCATCAGAGACATGGTCTGTATGAGAGGAACCTTCCCTGTCCCATCTTTCAAGAACAGTCTAAGCCTGGCAGCAGAGGATGGTTTTTTTGCAACGTTGCTAGAGCTGCTCTTTCCAACATAGAACCAAGCCCAGAGTCAGGTCCTCCCTCTTGCATATACCCCTTGGTGACAGAGGGCTGATGTCTGTAGCTATGCAAGGGCTCAAGGGGCTCCACAAATATCTGTAAGTATCTCTACAGAGAGCTACTAACCTCAGAAAGGTGAGCTAATGGAATCCTTTACAGCCCTGTTCTGATGTGTTTGAGCCTGGCAGCTACCTCCACTCCATTTATTTTCTACCGTGCAAAAAAACAACGAATAACGCTTTTTCTAAACAGAGTCCAAAATGATTTGTTATCCCTAAGGCTATTTGTCTAGATGAGGAGGGCTTTTTCATTCGTTTAAAGAAGCAGATGAGCCTTAGGACTCTCAAGGTCAAGGAAAGGCTAGCTAGCAGGTATCTGAGAAGCGCAGACCTCCTTTAAACATCTCCCACTAATTACTTATCTTGAACATCAGGTTGGAAGTGTAAGAGCATGCAGCTTGTTAGCCACTACACTTACATATATTAGCAGCACAGAGGTGTGCATGTTGCATCATGACATCTCTGAAGTGTTCCTGAGAGGTCCTTCGCCCTTTTGCACTGAGCTTTCAGAGTATGTTGAAAATCCCTTAAAAGCAGTCCTCATTTGGAGAATAATAACACGGTACTAGCAGTTATCCACAGCTCATGGCTGCCAGGTGGATTTCTTTGTATGTGACAGAGCAGGTATTTGGGTTATTTGAGAAGCAGGGAAAATGTAGCTGACCATTTTAGTCATTGAAAGAATTTTTGAGTGAGAACCTAGCAGCTCACCAAATTTGAAAAAGCCTGAATGGCACTGGGGCTGAGATTTTGACCCTGACACTGCTGGGATTTTGCATATTATTAGGAGCGCAAATCCATCTTTATATTGTAGCCACACGTTTGGTTTTCCCAAGCTGGCACAATCTGCTTTATTCTTGCCCAGTTGCCACAAAATGTGAAGTGTCCATGGAATATTTATAAGCTAGAAGATTTACTGGAGGTGAGTTATTAAATAGCAGAAAGAAATGCAGTAATGCTTTTGAAGCTGAATATTCTTGGTTGTACCCTTGGAAGTGAAACTTGTGTTTCAACTTTGTTAGAAAATAGCAGTTCAGGAGAGGAGGCCAAGCAATTTCATAGTGCCATAGAGTTGTTTGAGTTGGAAGGGACCCTTAGGTGCCATCCAGTCCAACCCCTGGCAGTGAGCAGGGACATCTGCAGCTCCATCAGATGCTCATGGCCCTACCCACCCTGAACCTGTTCACTCCAGCAGCTGACAAATTCCCTGTTGACTGAGCATGTCCCTTAGTCATCACCAGTGTATCTTGATTGAATTAAGAATTTTGAACACTGACAAGGGATTATGTTCAGTTCTGAATTTCAGCCACACTTATGCTTTGATTCATGCTCATTGCTCATATTATGAGTGAAGGACATGCACCAGCAGAGCTGACTTCTCACCAGCCATGAGGTTTTCTAGTAGGAAGCAGGAAAACATTGGCTTTTTGCATCTCTGTAGCTATTATTTTAGGGAAAGCAAAGGAATAAACAGGAATAGACATTGCTGGTAGTGAAAACTGGATCTTGTGAGCCACTTGTTCAGCACTGATAGTAAAGCGTCATTGCTTGGCATTATAAAATGCTTCTAGCTGTTGGGGTTCTTCAGTTTGTTTTTAATCTGATCTTACTAAGCTATATCTCCTCATAAGAGTATTATTAAATAGCTAATTTAGGGAAAGGAATGAACCCATATCCTGTGTGTTAATTAGGAAGTTTCTCTCTGCAGCTAAGAGGTTTTCTGAGAAGGTAATTCCATCTAACATAGAAATTCAGAGCCCTAATTCTTGAAGAGCATGTGTCATGTTTCCACCCATCAAAGATAAGCATTATATACTTCCATTGTTCACTCTGCATAGAAATATGCATGTTATGCTCTCACTGAATTTTTATAAATGCATAAGAGTTGTTGGCTAAATGCTCTCTATGCTGAGACTGACGTGATTTTGACTGAACTAAATTATGAATTGATACTGAAGAGGATGCAAGACTTAATCCATCAAAGCATCCTAATACAGCGTTATTCTTACACAATCGATGTACAAAATTGCAACTTGATTCATGCTTTTGTCATTTCAGTGGTTATTGAACATCAGTTGGAACAGAAAATCAAGTACAGTGTAATTAAATGCTTATGATTCTATGAAATGCTAATGTGACAGTGTAGCAAATACCCATGTTGTGGTCACTGTAGCCCAACACCACACTCGTATTGTAAGTAATCTCATTCTTGGGCTTTCCGTGACAACGTGGTAGCTTTCCATTGCCTGTTGCTATATCAGCCAGGTACAAGGCATTAGTCAGTTCTGGAACTGTGCTCAGCAGCTGGGATGAAAAGGGAAGTAATACTAATGAATAAATCTTCTGGGGCCTTTCAAGGTTCATGTTTTGTTTTAGTGTGAAGCATTTGTTGTGAGCGATAGTGCAGTTAAAAATGCCGTTTGTAGAAGGATGGGCTGCTGAACTTCATTTCCTTTGTTCTGTTTGCAGGTACCGAAATGAACGTGAATATCAGCAGAAGCTGAAGGAAACCCTTGAACGCCTGAATAAGGTAGACCTGGGAAAATGGAAAAGCGAATGTCTTTATCAGTTTTTCTCTTTGATTTTTTGACTATTGAGGTACCACTGAGAATTCTTACTGGTGCCTAGCAGCTTTTTATCTGAATTCATTTAAAATGTCAGCGTCAGCAGAATGGAAAGTTCCACATGAGTAAATTAAGAGGAAAGGTATGGGTAAAGACCTAGCAAAACAGGAGGAGGAAGTAGTGAAGGAACTTTTCATTGCCGTTTTTACTTCCATTTCTAGTTTTGGTGTATCTTCTACCCAAGAGATCTCATATATGCATATAGGTTTTCTGTGTGCTGGCTGTTAACCTGTCAGAGCCAGCCAGCCTCAGTTGCATTCTTGATAAGTGTTAGCAAGGAACTTTTTTTATAGTCTGGCTCTTGCTTTTATGTTCTTTCCAGCTGCTTACAATTATCTTAATATAGGACTAAATACGTGTTTACAATGGTGCTGGTGTCTCATTTCATTGAGTTTATTCAGGCCAGGGATCACTGGTGTTTAAGAATCCTCCAACAGCTCACTCAGTGCCTATTTCTAATGATGTAATTCAAAATAGGTGCTCTATTTTGCACGATGAAAGATTTCAGATCGGGAATGATGTTCTGGAATTGTAATAAAAGAAAGAGATGTTGAATTACAGGGAAGGATGTCTTAGGGGAGTACCTCAAGCAAATGCTTACATGGCTAATCTGTTCAGATGGCAAGGAAAACCTGATTCTGGTTATGCAGCACATGGTGTCCACAGCCAACAGCCTCAGCTGTCCTTAGAACTTCATGAATTTTTCAGTAAGACCAGGGACTTGAAGGATCTACTGTCTAGCACACCTCTAGAGCATAATCAGATGGCTCCTGCTTTCCTTTTGGGACCTAAAGTTGAAATATGTGTTGACTCTACATTCAGTTTGATTTTGCAAATTCATATTTAGGTGCATTTAATAACTCTTATTCTTTTTGCTCAGAAGACAACTCTGAATTTCTGAATTTGAGTCTACACACAGCAGTATGAAGAGCCCATTTATTATGGAGAGTGAATATCATGCAGCTCATATCTAAGAGTCTACAATAAGACTGGAGAAAACATTTTCGTTGCTAAATACATTTGGGTTTCTAAACAAAAAGAAGGCATAAAAGATCATGATTTGTTCCTTTCTTAGTGCAGCATGAGGGATGGTTACACAGGGCTGCTGCTTCCTGAACTTATCTCAAAGAAATATTAATAATAATAATACAAATGGTCAGAGAAAAGAGAAAAGTTTTCTAACATATTTAGGAAGTTTCTAGACAAGATCTGAGGGACAGCCCAATTCATTCTCCTTTGCTGATAGCTTTCACCTGAGTGAAGGAAGTTGTAGTATGTCTTCCCCCATTTCTGTTTCTTGCAGCTTATCCTTTGTCTTCTTTAGTGAGAAACAACTGCTGGTAGATTTTCTCTTCAGGACAGATGGGAGGGGATGTTTTGTGTGAGCACAGCCACAATGGCATGTTCTTTATATATATTAAAAAAATGTGTCTTAGCCCTTCTGTCTCCAATGAACTGCAGCCCCCCTGCATCAATGCTATTTTCCAGAGTGCTAGCAGAGCTCTCGCACAACACGGTGAACACTTAAAAACATCGATGGAGGTCAATATTTTGTAAAGGCATAGCTGGAGCTGCTGGGTCCATCTTCATTACTTCTCTTAGCCAACTTGTGGCTGAAGAAAAGAGGATTGATGGACCACTCCAGGTACAGCCAACACGATCTTGAGCTGCAGGAAGTGTTTTTAACCCAGACTGCAGCTAGGTTGCTTCCAGCTGCCGGTGTTGTGGCAGCTCCTTGCTTTAGGGCACCAAACAGTGAGGAGAAAGGGGTTGACTCCTTTTCAGGTGGAAGGAGAATCAGTTTGGAAATAGCAAACAGTTGTTCCGGTGATGCTTCTTTATCACATAGATCAACTTTCTGGAATGAGCACCTAAGGCAGAATGGTTTTTGTTTGGAAGTCAAGTGAAAAGCAAATACTGCAAAGTTCAGGAGAAGATTGTAGGCACTGTATTGTTTTACTATAGAGCATTGTCAACAACACAAGTCTCTTTGAAAGAAGGAAAAAAAGCAAAAGTATTTTTCCCCTTTGAAGGAACGTTTGGAAAGCTGAACAGTGCTTTTGCTTACTACGTGCAGAAATATTTGCTTACCTAAGGAGCAGGGGGCTTTTTTGGCTACCCACAAGCCTCCTAACGTCACCATTGTTGCACTGATCTTCTGCTCAATGGTACGGCAGAGGATGCAGAAAAGCAGTGTGCAGTCATGATGACTGGCTGCAAACATGCTGGTCTGGGTGAGCTGCTGCCTCACAAAGCAGAGAGATGGCTCTGGAGCAGAGTGGGTCCATGGGCGGCCTCCCAGTGCGTCAGCAGTCCTGGCTGGGAGGCTTGGCAGCATAATGAAACAGCAGCATCCACACATTTTTGGAATAGCGCGTGCTGTGCATGTTAAAAAAGAACAATCCCCTTCTACCAGTCACATGCTGTGCCCGTAGATTTTAGGATTTTATCCTCAACCCCGTGATCTGCTCTCTGAGACAGAATTAACACAGTAATGGCACGTACGTCGTTTTAGATGAACTATGAAATCATAGTCATGCTTCTATGAAGTTTGGCAAAGTTTTCTGAGAAACAACAGATTGTACCAACTTTGGGACTACCACAGGTGACAATGATGGTGAAATTCACATTGATCTGTTTGTATCTCCAGCACCAAGGAAGAGTTTGAGTCTTTGATATATAGAGAAGAGAAAGTTCTGCAGCAGACCGTCTTTTTGAGTCTTCCTCACCTGTCACTATTAGTTGCAGAAATGGCTCCCAATCTGACAAATATTAGTGATATATGAAAAAAGCACCAAAAGGAGAAGTGGAAATAGTTTGGACCAGTCTGCTTATTTTCGAGGGGACTTTTCACAGAGGATATTAAAAATGTCTCAAGGTGCCCTATCATGAGCACTGGTTAAATCAATGTCTTACTCTGTTGATACCATCTGTTTAAGATTCATGCCTCATTGCAGTCTTTTAGCATCATCAACCAGTATTTCACTGTGCCTATTACTCGGATCCCAGCATTAATAAAGCATACAGTAAGCATATTTTGACACTGTCTATGCTAAATTGTGACATAAATCATATTTATGCAGAAAAGCAGTGCGTACAATGGGTGAACACAATGTATAAAGTGCTTATTGTTCATTGCTTTCAAAATATTTTTATTTCTCCCAGTAGACTCTAGTTCTCCAGACACCAGCAAAGTGATTCACATGGTGGTTCAGTGGCATGCCAGCCCTATGTACTAACTGTGTTTTCTCTCTCTGCGTTGTAGGAAGCAGATGAAGCACTGCTGTGCAACCTGGAGCTACAGATTGAATCCCAGTTCCTGCAGGATGACATTAATGCCACAAAAGACAGATACAAGAAGGTATCTGGCTGGATTTGCCATCTTTTTTAGATCTTTCTTTCAGACCTGTGTGAAGCTGTATCCTTCTCCATAATCTGTTCCACTGGCCAAAAAAAGGAAATCCAGTTTGTGTTTTATATATAGTCAGTCATCGTAGCAATGACAGTGTGGGATGAAGCTTGATGATCAGATGGCTGCAGGTGTTCAAAGTGACTTACTCCAAATCCAGTAGCTACAGCAGTAGCAGTGTTTTGAATTTCTTTGACCTGTTTGAATTCATTTGGCCTGTTACCGTGATGTGGGTCCCTTCCAGCTGAGGATATTCTATTATGATTCAACCCAACAAGCTGATCAGGCTGCCTTACATTTCATGCTAGGAAGCTGTTGTGTTCATGAAAGGGAGAGTCCTGATTTTCTGGGCCAGAGCATTCTGGTTAGTCAGTGGGCATTATCCTGTGGCTATATGATTAAGTTGCTGCCAACTCGATTACGTGCACCCCCCTTCTCCTCAGGAGAGCAGTGGGACCTTGTAGCAGGCCAGAGTGCCATCTTTCCCACTTTTCAAAGAAGCAGCTCATCTTTTGAGATCACGTGCAAATACGTTGTTTGGCCCTCATTTTGAAAATGTACTGTAAAACCTTTAATTAGGACTGTGAAGTACATTGTCATTGAGCCACATACTTGTAACATAACTGAAGCACGGTAAAGCTCTTAGAACATGAGCAGTTTAAAGTGGGCCTAAAACTACTCAGCAAAAACAAGTCTTAATGCTACCTGGATTTCTGTGTCTTGGAAGAAATAAATATCATAGAGTCATATGATGGCCTGGGTGGAAAAGGATTTCAAAGATCATCTAGTTTCAATCCTCCTCCTGCTGTGGGCAGGGTTGGCAGACACTAGAGCAGGCTGCCCAGAGCCACATCCAGCCTAGCCTTGAGTGCTTCCAGGGATCAGGCATCCACAACCTCTCTGGGCAACTTGTTCCCGTGCCTCACCACCCTCTGAGTGAAAAACTTTCTCCTAACATCTAACCTAAATCTCCCCTGTCTTAGTTAAAATCATTTTCCCTTGTCCTGTTGCTAACAACCCAACATCTAAAAATATCAAGAAATAAGACCCGAAAGTATAGAACATAATGGGCAGCTATGTTATTTTCCAACAAAAATGTTTCTTTCTTTACTACAGAACCTCATGGAAATCCAGACCTACGTCAATATTTTACAGCAGATCATCCAGACAACCCCTCGCGTGTCCCCTATAACTACTGGCATATCCGAGGTAAGTGCTGGTAAATGCATGCTGCAGGGTCTGCACTAAATGAAAAATCAAAGCATGCCAGATCCATAAGCTAGTTAGATGAAAACCACAACAACTGATTATTAAGTGCTGATTATTGAATATGAGGAAAAATCTAATTGTAGCTTTGGAAAACTAACATGAGCAAGAGAAGGGACAAAGTGATAGACAGGTGCACGTCAGCATAGGTATTAAGTGCAAAAATGGTTAGTTCAAAGGTGGTGGATGTAGTTGTGCTTCCTGTGTGAGCTGGAGCTGGCAGGATGTATGTGTATATGCAGAGAGAGTAAACCTTACTGTGACGGGGCATGATGTGAATAAGTGCAGATAAACAGCTACAGACAGGATGAAAGTTTGGTGATTCACACCAGTCTGAGTAGCTGCACCAAGGACGTTTATTGGGAGAAGACACAAACAGTCTACTTCCAACATAAGCTGTATTTTTACAGCACTACTGTACCACAGCTTTTATTTTTTGTCATGCCACAAAGATTTTCTTGAGGTTCAATATCCAGTTTTCCATTTGTCTATTGTCATTTTTTGTATGCGTTTATTTTCAGTAGCAAAATTTCCTTCTATTCTTTTTAATAGAGTGAAATATACATTACTGCATAAATATTGTTTTCTTCCAACCAGGAAAAACTGGTAGCAGAGAGGAGGATCCCTGTTCTGCAGAGCCAGCTGGAGGAATACAAGAGCATCCTCTGCCAGCTACAGGCTCAAAAATACAAGCTGCAGACAGAGGTACTGCCATTGTTAGACATAAACACAACCATGACTCTCTAGTTTCTATGGGCACGTGTTAAAACCTGAAAAATGAAGGGGGAGAGGACGGAGGAGACAGGAGATGGAGCAGCAGCAGAAGGCTGCAGTGAACAGAAACAAGTCATGTAGAATTGCACATGCCACATCTACCTCTGTGAAGTGGAATGTTTTCTTAGCAGATAGATAGGGCTGGAGAACAATCACCTCATCCCCTCCAGGTGCAGCTTCTTTTGGGCCTCAAGATGTCGGTCCTCTGTAGACATGAGAGGGGATGTCTGTAGTGACACATAATACCTTTTGGTGGGATTTTGGACTCCTTTTGACATGTTACTCAGGGACAATGCTACCCCAGGTCTTTTCCTCACACTCTTCCTCAAGTCTGATGCTTTGGTGGAAAGGATATATGGGCTCTTGGAAGGGCAAGAATCAATAGAGTGACAAGTGAGACTGTAAGTCAATACAGAGATGAGGAGAAAATCAGCCTTCTCCTGACAGCTGAAGAAGTGCGCTCTGTGGGGAATTAATCTTGCTGCTTTCAACAGCAAATCTTCATATCTCATTTAGAAAAAAATTAATTGATTTGTTCTCAGGCCTTGAGATTAAGAGTTAAATAACTGTTATGTGTGGAAGTTGATGACATGATTGCTTGTGACAGTGAAGGCTGGGTCTGTTGGCTGAACTGTCACTGAGGTCCGTTTTCTGGCTTTCCATTTTCTGAACATGACAAGCATGTTGCAGTGAGTTTATCGATTCCATCTTCTCAGCACTGAACATGTATCTGCACACCCTCTGACACTTAGTATGACCAAATCAGTGCCAGCAGACTTAGATCATGAATTTAGTCTCTTATGGGGTTTCTGGAAATCCTTCCTTTGAAATGCAGAAATCATTCAGTTATTAAAGGATCCATTAACCAGCTGTTTCCCCATCATGTCATTGTGAATGCATCTCTTTGATAAAAGATGTTTGAAAGGGGAAAAAGTCCCAAGTGATAGATCAACTATAATAAATAGCCAAGCAGCAGATGAAAGTGAGAACAGAGTTGGTGAATAGCCCACCTGTAAGTCCCTTTGCTTGCTTTGGAAGGGCCTCATCGCCACCTCCTGGTTCATGTTGTATGTTCCAGTGTCTGGCACTTGGGACTTTGTGCTCAGAAGTTACTTTTATTTACCTCTGTGTGTCAGCAGTGCGGCTCAATACATGCCAAGTGCGGATACCCAAAAGTTGAGAGCTGATTCTCTTACTCACCAACTTTGTTTGCCAGACAACTATGCTGGAGCAAGCGATAAAAAACACCCAGGAGAGTTACGACGACGAAATTCAGCTTTACAACGAGCAGATTGAGAATCTCAGGAAGGGGATAGAAGAAGCAGAGAGGACCTTGGAGAAGTACACGACTGACTGCCGCCAGCTGGTGATCTATCAGCAGTCCCTGGAGAATGAGCTGGAGCGCTACAAGCGCATCATTGAGAACGAGGACAGCCGGTAAGGCCGGGTTCCTGCACTCTGCTAGAGGGCCCAGCAGTCTCTCTCAGCATGCTTGAAAAAAGTGTAATCTTTTCAAGGCCATTCGATCCACCTGTGGACATTTCACACCTTTCAGTGGTAGTTTTTGCAGTGACAGTGTACATAGATGCAAAACCTGCCCGTGTCTCTGCCAAAGAAAGGGACAGAGCCATTCTGTGCTCCTCCTTTCAGTCCTCACGGGTCAGAACCATATGGAAGCCAACTGAATGCCCTCTCCATTGCCTGTGTACAGTGAACCTTGCTGGAACGTTCTGGGAAGGCTCACGGGGTCCTAGGCAAGCATCCGGCAAAGCAAATCACTCCTCCACAGCAAAGCTGCTCTTAGGCAAGGGGGAAACAAGACTGCAAGAACAATGCAAAGCTTTGGCTTCTGATGAGGTCTGTCGAGGAGCTCTGATGCCCTCTAGTGTCTCTCCAGAGGCCGACTTGCAAGTCGGACAGAGCGTTCCGATGAGGGGGATCCAGCAGGGTCATTCTCTGCACTGAAAGCCCCATCTCGTCCCTCTCTCTCGACTGCGGGAGGAGCTGCAGCCCTAGGGTAGCACAGAGATACCCATCAGAGTGCCTTCACATCCTCCCAGTAGGCAAAAATACTCTCTCAAATTCTGGCAGAGCACCAGGCCACGGCTATGGTGACTGTTTTGCATATAACCCAGCCTCTCGCTTATTTATTTATGTATTTATTTTCCGTGTTTAACCCTTAATGCTACCAACTCCACAAATATTTTCCAAGAAAGACTGCTCAGTTTTCCTCTTGCCCTTCTGAAGTCAGGCGTTAGCAGGTAATGTCTAAACGTCGCCAAATTTCCTATTTTACTGTCCAGCTTTTACAAAGTGACGATGTCATTTGGTGAATGCAATCTCTGACACGATCAGAGAGATTGTGGTGCTCAGGAAAGATTTGTCAGTCCTTCATTCTTTGAAAAAAATCACATCTATTTCAGTTAGTTACATCAAAGAGAAAAAAATCCCCACTGCATGGGGACCTCGGAGAGGTTGCCTGTAGGAGAATGTAGGTAATACCACTGCAGCCATTTTTTTCTTTGATACAAAGTCACTCTCATTCTATAGAGGTCAAACAATGTAAATGAACATATCTCGGAAACCAGATGCTAAGGCAAAGGATAGCATTTTTCTTTTTTTTTTTTCAGTTTGCCATCCAAATCTTCCCCTCCTTTCAAAGTGCTGCGGTAAGCTACCTGTTGCTGCAGTTCTTTATTATCAGTGTGTATCCCAAAGCTCCTGCTGCTGGAAGCCAGCCCAGCTCTTGTGAAGGCACTGCGGCTGTGTTGCTCCCACCACTCTCTTTATAATTCCTCACCACAGAGAAGTACATTATTTCTTCAGTCTCCATGTTTAATTTTGCACGTTTTCACTTGCTCACGGTGGAAATAAGGGGAGAGCTCTGACTGTTGCGCGTCTTCTCCGGCAGGTTAAACTCTGCTATAGCAGGAACGCCAGTCACACTCTTCACGCAGATCTATAGACCTGTCCAGCCTCAAGCTTCGAGGGGAAGAGGTAAACCTGTGACATGTCTTCCTGTGTCTGTCATGAGCAGCATCACTGTAATTTAAGCCGTTTTTCCATTTGTCCTTCGTATGAACACCAGCTGTGACAGCCTGACTCAAGGCCTGCTAAGGGAATGCAGCAATTTCAGCTTTCCTCAGCTGGCTTTGAGACAAGCTATCCAAGGCCAAAACCCTAAGCCAACTGATTTCTTTTGCTTATTTTTGGAATCTACTGCTTAGGCCAATCAATGGAACCAGGTCAGAAGACACATACAACTACTGAAGGAGCTGGAGTTCATTTTGCTGACTTGTTGCAAATTGCTGTCCCACACTTCAGTCATCTGCAGACAACACTGGGATGTGGCTAGTGCTGCAGATCAGCAAGGAACACTTTTTGGTCCTGTTTCTGTGCCATAGAATCGTGCAGGTTGAAAAAGACCTCTAAGATCTCCAAGTCTGACTTCAGTCTGTTCCCTCCTCGCCCACTAACCACATCCCTCAGTGCCACATCTCCACAGTTCTTCACGTGGTTACTTCTGAATGAGGTGTTTCCACAGTGTTGTAGGACTGTCTGCCAGAATTAGGGTGCTTGTAAACCTAGCAACAGGGGCTGGGACCAAATAGAGAGGACGCGCTTTTACAGGAAGGGAATTTTGTTCATAGCAAGGTGCTGTAGGTGCTAGTTAAATCTAAGGTCACTGGGGTTTTACTGACAGCCAGTTTCCATGGTGGGAGGTGCCTGCCCCCTCTGGGACCCAAGTGAGAGGTATCCCCTGCTGCAAGAGGCCCAGCAGAGGGCACACTCATAGCCTGTCCTTGGAAAGCCTGAAAGAACTGATGATGGCACTCACTTTACCCATTAGGCCTGGACCCTACATTCAGTGAGGAGGTTTTAGATACAAATTTGGTTTTTCTTCCCCCCTAAACCCTAGCTGTTTGTGGAGCTGTAAAAAGCCAGGCAAGCTGTTCCTACTGACTCCCACTGCTGGGTTTCGCTCTGTCTCTGGAGAGATTTATTGTCCTGTTACTGGAGCAAAACTCGGCCACAGTGCCTGGGAGGAAGGTGCTGAGCTTGGTGGGCTCAAACAGCTCCTGCTGAGCATTAATATGGCCCTGATGGCGGGCGAATGCTTTGAACCACTTTGTGCCTTTCTTGCATGCAAAGTTGTCATGTCCTCATACTGGCTCTGAAAGTGGCTATCTCAGACACAAAATGGCTGCTTGGCCAATGAAGGCCCTACAAAAGAAGAGGCTGTTTAATGTGCTAGTAGGAGGTGTGCTCATGTTTGCTGCTGCACTCAACTCTCTACCTGAGGCACGAAGGGTGAGAGGTGGCTCCAGCATTTGCAGCAGCTGTGTTCAGGACTGTCTGTCTGCTTTGTTTTCATTCTCCCTAGATATCACCCAGGCTATGCAAGAGATTGCCAGTGTAAAGCCCAGACAAAAAGCGCTGACAAAGAAACTTTCCAGGAAAAAGGAGATCATGTCTAAAGACAAAACCGATGGGCTCTCACCTGAAAAAATGTATGAAAGAACTGTGGAAGTTTTTGACCAAGATCAGCTGGAATTGGGACATGAAGGTTCAGTCACGTGTGAACCTGGACAGGAGGAATTAGAACTTGTTGAAAAAGAAGCAGTCCCAGAGGATGTACCCGATGGAGCCCAGATAAGTAAAGCCTTTGATAAATTGTGTAACATTGTGAGGGAGAAAATAAGAGTTTACAAGAGACCAGAGGCTAAAGCTGATTCCCACCCTAAAGGGCGTTACGTGCTGGTAACAGGGGAGGGAAGCTATGAAGAACCTTGCTTCTCATCCATCCCAGCTGGGGGAGGGATCACAGTTTCTACCAGCAATGGGAAGGTAACGGTTGGTGGTGATGTGGAGCCCATACCGGAGCTGCCCGAACCTACTGAACCATCAGAAAAAGAGAAAAGGGACATCTGTGAAAGGAGGGACGAGTTTGAAACCCAAGATAAACTGAAAGAGGAGGAGAAAGAAGACCTATTTGAATGGGGCAAAATAAGGGGGAAAATTGAGCAAGTCACAAAGTATCCAGACGTCTCCGAGCCCGAAACAGCTCCTTCCCCAGGTCTGATAAGCCCAGCTGAGCCAGGAGTCCTTCAAGAGGCAGACTATGACCGAGAAGATAAACAGGGCCTCTTGTTCCGGGAAGCAGGCTTGCCTGGCTCCGTGAGCTACGAGAAGGTGGAGGTGGTGGAGTCCATCGAGAAGTTTTCTGATGACAGAATTCAGACATATGAAGAGACAGCAATGATTGTGGAGACGATGATAGAGAAGACAAGCAAGAAGAAACCGGGCGACAAAGGCTCTTAAGTGACAAACAGTCGACTTGTCTGGCATAGTTATTAAATGAGGTAATTTTTTTTTCCTGATCGAATGATACAGTAGTGAGATTTTTGCTGTTTGGTATGGAACAGATTGATACTTTGATGGCAATTCTGTCTGATGTAGGCTCACCTGTGTTGTAACGAATGTGAGACTGCTCCAGGACAAGGAGTAATGGACACATCCTAAGCAACTCATTTTCAACAATAAGGACAAGTTGAAATCAATCATTATAGAACTGCCTGGCTTTCCAAAGTATCCAGGGCAGATTTGCCAGTGCGTATTCCTCTACTTCTCCTATAGCTGCCGCAAGATTCCCCATCTCTCAGACAGCTACAAATGTTAACTTGTGACATCTGATTCATTTAATAAAAGCTTTGCCTTCTACAGAAAATGCCCGCTGTGGGTGTGTGTTGCCTTTACCGTTGAAAAACAGGCTCTGCTACCTAGAAGTTAACCAATAGGTGTGCAGGAGTCTTTCCAGAGGAGGAGCTGGAAATTGAGTTCTCTAACCCACTCCAAATCTCTCTCACTTACCGTCTTTAACTAGAGGTGAGCTTGGCAGAATGCTCTTGTTGGATATGAAGACAAACCCGCTGTGTTTGAAATAAGCTCTTACTGCACATCTACTCAGAATAAAAATTGAAGAAGTTCCACCAAAATAAAGCAGGGGAAAACCCTTCTAAAATACTCTAAAGGTGTTATTTTTTTCCATCACCAGTATAACTGAGGCATTTATGAGTGCAAGCAAGCTTCTAAGTAGACTGCGGGCCATTCAAAAGACTCTGCATTGTTTGCTTTATTTTTTCTCCTTGCATATTGCCTTGGACTGTAGCACTGTACAGAGTTTGATGCTGCCACGTGATCCTGTTGCATCCTGGTCATTTGCAGTGCCACAGAGCTCCACGGGAACAGGGTCTGCTTGCCTGTGTGCCACCGTGTCTGGAGAAGCAGCACTCCTGCATCAGCTTCTTGTAGCTTCCAGCAGTCCCCAGCTCAGGAAAAAAAAACATAATTCTGTTATGCTCTCTGAGCTGCCAGCCACAACCATGGCAGTGGATGATGGGCAGATCCTCACATTTCTCCAAACATATATGAAAACTATACAGAAAACAACACTAGTAAGTTACTGTTCATAATGCCAGTGCTGGAACATGTAGTAAATCTCATGATTTATGGATCACCCGCTGCTTTAAATGCAGATTCTCAAACGCTAATGCTGAGGCGTTGCAATAAAATACATGCGAGCATTTATTCAGGAAAGCCTGGGATAAGACTTAGGTCACTACAGACACACTGCCATAAGAAGAAGCAGATGAGGAGCTTTCCAGCTGTCTTCAACTGCTGCAGAAATGGTAAGAAATTACAGCTGTGGCTATTTTAAAATCACACTGTGCTGTCCTATGGGGCTACGTGTGCTTAAAATGTACTTGGAAGGCATGGGTGGTAGAGGGAAATAGGATTTTTTTTTGTGGATCGAAATGCTCCAAATAGCAGAGAAAAATACTGCTGTGGTAGATCCTATTATTTCCCCAGGGCCAGAACTGTTACTGCTTATGAAACACAGTGGAGTGTTAACACTGCTCTTCACATGTTTCTGTGCACTCTTTTGTAGGGTCATGTTTGTTTTCTCAGTAAGCAAGATGGGCTATAAATTTCCTCATCAGCATGAAAAGCAGGGGGTTAGGAAGTCACCCCACGGCCAGCACAGTGCTTCCCGCGTACCTTCAGATAAGCAATGATGATAGGACCTGCCAATTTACAACAGCTCTTTATTTCACTTGGATTATAAAACATCGTCACAGGGCTTTGGTTAAACAATAGTCACCTGTTGCAAGAGTGTCAATTTCCCCTTAATTATAAACGCTAACAAATTAACTTCATTTTCCATCAGCAATATCATAAAAACTTGGTCTAACTGGATATATTTTTCAGTGATCCCCCTGAAGAAATCTGAAGTAGGTCTCTATATTGTATACGCACTGGCTTTGGCTATACCCATATCAAAACTCACTGATGCTGTTTATCTCTCATTATTGCAGTCATTCACTTAATATACTATGCCAACATTGGGAAAATATGATCAACCATAGCATTTTGCTGCTATATAAGATATTTAATGATTGAACAGGATTGCAAAATTACACGAATGCAATAGAAAGGAAAGTACACATTCAGTTAAGGTTTCCACGTGGGCTTTTCTTATTCTGCATTCCAGAAGTCCAGGAATAGCTTCCAGTTTTATCTGTTTCTTTGAACGCAAACACAGGAAAGGTAATGGGTGTGTGTGTGTGTATTTTACATTACATACCACTCTTTAGATATTTCTAAACAAATGTATGTAGCATACTCTGAGTATACATCTTGTATGTAATACAGAGCAGTACTGCAGGGGTGTTCTACGCATTCAGACTTACAGGAGTATGCAGAAATACATATCTACGTGGTAAATTCTTCCCTCTGATATGCGTATGCTGCTCTTTCTGAGAACTTGGTGCCTTGCCTGGACACCTCCTGCTGTCAGTGTGGGCCCTTCAGTTCCAAACAGACGTGAACAAACCTGTCCCCAAGCCTCATGGTTGGAAGCAGGCCCGTCTTCCCCTTGCCTTCATTCTTAAATCTGCAGCTGACACTGTAATATATCTGAACGAATAACTAGGAGTGCTTTAAAAATAATCACAGGGGGGCCAGTTCTTGTCCTTCTGCCACCTGTGTTATCCAAACGTGACCCTATTGCCTCTACAAAGCATGAGGATGCTTGTCTGGAGTTCACAATGTACTTCATGTAGACTGTAAGTAGGTTTTAGCTCTTTATTTTGCATTTGTATTTGGAAAGGAAAGAACAGGCCTGATGGAAGGATAGTAGGTGGAGGTTCACTTGAAGTAACAAGAAATTATACGTTCTTAATTGAAATGTATGCACTTTATAACCTTTGGGTTGCATCTTTAATATGTTAGATAAATATTTACTTACTATGTTTCTACCACTGCCAACCTGATTGACCGGGAAAATTCTTAGTAAAACACTTTAGATGAATACTCTGTATATTAAAAATACATAATAAAACTCTGAAACCAGTCACTGCTAAAACAGTGGATCTCTAAGCAGTGGCTCTTGGATCCTGCAGCCATCTTAAGCACCTGCTTGAGTAGGTTCACTGCTTTTACTGCACGTGCCCAAGTATTTGTGGAATCAAGACCCTTTGTCTCCCAGAGGTTCAGTTTGGGCTCTCACACTGAGAAATTGTAGTAGTTGTTACCTTGAGGAGTCCACATGGAGGTATGTATGATGTGGCAACAGCCAGAGCTGACCCCAAGGTGGGAGAGAATGACTTCTGTGTGTAAAGTGAAGGTGGGACTGACACCAAAGAGCAATAATTACTGACAAATCTTCCCAAATGCACTACATTTTATTTTCCCAAGAAGGCCAACGTTGCATTACACATAAATTACATAGGCATATTTTTCTCCTTAAATATATTTGTATAACACAAAAATAACAAATCTCTATTTTTTAAAAGCAGAATTTGAATTAAAATGGTTTGGGGACTCGAGCTGCGTTTTTCGTATTTCCCACAGCAATTTACTGACAGCCAGGCTGAAAACCCCAGAAAACAGGGGTCTGAGATTAGAAATGCTGACACGGCTGCATCTTCTGCTGCTGTTGTATAGAGCGTTAAGTATTGAGGTGGGCAGATGCACTCTAGCACACAGATTGCAAGAAAACCTACAGATCATTCTCTATGTACTCATACCACTGTAAGATGGTGAACGGATTTAAATAGCCAAAATTAAAAAGAAAAAAAAGAAAACATCCTGAAATTTGTGCTTCTAGTATGCCCTGACTCTGTTTGCACTGCATTTCCCCTTATCACCTGGCTCTAGCATTGCCTTGCCTTCCATACTGCATGCTTGTAGCAGAACCATTCTGTGGCTGAAGTGTTAACGTGTATATTGTCTAAGTGTATATACTGAAGAAGACTCTGAAAAGGTCATCAGTTTCTGAGAATTAGCTTGATAATTTTTCTTCACCTCTGGATCATTTCTTTTTTATCGGGTTATTTATATCTAGTGCTATTTTGGTTGAACCCAGTGGGGTAAGTCCCACTGAAGCCCACGATGCAAAAGGAGCTGTTAGACATTCAAAGACCTCTCCAGCCAACCTCTTTGTGATTCCCTCTCTCACTAAAATTCTTTTTTCTTTAATGTTCCCATTGTCATCAATAGCCAATATTAAAATTCACTTTTTTTTTTGTTAGTTTGTTTTTTGTTTTTGTTTTTAAATACAAACAACATTTACCACAAAAATATGAAGGGAATAGCCATAAGCATGTTTACAGGTATTACCTATTTGTATGACACAAAAGAAAAGTCATTTACAGTCACAAACTGTACATAGTATTTGGTGGGGACAATATATATGTGGTTTAGAGTAAAAAAAAGATTGCTTTGGTGATGATTAAAATAATTATTGACAATATATAAGACTTTAAAATCAAGAAAGTGATAATTTGGCTACAGAGACAATCATTGTTATATGTCTAACACGGAGGTTTGGATAGTAGAAAGGTGAGTAGAAGGATCTGGGAAAGACACTGTCATGCAGAACAGCACTAGTTCTTGCTCAGTATACTCTTCAGGCTTCTCTCCACCGCTTCATCTAATTCTTCTTCCAACTCTTCCTTCTTGGACATGGCCAGTTTGGACTGATAATCTTTTACTATTTGGTCTATGTACGGTGCACTCTGGGTCCCGTGCAGCATCAGTGTCCACTCCTTCAGCACACCCCGCTGCGGCACACCGCCGACAAACCCAATCTCTAGAACCCAGGTGCCTCGGGGGTCTTCTCCCCAAGTGTGTGTGGTCATGAAAGGCCATTTGTCGAAACCCACCTTGGAGTCATCATCCCTGGGACGCCGGCTCAGCAGGATGGACTTGGTTCCCATTGGTGAGGTCATGTTGATGTTGAGGTCTCCTCGCCGAGTTGAATTCACAGTTATAACTGCTTGGACGTGTTCAAGGTAACGGACAAAATTCTCCTTCCCCTCACAAGCATCAGTTGTAAGTGTGAGGACCAGCTTGCTACTTGGTGGTATCTTTCTGCAGGTCAAAAGACGATGAAGCAAATTAAAAGGATACTCTGAAATACTGATGCCTTACAGAAAAACCTGTACTGTTTTCCTTACTACTACATAGAAAGGTAGGGAAATAATGGCTGCAAACCCAGCCAGAAAGAAAACATTCCCTTTTTAAAAAATGATATCAAAACCCTAATTTGAAACTACATTATGAAATGTACACCTACATAAAGAGAGAAGGAATACTATTATGAAGTACATAATTGCTATTTAAGAAATGTTAACATTTACTTAATAGCTGCCTCTCCTTCTCACTGCTATTATTGGGTATTTGCATGATAATGTGTGTTGTGGGTTGAAGAGCCATGAGTAGTCGGTTGTGTCAGTCACCTGAAAAGACAGCAGCAAACCACTCCAGAGCCACTTGCACAGTGCAGTATCCTTGCTGTGACTTGGAACCTAACACAAATACTGAGCCTAGTTCCAGAAAAGACATGTGAGTGTAAATCCAGTCTTTCCCTTTGGTACTGAAATAATGCATTCTTCAGAGAGCAGTGAAAGTGTTTCATTCAAGCCTAACTTCCAGGAAATCTCTTCTTCCCGAGGATTGTTCAGTACATCACTAATATCAGCTCAGACCTGTCTGTTCTCTTTTCCTAGCGTGTTGATTTCTTGGGAATACTTGCAGGGTTAAAAGACATTTCATGCCTAGATCACCTTCCTTAAACGGAGAAAAAATGTGTTGTTTTCAGTTCTCAGGATGTGCTACTGCAGAAGCTGATATAACATAAATATTACATCACTAAAGTACTTGAACACTTCAGTATGATTCCCTCGAGATGTATTTTGTGTCCCTCAGCACTAGAAAAATGCGCTAGAGGTGAAGGACATCATCTCATGGTTGCTATCAGCTTAAAATTGGTGTGTGGGAAGCATCACCCTCAAAGCAATCTGACTTGACTTGTTATCATCTGATACCAGCTATAAATGCTTTGCCAGAAGTGCCTGTAACTCCTGCAGAGGATGAGGACTTCACTATCATCAGCACTAAACTATGGTGCCCCGTTTCTGCTAATGGATAATACTGCTGTTGTACACACCTCTGTGTCACTACTACCTAAGTATATATAGGGAAAATAGGTATAAAAATATATGTGTGTATATATATATATACACACAGAATACATCTGTCTACTAGGGCAGCATACTGGATTAATTTCTTCTTCCAGCAAAATAATGATGCTTTCAAAAATGGCACTGAAATGTCAAATTTCAAATGTTAAAGATGTAAATTGGCCATCATTAAGTTAGTTTTTCAATAATTAAATTGAATGATAGCTGTTGTAGTCAAGTAGTATTAATTCACTTACTTGTTGACTCATTCACTTTAGCACGCAAAGGTAATCAGAAAATAATTTGACAGCCTAGCCCGCAATTAGTGACTTGAAGAACATCAACCTAACACAATTAAATGCTGTAATGTTCAAACTGAATATCTGGTACCTATAGATGACTGTTTCTCCTGGAGATAAATCTGTCTGCTAAAATACGTCAGCAGGAATTGGCTGAGAAGTATTTCATGTGGCAGCAATTTGTGCAATTTATGGGGCCAGCCTCCCTGATTTTCACTCATGCACAAGCTCTTTATTCACACAAACTTTGGTGCAAACATACGTGTAAGCACTCAGGAGAAATGGATGCTGCTACTAATGCTGCTGGCACTAGCAACAACACTATAGGTCAGCTGTAAAACACTCTCTGTTCTCCTCTAGCAAACAATGAGTTGAAAGATCACAGCTTGTCAACTTACTGAAGTATCTGGAATGATACTGATAATGTTAGGCTTTCTTAGAAAAAAAGTGTTCATTATGTTTCTCTGCTCACTGAGTTCTTTGTCAAGGATTTTGCATGCCTATGAGCTCTTGAATGCCTGAAGAAACAAAACACACAGACTTACTCGGGTTCCTGTATTGATCCCCCAACACAGTGGAATCTCTCAGGAACTGTCTTCCAGTCTTTTGCCATCTTAACCATTGCTCCTGCATCAAGGACACCGTAGCCAAACAAATGGTTGAATTCCAGCCCGACACCATTCCTACGCCACCGATGAACTTCGTCATGAAGCTGGTTCCTTTTGGAGGTGAGGACTGTCAGATGCTGCATGTCTCTCCATGTCAGATCCAAGCTGAGGAAGAGTAACAGGAAAAACAAACAGTGCAGTCTTTTCTCACAGATAGTACATAAAATAATGTGAGTTATTAACTATCTACCATGCAGTTTTTAAGCTAATAAAGTGAGGGTAAGTTCCCAGATCCTGAAAAGAGTACAAAAAGACGAACGATGAGCAAATGTGCATAACCTTTGTCCTAGATCTCACTCTTTTCCTTGCCTGCTCCATGTGCTTTTCCCTTGCATGGTTCACCCGGAGAAGCTCTGCTCAGACAGAGCCAGTGAGCTCCATCAAGGTCTCAGTCACTTCACAGCAGACTGTGGATGTGGAGAGATGGGCTGTGGGTTTGCACTGTGAGATATTGTACGTATCAGCCATAATCTGCTAGCACAGATGGGTGCAGGAAAGGAACATTTGTCTAGATTCAGTGATCATTTTTCATCATCAGCTCTTGTCTTCCCAGCTTTGCAGTGATTATGATGACAGGAAGGGCACTTACAAGTTATTATTCTGGAAGATGTAGAACTGACATTCTAATTCTACATAACTTACTTATTCTATTCCATTCGTTTTATGATGAACTCTTTCAACATTATCCTATGTCTGATTCAAACCATCAGCCCAAAAGGGTCAGTTTTTCAGCTTTCTGTGCCCCAAGTAATGCACGCAAGCATCCAGAATGTACACCAGAATTACCAATTTCTTTCATTTTTTCAAGGTGACATGAGATAGATGAAAACCAGAGATCACTTGCAGTACACATACTGAAAACTTTTAAGAGCTGCTACATATCTTATCATATATCTTATCTTATGCATATCTAACAGTGTTCCATCTCACAGATTACCTTGTTTTTAGAGACATGTCAGATATACATGAGCTGAGAGATGTGCCACAGGCAAGAGCAGCCAGCAAGGGAAATTGCTAGCCATTCCTGTGAAGGCAAGTGTTATTTGTCCAGGGAAATTCTGCACAATACAACACATGTTTAATACTGCCAGAGCTTGCTTTATTTATTTATTTATTTATTTATTTATCTCTTTCATTATCTCTTTCTTTCTCTCTCTCTCTCTTTCTTTTTCTTTCTCCCTTTTTCTTTCTCTTTCTCACTTTCTCACTTTCTCTCTTTCTTTCTTTCCCTCTCTTTCTCTCTTTCTTTCCTTCTTTCTTTCTCTCTTTCTTTCTTCGTCTCTCTCTCTCCCTCTCCCTCTCTCTTTTTCTTTCTTTCTCCCTCTCTATTTCTCTCTCTCTCTTTTTCTTTCTTTCTCCCTCTCTTTCTATTTCTCTCTCTTTCTTTCTTCCTCTCTCCCTCTCCTTCTCTCTCTCCCCCTATCCTTCTCTTTCTCTCTCTCCCTTTCTCTTTCTCTTTTTCTCTCTTTCTTTCTCTCTTTCTCTCCCTTTCTTTCTCCCTTTCCCTCTCTCTTTTTCTTTCTATCTCCCTCTCCCTCTCTCCCTCTCTTTCCTTCCTTCCTTCTTTCTTTCCTTCTTTCCTTCTTTCTTTCTCTCTTTCTTTCTCCCCCTCTCTCTCCCTCTCTCTCTCTCTTTCTCTCTCTTCCTCTCCCTTTCCCTCTCTCCCTCTCTCTCTTTCTCCTCTCTCTTTCCCTCTCTCTCCTCAGCAAAGGCTGAGAACCAGCTGCAGACCAGGGGCATCAGTCTAATTTCTATTCACAACAGTTTGGCAAGATTTATTACACACTTCATGGGCAGCCCAAATAAAGAGGAATGATTATTATTACTGAGAGATTAGAGTTGTAGTCCAAGTTAAATATGCAGTGGTCAGAAAATACACTGTATCTTTCTATTTTTTTGGCCATATTAATTTATTACATCATGGCTGTCCCACTGAACAAATCTGATAGCAGAAGGATTGATCATCTGAAGTTAAGATACTTGGTGTGTTTATTTGACACACATAAAACCTAAAAAATGAGACTTGGCCCAAGTCATGGTCTGAGCACAATAATCATTGCTCCGATAACGATATAAATTTTGTCTCCTCTGCTGTATATTCATTCTTCTACACACTGTCAAAGAAAATTATGTACATAGTGTTCAGCCTATGCTGCGATTACAGCAACTGAAGCTGCATAGCTGAACAAGTGTCTTTTCACTTCATAAAACAGTTTGAAAGAAAGGAAAAGGATGGTTTAGTTTAACTTTTCCTAATCATTAGAAAAGAAGATAATGAGGCAGGATATACTACAGGCCTCCGATGTTACGAATAGCATGGAGAAGGTAAACAGACATTGGATATTTGCTCTTCCTCATAATGCAGCAATTATATAGCAGAAAAGCAGATTACCAGCCATGGGATAAGGAGCAACAAAAGAAGCGTTCCACACCAGTTCCAAGAAAGTACTATTACTGTGGAACTCACTGACACTGGATGATGCAGATACCAAATCACTGACGAGCTGAAAAAGAGTCAGACAGCATCTAGGAAGATAACGCTGCCTGCGGCTGTTAAAAGGGAAAGGCTGACTGCTCCCCCCCCCAAACAACTGACTGCCAAAACTGCTTCAGTGAAAGATGGCTCTTAATCCCTGCTTGTTCCTCTCTGCCCTAAGTATCTGTCACTGTGAACATTTTGTGTGACAAGATGAACTGATACTCTATCTTACTTCTTTTGCTTTTTTAAGCTGGGTGTTCCCCACTAAATATGTGCAGAAATGAAGTAACCTCTCCCTCAAACAGTACTGGGGAGACAAAACCCTGGACATAGAGGACACGCAGAGAGCAAGTAAAGCAAAATGTATCTGCTCATGGCTTTGGCAAGACCCTAGCTCCATCTGTAAGTCACCAACCACGTCTTTACTGTATCCAGCAGCGCATCAGCTGCTCATCCTGCTCATTGTAGCAGCCGTGCTCATATGATGAACATTAAACAAACCCCAGGCCCACTCCTCTCCAAAGCTCACAAGGAATTTCTTAACAGCATACTTAGCCTCCAGGGCCAAGGCGAACACTCCTGCTGCTTCAGGGGCAGCTGCAGATGTTCCTGAGTGACGCAGGGTGCAGTTGCCATACAAATCTGTTGTAGCCTGCAATGACATTAGATTTAATTAATGAAACTGGTTACTCAATTTTCCTTGCAGCTGCAGAAGTATAGAAATATAGAAGTTGGAGTTTGTGCCTTTGTTTTTCAAAGTAATTGAGAATATCTTCCCTGGATCTGTCTTCTTTAGAATTGTGTATGAATTTCAAAACATTGGGGGACATAGTTACAGAAGGCAGGAAAGCAAGAATAACTTACAGTGTAGGAAAACAATGTTCACTACCACTTAAAACTCAAACTTACACAGATACCATTTGTTTCCTATGAGCACAGTTGAACCAAAGGCCTTAGAATTTCCTTATGGTTCTCATGAGGGTTGGAAACTAGAACTGTTAACAGTACTGAGATTTCTAAGGTTTGTACAACTCCAAAGCCAAGACTGGCTGCGGTTCTCCATGCAAACCTAAGGAGGACTTAGAAGTGCATTGTATGGTGATAATTACAAAGATCTCTCTTCAACTGGTAACAGCACAGTGCTGATACCATGACAGAAATGAGTATTTTTGTATCTATCTGCTACTGCATTCAGGCATTTAGAATTCTGTATGCAATAGGTAAAGTCTTTTAGGCTCGAGACAGAGTGAAGGAAATGTATATCAACTCTTGGCAAGGGCAGACCTGGAGTTACTACACCACAGTTTTCCCCTCTGTGAATACATCCTGGCTAGTCTGAAGGTGCTGGTGGGCAGTATCAGTACAGTGAAAGAGAATCCTAGCTAGAACTAAACATAAATCACATATTTTCCACGACTAAGTATGGCCCTGTAAAGGACTTGAGTATGGTGCTCCACACTGCTCTCAGTATGCAACTGTATCTCTGAGGGAAATCTGAACATCCACATTTCCTCTGTAGGCAGCTGAATGTCTGTCTGCCCTGTGCAGCTTCTAGTACAGCAGAAATCTGGTTCATGACTGCTCTGCCAGAACAATTAAGGATGATTTCAGATGTCAACCCCTTTCATTTAGCTTTAAACAGAAGCTTTTTGTCAAGTTGTCCTCTGGAAAGAGGACAATTGAACTTCTAAATCTGGTTTCCAATAAAGGAAAGCACGAAATATATGAATCTCTAAGATATGGAAGATCACTGCTGTTCTCAATGTTAATTCCACATCTCCTCAGCTGACAGTTTTGGCACAATCACACACTGCAGATGAGAAAATATCCATCTCAACAAAGGACCATCTGGAGCTCCGAAGCAGAGCTGTAACGGGTCGTGGGAGTGCAAAAAGACAGCAGCAACACCACAATAATATCTGGACTCACCACACCAGCCTCCGGATTTCTCTTCCTCCCATTACTGAATGTGGAGGCTAGGGTTGAAGAGCAGCTTTCATCATACAGAGCGGTCCGTCCATCATTTATAGCAGAATTGATGGAGATTGTCCACATGCTTGATGCGTAACCATCACAGTTGCAGTCATCATAGCTGCCCCCATCTCCAGAGGCCCAGACGTAGATGCTGCCTTTCCCTCCTCGGCCCTGCAAAAGGGAAAAAAATGGCCCTCCTGTGTTAAACTGCAAATAGGAAACAGCACCTATGTTCAACAGCACATCTAATTGTCAAGGTCAAAATGCTATAACAATGGTGTTCTTTTAAGAGCGCAAGTTTTGTAAGATCAAATCAGCTTTGGACAAGGACTACAAACTCTATAAATGTGACACCTTTTTCCTCTCACTAGATTTTCTCTGTAGGTATCACTGATGCAGAGCTATTTTTCTGGCAAATCAGCTTTTATGACCAAGCAGAAAATAAGAAATCAAATGAATCATCTACAGAAAAACATTCTACCAAAACCACTGCAAAGTGCAGAGATGGATGGGTGATACTGAAGCTATGACCTTCCTGTTAAAGAAATTTGCGTCGTCTCTTCCACACCCAGATAAGCAAGGAGTGGGAAGGGATCAAGCTCCTCTCCACCTTCTCATGCCATCCTAAGACTGGAAGAACCTAAGACTGAAGGAACCTAAGACCTTGGAGCCTTGATGCTTGGAGGAAGATCACTGCCACTGACCTTCCCAGCACGGATCTCCCACTGCTCCCAGCACAGCCTAAACTTCTCCAATGTTTACTTCCAACAGCATCACAAGGCAGCAAGGCCTCAATTTACCAAACTGTTTGCAAGCACTGGGGAGAAGATGAGAAAAAATATCTTCTGGTCTCTTCATTGTCCAGCAAGAAATGGAAGTTAAAGCATATGCAAACAAAGCAACTTGTAATGGTATTTTAATAGGAACCTTTTCTGGAAGGAATTTAAATCAAATCTGAGCTCCCTGCAGTAGCCTCAATTTTTCATCATACCTCAGTGAACAGAGCAACCTCATTATTTCAAGCATGTTAGAGAGATGCATTATAATCCACTGAATTGCACAGCAGGTCTGCTGCCACTGGGGTACATAACACCTCAGGACAGAGATTTTCATAATTAAGATGATGACTATGAAAAAGCATATTGAAATCAGTCTGAGAACTCCCACCAAGATCTGGGATCAATCATTTTAGTTTTAAACGAAGAGGATGCCGTTGCAAAAATAGATAAAACCAAAATAATACCAGCAAAAAAGAAAAAGAAAGAAGAAAAAGCAATCAGACTAAACCAGCATAATGAGAACAGTTACGCCTTTTTTTTTTTACCCTTTCACTGTTCATGTTTCTCAGCTTATGCTCAGACTGCTGCTACCTGGGCTCTGGACTCACTTCCCAGGCTGCATCACAAGCTTGCCGTCCTGCCCACACGCACCATCACACCACCGTGGCACCATCTGTGTCTTTTGGACAGCCTCAGTGACAGCTAGAGCACACGCCCGGCCCCAAAGGCAGGCTGCCGGTGCCAGGAACACGATGTTTGGCACGCATGGGCCTGTTCTCAACCAAGTCTTTCTTTCCAGCCATTTTGAAGGGAGATGAAACCCTCAATTTTCATGTGACAAAGTCAGAAACGCATCCCGGTGCCAGGCAGTGAGCCTCCGCAGTGCTCAGTCCGTGTTGGGAAGCAGACTTTGCCCTGCTCCGTGCTGCCAAAAGTGGGAATTGCTGCAAGCAGCACATGCCACAGATGGGAATTGTGGAGGACGGCATGAAACAGGAGTAACAGATTGCTGGTGGGGTCAGGTGGCACCCACAGCAGAACTGAAACCCGGGGTTGGGTTAGTGGGTGTAGTAAGTCTGCTAAGTGCTAGTGGGGGCAGGTATTACACCTGTCACTGTCTATTTGGATCCACAGGTGCAGCGTAGTTTTACATTCTATTTTGTATTTTTAATTACCTTTTAATACTCTAATTCCTATTGCATTTCCTTTTCAGCCAGGATTGGAAAGAGACAAATACTGCTGGAACAAGCTGATAGCAGCCCAAGTGCAATATTTGCAATGATGCCCAGGGCGTGTTTGCTGACATTTCCCACAGCCAGACCTGCAGTAGCTGGATAGTTTACACAGGCAAACTACTCACTGACTGTCCTCAGGCAGTATGGCTTTCAGAGGAAGTGAATTTTCGATTCTCTGGATGGTATTTGGGTAAACCAGGAAAATCTCACCGCTGTCAACCAAGAGTCATATACTTAAAGCAACCAAGAGCTCCTATTTGCATCTCAACTTTCTGTGAACCTCAACAATTTCAGCGGCATCACTCAACTTACACTGCTGTAAATTTAGGGCAAAAATAGGACTGGAGAAGGTGCCAGTAATAGACATTAGAAGACTCAGAAGTAAGAGGGAAGACTGCAAGACAGGAGGATACATTTTCAAGAGCATCTTTTCTCCAGAATCCTGTTGAAATCTGTTCATTTCCCCCAAAAGTAATGCAAGAGCTCGGCACTCACACTTCTGAGCCATCTGAAGCTGTAACTTGCACTCAGCTGAAAATGGATCTCAGTGCATTGAGGAGCAGCCTAGAAGAGTCTCACCTCTCAATTCACACTAAGCCAGAATGAAATCCTGGGCAAGGCTGTATGCTCTGAAAGTCGCAGGCAGCTACTGAGAAGTTCTCTTGGCAGAAACAGCAGTTTTTCTATTTCCAGAGCCCTTCGTGAGATGTTGTGCTACTGACAAAAAATATCCCCGAGAAGCTTTATCACCCATTTTCTCAACTTCTAAAGAGCATAATCCCAGGAAAATGCCTTTGCAGAACAGCCTTGCAAAAGTGAGCGGGCAGGGAACTGCAGGTTATGAAACTGCAGTGAAATGAACTGCTAGTTCATTTTATGTAACTTAAGGTACACCTTGAACTCTTCTTCACTTTGTTATTGTGTTCATGCATCACACTTGCTGGGCTAGTGTCTAAGCCAGTATTCCTCTAAACTTCCATTCCAGGATCACGCTTTCTAGATAAAAAATGGTGGTATTTGGCACATAAATCTCCTTCAGCTTCCCTGGCCCTTCTTGTAAAGGCTGTCAAGTGTTCATGTGAGTAACAGCTGAGCCCCTAACACAGCTTGGCCTCTGCTTTTAGCTCCTGTAATTTGTTCATTCCAAGTTGCTAAAGGTGGATGGAAGGAACATCGCAGTCTTTACAGCCTGACTCTGATACAGACTCTTTGGCTTCGCACTTTTTTTTGCATGCCACAGTAGTAATTCTGTAATTCTCCTAAAGAAAGTAATAAGTGTCTCACAGCACCTTCTGTGTAGTTTAATAGCAATTTTTGTGCCTGCTGTAGTAAGATATGAGCTGTTTTTCCAGGAAAAGCAAAAAAAAAATCTACAGCTTTTTCAAGTCTCTGCCATTGGTCTTTGCTACTTTTGGATAGGACTTGGCAAGTTACCATTCCCTATTATTTCCCACTCACCTTCCTCTTTAAAGAGTGTTTGTTCCTCTTTCAACAGCATCATTAGAGCTTTCGGCACTGAGTGATGTGAAAACCCTTACGTGTTTTGTAATTAAGAACTGCATCCTTCAGTTACATTTGATAATTATCCTGCAAAGTGTGGTTTGCAGCTCAGGGCATGGCATGCCCACAACACACAGCTCTGCTTGGAGGAGCTTTGTGGCAGTGGAAATTTCCATCATGCTCCCCAGCTGGGGCACCCCAAGGCCAGGAAGGATGTGGAAGAGCTGCAGAACCATTTTCCTGCTATTGTGACCTGTTGGGTGTGTTGGGCTGGGCTCTCCAGCCACCAAGGAGCTCTCCCCACCTCTCCCATGTGCGAGTAGCCCAGCTGTGTGGCTTAAGCCATCTGGAGGCAGCAAGACCTTGGCATTGCTGAGCTGTTGCTGTTTTTTTTCAGTGCCAGAGTTCTCTGGAGCCTGCCTGTGTGCTTTTGTATCCCTGATCTGGCGCCAGCTGGAAGCCCACTGAGCCCTGGTTGATTTTTGTAACTGGCTGACTGGTTCCTCCTAGCAGATTTCTAAAGCTACTTGGGTCATGTAATAATCACCCAAGTACAAGAGACTTCGACGTATGAGATCCTCAAACAACTGAGCCCTGTAATTATCAAGCCCTAACAAAATGCTTTATATAACTTACTCCAGACTTTATTAGGCTGCAGAAGAGTGCTGAATTTTCATCTACCAACCCCCAATTAATTGTACAATTGTTAATACTTCCTTTTGCTAAAAATAGTTGGAGCTATTTTCTATTCCTAAATTACTGTTGAAACTAGATAAGCTCCTGTTAGCCAAGAGAAATGAGTGGAAAAATACAGTTTTGGTGAAGAGAAGCAGCATTAGCTTTCAATTGGGGTTCAGCCCAGCAGGAAAATGTGAAAGGAGCTCGGAAAATGCCAAGAGAAAAGCTTCTATTTAAAAATAAAATAAATCTGCCTCCTCAAAATCAAACACTTCTTCTTTCTCTTCAAAAATTACCTTCTGACTTAAATTTGTTCCATTTTACAAAAGCAAGAACTTGATGATCTGTACATAGTAAGCAAACTCCATCAACTGAAATGCCCTGGCTCAGCTTAAACTAGCAATTCCTTTTTGTTGGATCCTGGGCTGCACATCACAAGTGATAACACATTACTATAGCCCAACAATTCTGCAGGTATAATTATGGTATTGATAGCATTTGTGAAAAATCAATGGCAATACAGCAGTTTTCTACTCTTTATGTGACAGTCATCTGAATCTTTGTGAAGGGCAGTATCTAACCCTGTCACAAGACCATGTGGGGCACACGCCTTTCAGCAGCCAAGGTCTTCAGCTGACCAAGGTGTGACTGAAGCAGCCAGTATCGCTACAGAAATCAGTGAGATCTGGGATTTACACCCGTCCTGTCCCCAGAGACAAGTGCCCATTCCTTGAACTGTGGTTGGAAAGCAGGCGCCCACAGACTGGTCTCCAAATCTGGACCTTGTTCACAGTGAACGCCAATGTATCCCATCACTAGGTTAGAAAAGCTGCTCATGCTGTTCTACTGAAGCCTGAAGGAATCTCACTCCAGCCAAATGGGGCAACTTCAGAAGAGCTAACATACAATATACTCATATGGGACTATAATTTGCTCTGATTTTAGCTTAAATATATAAGACAAGACTTGTAATTACAGTGCATATTCCAGACATGATAGCAGTATGATAGCAAAGGGCTCCAGAGTTACAAAGAAGCTTATAAGCCTTCTTCAGAAATTGAGTAATCAAAAGGCTGCAATGTCAAAAACTAATTTCCCAATGCTCACTTGGCTATTGGGCCAACAAAACAACATTAGAACTAACTGCATATGCGTTAATGACGTGCCAATCTCAGCATATTTCAAACAACAAGAATGCAGTGTGCGTGGCCTTGGGGGGAGGCAAATGAGAAACACTTCATTTTCCATGCTGTCCTTTCTTCTTCTACTGGTGAGACCAATTACAGAGCCATGATGAGACTATAAATTCTGGATATTGCTCCCTTGGCAATTTGCACTCGTGGAGCATTTTCTTAGGTAGAACCATATTATGGAAGCAACATTTTCACCAGCACAGGCACAAATGGATCATGTCTTATATATTCTGGATGAGCTGGCGAAGTCTCAAGAAATTAATTCAGCCCATGAGCAATTCCTTGCTACCTACTAATATAAAAGCCTGTACCATAAAAATGCAATAGATAGAGACCAGCTTATCCTGATTACTCTTTTCTTTTTTTTTTTTTTTCTTTTTTAAATATCTGTCTTAAATTCCAATTGGTGAAACTGGAAATACTGAACTCATAAAACAGTGAGTAAGAAATGTTTACTGGATATTGCGTTAAAGACAGGTTGTATCCATCAAGCATGGGTGGAATTGGTCCTTGAGCTAGTTACTTCTCCTTACCTTACAGTTTAAGATCTCTGATGATATAATTCTGGATGAAAGGTACCAGTGATCAAAAGGTCCATAACTAAGAGAGTTATGCTACCACTGCGAAACACTCTACTGTCCATCCCACTCCTTCTAAGTTGTGTAACCCCCAGAACAGATAAGGACAGGTCAGACAAGGGATTCATAAATCATACAGCATTGCTCTGCCCAGCCATACTGTTTACAGAATGCTACTACAGGCTCACACCCATCTCCGAAATGAAAGTCCCTCTCAGCCATGATATAGCTGCACTCGATACTGGGCTGTTTATTCCCAAATCTACCATCACAGTTTCTGGCCCTGCTCTGCATTTTCTTTTGTAGCTCTGCACCTGAAATAATAACCCTCTATAGCTCACTGAAGAAATATATCTGTAAACATCCAATACATTAGGGGCAATGAAACTGAGCATATAAGAAGCCTGACTTTGGTGTGGGGGTAAGGTATCTCAGGACATCCAGAACAATGTTAGGTCAGTGACTTACTGAGGCTGTAAAGAAACATAACCCTTTTCTGCCTGTATGCCACAATATGCTGCTGTCCACAGATGATGCCTAGAAGCCAGACAGTAACATTTCATTAAATTAATCCATTACAGCTCCTGGCGACTGTGTTTGAAGAGGGAGCAACAGAACACATTCACCAGACAGATCTGCATTTGTCCCTAAGCCCACTGCAGGCTGCCCTAATGAATATCTGACTCAGGCACAGTCCAGCACAGTTGCCTGTCACAGTGGGCAGCCAGCATCAGATGCCTTGCAGCTCAGGGATGTTTGCATACAAAACTTGTCCAACCTCTACCCTCAAGTGCCTGCTAATTCAGCAGTGAGCTCATCCATCTTTGCATGCAACTGCCACTGATCTGTGACCCGGTCATGCTGCTGACTACTGCCCCTGAACAAAAGTCCTGAGATAAGGCAGTGAAAGGCAGATTGTATGAAAAGTGAGTGGGATTATGGCCTAGTAACAAAAAACAGCTAAATACCTTCTGCTCACGTGTATTACAGCTGGTTATGAATGCATGCCTTCAAACCACACATCTAGACACACGAACTAGATGGGTAATCATCATGTTCTGGTTGTCAGGTGAGTGCTTACCCCAGGCATCCCAGCAGGGTCTGGAAGGAAGATGCCAAAGGACAAGACACTGGAATGGAGTTTGGGAACAGATGAAACTCATCTCTCCTTGAGATGAGTTCCCAAGTATGGTGGCAAATGTTACCAGTGTTTGTCAGTTGAGTTAACTGCATATTCCCTTTAAGAATTTAATCTCATTCCCAATTACTTCTTAGTGTATTGCCTTAGAGGCAAGGATATTAATCTTGCTCTGTGCAAGAGATCTTCCATTTCCTTTCAGGATATTTGAAAGTATTGCTTTTAGTTTAGCAACACATTTTTATTCTTAGCATGTTGCTTCCTCCCTGCCAGTATTTCAGCTTCATCACTAATTTATGAACCATCACTCTGGTGAGAATCAGCCCTAGACTGAGGAAAAGCATTGCTGCATTTATTTGTCTCACTTTGTAAAATATCCTACTTTTCTCTTTAATAGGAAGTGTTGTTTTAAATAAATATATATATATTCTGAAAAGTGAGGTTTACATTTGTTCACTCAATAGAGAATTTTGTGCGTAGATTGTAGACCTAAGATAGGTAGAATGGTATTATATCAAAGGCTTGTTAATCTTCCCTTACATGCAGGAAAGCCTGTAGTGGGTTTTTCAAAGCACTATGGAGAGTTCTCAGTATCCACAGAAATCATGAAATGCCTTTGGGAAATCTGGCTCTCCGTGAAAAGAAATCAGAACAAATTATATCCCCAAACCTCACTATGACAGGAAATGTAATGAACATAATTAGGGTAGATAAAGCTACAACCACAAAGCAAAGGGAATTATCTAGAAGGGGAGCTATCTCCTCTTTCATGCATGTATTGCCAGGAGATATCTAGGATACTGCCACTGTAAAATGAAGTGTAATTGTTCCTAGACAGTAGTATTTTTCTTAGGTACAATCCAGTACTATCCTTTCTGCCCTCCAATTCCACTGTGGCTGTTTGCTTTCCTAATGCAGGCTCTTCTGTTCACTTCATGCCTCCTGACAATGAGAGCAGTCTTCCCCAGACAGCAGCTCACCATCACCCTTCCCACTCCTTAGCAAGCAGACTAAGAGATCTAAGAGATCCTGGATCCCTTCTGGCCCTCATACTGTGAATTACTTCTTAAAGAGACTAACAAACACATTTAATAAGGAGATGGCATTTAAAAAGTTATGTGATCAGACAGTAAGACAGAGGAGAAAAATCTCTTATCTTCTTCTAAGCATTCAGAAAGGTGTCACTCTGTTATTGGTAAAAATTAGAGACTCCAGTTTTGAGAAAGCTTTGGACACTTTACCAAGTACCACAGTGATACATTTAATTATCATGCCACAAAACATGGTAAACTGAACGTGCTGTTCACAGAGAGGTGGTGATGAAGAGTGGGTGAAACTGGCACAAGAAGAAGAAATAACTGGGATGGAAAATGAGTAATTGCAGATATTCTAAGCAATGTCAAATCTTTTCACTATGGAAATCCATCTAGAGTCAAGAGGAGGAGAGGCTCATCCCCTACCATACCAGGAGTCACTGTGGTTGGCACACCTGCATGACACCAAAGAGGAGATGGAGATAGATAATGTTTGGTTTGAACCCAATTGTTTTCTTTCTGAGTTGTGGCACGTATTTTACCTGACCTTATAATAAAGCGTGGGTTTTACAGATTTCAGAATGATACTGAGTGTCTTTGACAAAGGCCAGAGATTGGAAAGAGCTGAAAGGATGGAAATAAAACAAGGAGAGTCCTGGTAGTGGAGACCATTACTCCACAGACAGTGGTGGTACAATGACAGCTATAATAAAGATCACGAGTGAGAGCTTAAAGACACAATAAATTCAAAATGACAAACTGGCAGCACATCAAAAAAAGACAATGTAACTTCAGTAGTATAGCTAGCATCTTTTAAGTTAGGGAACATGTACAGGGCTCTGGAGCCAGGATGTGATCAGGCTCTTCCATTTCAACTCTGATGGCATGTGAAAAGCCTGTATAAGCTGAACAGAGATCAAAAAAGCTCTATGCAAGAGAGCACAGCATCCTGAGACTACATGATTAAAAAACCTCAAAATATTGCAGAGAGAATATCAATGGAATTCAGTGAAAGCTGAGAAAATTGACATGATTGCACTGTGTTCTGCAACACCTATCATGTATGCCCAAGCTCCTGGTTTTAGTGCAAGTGTGTACATATCCCCCTATCCCAGTACCTCGGTTATTTAATAGGATTGTTACCTTGTTCACTCCATCCGCCATCGCTTGTAGTGTTAGCTCTCTAGGTCCATCCACAGTCTTCCCATTATCAGTTGGTCCCCAGCTGGCACTGTAGATATCGATGACCTGAGGCATATGACTGATAGAGGAAGCCTCAATAATGTCTGTCATAAATGGCTGGTCGAGCATCCGAATACCTGTGGATCCAATCAGCATAAACATGAGCTATACATCACCTAGCAGAAGATAAAAGCTCAGCACCTGGATAACTCCCCCAGACCCAGGTATTATCACTCTCTGGTAGTTAAGCACCAAGCCACAGCAATGTGGTATGGCCCAGAAAGCAAAAGCACTTTGCTGCTTTCTAATTACTTAGCATCACACATCTGCTACTTGAAAACCATTACAAAAATTCAGTATTAAGCAATCTCAGCATTTTATAATAATGAAATAACATTAAAAGCATTCAGATCATATTTTTTTAACAAGGACAAGGATTAAGCCCTTCCCTAACTGTAGTTTATACCTGGTGAGGTGTTGACACTTCATTTGTGTGGGTGATTTGGAAGCCAGTGCTTTCACTGCATGCAATACAAAATCCATGTGCCAAACACGAGGCTGGAAAAGATGGTATTTGGAAAACTGACCAAGACTGGATATTTCTGACCTGCTAATTTGGGCTAGAAACTATAAAGTGAATCTCAGTGACTGAGAAATCCCCCGACACTCTTGTGAAATGCAGGTCTGCACTGAAACCACAGAATTAATGACCGATCCAAGGGAAGTGGGGGACAACAGGCAGAGCCGAGCCATCTGGTTTTACTCTAGGGCAAAAAAAAAAGAGGTACGAGAAACAAAGCCCCACGTCCTTGCTTACCAACTTCCAATTCCCCCTGCAAACATGCCACTGAACCGTGGCAGGAGCGGACTACCAGCTCCAATTAATTAATCAATTTCCCACTGACCACACGGTGGTGCTGCAGGAGCACAACCTTCCTCAAGCATTCCCCCCCACAAGCAAATCTGGAAGGCTGTTTGTCGTCGGGAAAGGCCTCCAGCTTTCGATTATTAAACAACCGGCTTGATGCAGTACATTATGCTAGTAACAAAGATGAGGTCCTGCCGAATTCCCATGCCTCAACTCGCATTCCTCTAACAGAGACTGTCAGAATGTATGTTTCATGAAGTGCTGCAGCCAGCAAGTTGGACAATGGTGTTTTTAGTGTGGACTGGGGAATGAAATGAAATTCCTAAGCACCTATCTCTACTTGCTAAGCCCTCCCTAACATTGTGGAATGACTGTACAGTGAGATAGGATGGAGCTCAACTGACACGTGCTGTTCAAGAGCTCAGCTCCAACCTCTGTACTCAGTCCATCAGGGCAGAAAAAAAGCTATCTCAAAGTAAAAATACCCAGCACACCTGAAGAGTGAATGCTGAGAGCTAAGCACCAGCCAGACCACTCCGAGCATCTGTTCTTACCACTCCACATCCCTCATTAAAAGGGAGGAAGGAATGACTGCAGAGATTTACAGCACTGCAAGGCCTGCAGCACACAAACAGCATGGGATTTGCCTTTCCAAGTATGGTTTCCGAGTGCAGCAGAAATTTGCACCTTCCCTCCTGCAAAGTGAGATTTGTCACAAACGATTCTGCCACAGTGCAGGGAAGGAGCGTTGACAATGACAATACAGAGGTTAGCAAAAGGAGGAAGAGCTGTTCCTTTGCAGTGTCACTGAAAAAGCTGTCTATGTAGGGCCCTCAGAGAGGGTGGCAGAGACGTGGAGAAATTCCTAGTTAGTGTGAAAAGTAATGAATGCATGGCCTGATGCCAAACTGCAGTCCTGGGCTGAGCGATGCTCCCTGTCCCTGTAGGAACGTGACACAGTGCTGTAAGGACTGGTACTGTACCTGCCACCTTGGAGTTGTAGGCAACTCCCACGCCGCAGATGTTGTTGTTGGCAGCTGCAGACACCTCTCCTGCACATCGGGTCCCGTGGCTGCAGAGGGGAAAACAGAGACATCACGTGAGCCCCAGCTGTCACTCTGCAGATGCTGGATCAAGGAGCATCACCCTGGTCCTGTTCTTGCCTCGCTGCAGTCAGGTTCCAGCACTTGAGAGGAAAACCCATGGCAAACTTGAATGCTGCACTGGGATACTGAGATGAGCTCATTCCTTCCTCAAGCAGCAAATAATCAGTTTCCCCTCTGCAGTGTGAACGATGCCTGCTCTGAGGTTAACACACAAACTCGTGCTTCATTTAGTTACAGACTTACTCAGCCCATTTTAACTCTGGCTGTCAAACAGCTTCTGCCTTGCTACCAGCTACTAGACAGCAGAACCATTCCTGGAAACAACAGTGTAAAAGTCAGATCAGCACTAATCCCTGCGTTTTTGTGACTAGGCCACGTGACACCTATTACTTTGAGCCCCCGAGAATACCTTCGGATTGCCTTTTGCTCCTCAAACACGTATCTGGAGCGTATCACTGCCCACAAAGAATGCACTATCAAGCTGGAGTAGCAGAAGAGAGCCAGAAGGACAACCACATTGCTCGACAGCAGAGCCATGGCCAAGGGCGCGTGCATCCTCCTCCTTCCAGCTGCCAGGAGAGCCACAAGCTGGCACAGAGCTGCAGCTGTCAGCCTGAACGTGAGATGCCTCTGCTCTGACACCAAGGTCCAGGTTCAGGCTGACACGTGGCATTTCAAGAACACTCGGCGTCTCTGAAGTGCTTTACAGCTCTTAACAGGGACCCTGCTGCTGCCGGTGGCTGCGAGGCAGGCTTGCAGCAAGGCAGATCACATTTTTCTTCCTCTTAATTCACCACGGAAATTAAACTGCGGAGAAGACAGAAAAGGGCAATACAAGAAGCAGAGAAACAAGTGAAACCTATGCTGCTGCCAGTTGGGTTTCCTTTGAGATGTGTCAATAGCAATCTTTTCCACCACTCACATCCATCCACGCCGCGTTCCAGCTGGCACTGCTCCTACAGCATGCTAAGGACTCGTGCAATTAGCAGTGCTGTAGAGAGTCCCAGACGAACCATCCCCAGGGGCAGCAGGATTGTTTTGTTTTAATCATCTTTTTTCTCCCTCTGTCCTTTCTAAGCACCTCCGGCAAAGGTGAGTGTAAAATTAATCAAGGGGTGAGAAGGAGCACGTTCTCTTTATTGCCTCACTCAGAAGAGTGCATTTTTCAAGGTAGCCTTGAGAAAGAAAACGACTGCTCTCAAATGCACACAGCACTGTGATCATGGAAGAGCAAAGATCGCACGCAAGTTCCTTTTGAAAAGGGGGCAGAGAGGTGAGCGGTGAGGACCTCTTCAGCTGCTGGAAAGATTTCTTTCAACAACCAAGCAGGTTCTCCCTCATGCCCTTGTTGAAGGAGCTGTGAGGAAGCACACCGTTGCTAGGCATTCGTTATCTGGTCGCCTGTGGGCTAGCTGCAAGCCACAGAGCAGAATAAATGGCTTTGTGAAAAAATTGCCTTGACTGAGGCTGGGGCACAGAACTAATGAAATAATGTTGTTGGCACTGTCAGGTGGACTCTGTCTTGCAGAGGGGAAACATAGGAGGACTATTGGAAGGTCCTCTCCCCTTCTTCTCCTCCACACTGGCCCAAATGATGGAGACTGCAGCTCGGGGTTTAGGTAATGTGCTGCTGACAGGAGGGGGGAAAAAGAAGACACATGTGAGCTGCTGCAAATGCATTTGGTTGAATTATTAATGGCAAATAGCAGACTTTGCAAATTTAGCCCTATTTGCTGGTCATGTATCATTGATAAATCCACTGCAGTTTCTACGAAGTGACCTGTGTCACGGGCACAGAACACAGCTTTCTTCTCTAATGCTCATCTCTTTGCTGCATTCTAGCCTTTAAAACAAGGGGATTAAAAATAGTTGAGAACACTTTCACCTACAAATGAGATACGTCCAAGGCAAACTGGATATTAGCACGTAGAGCAGCTTTTTTCATGAACACTGTATAAATTCAAACATTTTATATGAACATGCATGAAAAATGATGGTGGTCCAGGGTGATTCAATTGGGAAACAGCTTTTCCTATCTGTACTGCTTATTAAAATTTGACTCTTCTTCATTTTTGGAAACCATTTCTATTTATGAAGCCCACTGCCGATCCCAATGTGCATGTTTCTTCTATTTAAACGTTTTCAACAAGAGGTGGCCCTGGTTTTCAGAGGAGGTTGTTTTTCCTCCTGCTCTGAAATACATCAGCAGACAGCAGAGGACAGGAATCTTCCTCCCTGACGCCACATGTCTGCAGGGAGGGCTATGCTGAGCTGCAGACTCCACAGCAAGGATGAGCTGCCTGTCCTGACCGCCTCAGGCGCTTGCAGTGGGCAGCAGTCAAATTTTCAGAGCTCAAAGGATAATTTTTGCACAGTAAATGCCATCCTTTTTTCACCTGCATGATGTTCTCAGCCTCTGAGAGCTGGGAAAGCACTGCATAATGGAGGGATCTACTTGTGGAAGGAGCCAGTCCACCTGCATCTGAACATGCAAAGAACCTACAGCAAATGCTGCAGCTCTTTCTTCCCTCTCAGGGTAATTCCGGAGACAGAAAGAGCTGTTAGATATGTTTATAAGAATTCTCAATTATTGCATTGTTTGCAGTGTATTGATTGAAAAAAAAAATGAAGAGGGGAGCAGGTGTTTTTGCTCTGTTAATGAGCACTGTCTGGAAACCAAGGGGAGACTCAGTGGGATTGTGTTAGAATACATAATAAAGGTCTTTTTTTATTTTATTTTTTTACCTCTGAAGTATTGGAGTATTTTTTGCCCAGCAAACTCTCACCCAAGTGAGAGAATATATACAAAATACGAAGTTATAGTGGTGGAAATAGTTATTCATATCTGGGCAGAAAGCTGAAATGTCAGTGCTCTGAGATGGAGGGCCTCGTGTGTGTTCCCACAACACGAAATCAGAGGGCTGTGCAGAAAGGTCAAGCTGCCCCTGACTCCCACAGTTACCTCTGCGCTGTACAACATGGTACGGGCCACATCCTGAACGTTATGCAGGAATAGGTGTTAAAATCACTGCCAGTTCCTAAAGCAGGTGCTAAAAAAGCACTCTGAGCTCTGCGGGGCGGCCTCTGCTTTTGGGAACTGGGCTTGGTTCAGGTTCCTCCCCCTGAGCTCACTGCTTCTCAGGATCAAACACGGTCCTGCCTCATGTGGCACTTAGTGTTCCCCATGACAAAATGGTGATGTCCATGGGCCCCAAGCTGCGGGTCTGAGCACAGTCAAATGGACAGTGCAGAAAGGATGGGAACAAGTAATGTCAGTGCCCAACCATCTGTGTGCCTCTGCCCTAACAGCAGCCCAACTGCCTGGCTGCAGCTTCCAGCCTATGGCACCAAGTTGCCCCCCTCTAAAACCCACTCTGCTTGGTTTCATAGAGAGCCAGTGGCTCTCAGTAAAGGCCAGAGTGCCTCCAGCAACCTTATAAAGAACAAAGTAGAATCTGTGCTTATAAGCAGAGCAGCTGGAATTAATGAAATACTCCGTGCAAAAACCTCTTCCTTTTTTCTTAAAGTCTAATGACACTTTGCACATGCAGCTGGCAGCTCACAAAAGCCCCTTGGTTCATCTTTCTAAAAAACAGTCTTCTGGTTCTTGTTCTTGAATTGCTTACACAGAAACATTCTTTATGGAAAAAGGGATATTATCCTATTTTGAGACTGATCTCCTGCATGCATAAAATTCAGCGGGTGATACAGAACTTACTGAAAACTGAGCAAAATGGAGTCGTTATTGTAGGAGAGGTTTTGTTGTCTAACTACAGTCTATCCAGATGCACCTGTGCAGTTGCACCTACACGTGGACTGTCACAGGCAGGCAGTTGTAACCACCAGGTAATACTAACTCAGGAGTCAGAAGTTACAGCCAATAGCTTACGGATGGGCATAATTAACTATAGAAATACACAGAGAAAAACATTGCTACAACTACTCCTGAACAACTGGGTACAGTTGGTTCATGTCTTAACCTAGAGAAAGCATGAAACCCTGCATCTTGAGGACTTCTTGGACTGTGCTGGCTAAGAAATTAGTGCTTAACTGATGTGTTGCTCTGTGATTTGCCTTGCAAGGCAGAAAATTTTACAGATCAGGGTACGGGTAGCCATGCCTCTTAATCTCTGTTCTTCCCTTGGGTGCCTGAATTTAGCCAGAAGCCCTGAGGCCAGGAGCCTTGCCACATCCAGGATGCTCAAGGCCTTCTTCAGAGACTTCAGGAGGCAACTGTCTCCAGTGCTACCTTGCCGAACACGTGAGGACTGTAAACTGTGCCCTACTATAAAATATTTGATAGCAGCACAACTGGTGTTAATGGGGCTTGGCAGAGCACGCATAGTTTTATGAAGTTCCAGACTGAAAATGACACAATCTGCCATTACCCACTAAAGCTAAATTTAATTTTCCTCTGTGCCGCTCCACAGCTAAGTGATATCCTTCTCCCACAAAGATCCTTCTCTTAAATAAAGCAAGAAAGGCAATAGACCTTCACAAATTAGAGCCTCAGTCTTTCTCCGACTTTCCATTCTCTAATTGGATTCGCTCTAGTTTAAAAGTATCAGAGGCCTGCTCCTAAAATAAAGGATAGCATTGGCATCTTGCTTTGGTTGAAAAATAGCTGTCTATGAAAGAGGTAAATGGGGACATGGCAGCTCCTAAATCTGTTTGATCCATTCCAGGAAGCCTGTGTCTGAGGTGGAAGCACAGCTGCCCCAAATCTTTGTTGTGTGACCTGACTGAAGTAACATTGATTTCTTTAAAAATAGAAGCCAACAAAGCAAAATGAAAAAAATAGATCCACACACCCAAAACTCAGAGGCCATTCATGGAGCAGTACTAAGAGATGAAAACCACATCAAATAGGCCTAAAGTATTTCTCTGAGTACTATGACTGAGCCCTGCTACTGCTTCCGAATCCTCACTGCTGCCGCTATATAAATGCTGATGACATCAATTATCACAGAATCGCAGATCGGTAGGGGTTGGAAGGGACCTCTAGAGATCATCTAGTCCAACACCCCTGCCAAAGTAGGCTCCCTAGACCAATTATAATTAAATCTAGAAGACATTTGGAAACTTCCTAGGAAATACAAGGAAACAAGTTTTGCATATCTATGCCAGACCTATCTAAGACCCTGGGGAGCTTGGTCAAAGAACTGGAGATGCTGGATGCTGAGAGCACCAGGTAATAAACATACTCTGTGAGTGTGCCTTAGACTCTGCACCCTCAACTGCATTAGCATCTTGCTAGGAGTAGTTTGCCTGACGTATAGACGCAGAATCCATGTCTGGGTTTTGGTTTTGGTTTTTAAGGGACCTTTCAACACATTCCTGTTCCCATTTTGATCAAATATGAGTTCTGGGAAAGAAATAATGACATTTCCTAAAATCTGTGACCTTTTCTTTTGGGCTGCTCCTATTATACCACACCTTGAGGAGTTCCTCCTGCTTAAAAATGCCTGGGTTTGGAACATACTGAAGGAAAAGTGAGTTTTGGGGAATCACAATGTGTTAGGGAGAAACTATGTGACAAGCATAGCTGCACTGTTGACTCCAGGCTAAAAACACAACAGAATAGGTTCCCAGCTAGTGCACATGGACTTCAATTCCTAGCCTGAAATGCTACTCCAGCACAGTCTTTAAATCATGGTGAAAAAGCAGATGATTCAGAACTTATGTAAGACTTAATTGTTTTTAAGCTGGTCATTCTACACCATGCTGCTTTTCAGCCTTCTTAGTTTACAATCAAGTGAAAAGATTGTTTCTTCCCGCCCCAAAGCCTTTCCCTGTCAGACTCCAATCTACATAAAATTCCTTCTTCCAGCTTACTCTCTTCAAAATTAAATAGCAGTCGTACAGAGTCAGATTCTGTAGATGGGAAACCCATCAAAATTGTATTAAACTTACAGAGCTGGCTTATTATATTGTCATAGGATAGCTGTCAGAAAATTGTATGTGGCTATCACCCATAAAAGCAATTTAAATCTATACTCCTATGAAGCAGCATCTTCATTTGAAAACCACAATGAACCATTTTTAAACCATCTATGAACGCATTAACTACAGATTATCTAAAAAAAAATGAAGTCAGAAGGAACAGCCGATTTTATAAAGTGTAGTGAAATCGAAGCTTCTGTTTTGGCAAGCCCAGAACTTAGCAGAAAACAGACATTCCACAAATCTTAGCAAATACTTTTAACTTCCTATGCAAACAGAAGTGAACAGCAGGCCAGTCAAAACCCACTTACCTGTTGAACCAGTCATCCGTATAGCGAGGGTAGGGGTAGGGATCGTTGCTGCTGAAATCGTAGCTAGCCTGGGCATTCTGCAAAACACAAAGTTCAGTGAACGTGCAGGAAAGCAGACATGCTAGGTAAAGCATATATCCATGGAAAATGATAGCACACATATCCATAAGAAATCCCATTAGGTGTTGGGTTCTTTTTTCTACCCTGGAAAAGAAGATGTCAATCTTCCCCTGTGAAATTCTGTGAGAACCCTGCTTGTTTATGTTTCAACAAACACCATTTCAGACAGTGAACACCACTTCCAAAAGTGCTTCATAGCAGGATTTAGAATCATCTCACCAATATTTTCATGAGTGTTCAGGTATTACACTGCCTAGTGTGGCAGGACAAAGATTAAACATTATATTCCAGCCAGCGGTGGAAACGACCACACACCTGAGGTCTACGATCTCACTGAGAAAAGTAGATTTCTAAACCATTTCAATGGCTATGAAAATTTTCTCAAAATTCTAACATGAAAACTGTATTAATGGCCAGGACATGCGTCTCAAAAGCCTCTCAGCATATTTTATTGATCCTTCAGCTCTTTGAACAGCTTCATAAATGTGGCTTTCAGGCCCTTTTGAGAATGCCATGCCAAGCCTCTCCTTTACACATCATCTAAATGATTCATGATTTCGGCCCATCAGCAGAGCTAAGGACACTCAGCAACTTTCTGATGCTATATTTGAGAAGCAAGTGGAGAGTTTCAGAAAGTCAAGTGCATCTTCTTTCTTCTCTCTCAATGGAAAGAAATAAATAAAGGGTGACTGAAAATTAAGCTTTTAAAAATATTTAGAAGCTTCCTCCCAAGTGTATGATCATGGAATTTATATTTAATAAACACCATACACAAGGAACAGAATTATGTTAATTCTTAATTAATGTACTCACATTCTTTTTAAGATTTGGCTGAGCATGCTATTGAAGATAATTTGAGACTCGTGTCTGAATAGCTTTGCTCCTAAAAACACTGCTTTTCAGCAGATTCACAGTTTCAGGGGTGCAGGAATAGGCAGTCCATTGGTAGCACCAAAGTCTTTGGATTTTAGTTCAAAATCCCCAGCTCCCAAAAACTCTTGTGCCAGGATGAAACAGAGACAACATTGTCCTTGGCCCTTACATGTTCATCAGCAAACTTTGAGGCAATGGTAATAATAATAGTCTCTTACACCCTTGCAGAGTAAAACGAAGTATTTTTCTGGATCCTGTCCAGTCAGTTTTTGGGTCATCATTCCAGAAAGTTTGGTTCTTTATATTCAGTATGGACAATAAATATTCTGCAGCATTTGAATAGAGTCCAGGTTTGCAGAATGGTTCAGTGATACTCCCCAGACCAGATATAGCCAAATACCTTTGCAAGTATCTTTACTGATCTCTCAGTACCTCAAATCTGAGGCCCTGATTTTCAACCTTAAGATGCCTGCTGAATAATTTCAGCTGTGGGCACAGATTCTCAGTGCTTCTGAGCCTCTGCGCCCAGGTGCATGTTTAATTTACCTCTTTTAATTATCACAACTGCTTATGCAGCACTTTGAATGGCATGGGTCTGTATGAAGAAAGAGTAAATAAATAGAATAGACTTTTTAGACGGGGAAAAAGGGAAACTTGATAGTTGTCTATAAATCATAAATAGCACAGAGAAGGTGGACAGGGAGTTATTTACTACTTCTCATAATGCAAGAACTAGCAGGAATCCACAGAAATTACCAGAGGGAAGATTTAGAAGCAGCAGAAAACAGCAAGAAGTACTTTTCCACAGAGCATGTAATGAGTTACAAAATTCACTGGCCCCCACCAATACAGAGGTCAAAAGCCTGAAAAAAAAACCAGAGGTTAGACAAATTAATGGAAGATGAATCTGGAAGGGGCATTAGATGCTGTGCTTCCTCCTTGTCCAGTAGTCCAGGGAACTGCAAATGCTGGAAGTCAGGAGGCCACAACCATGTAGGCAGTGCAGAGCCTCTGGTCTGGTGACTATGCTGCACCCCCTGCACCCGGTCCTGGCTGTTGCTGGAGACTCTTTCTACCATTGCAGGAATTTAATGAGTGACACCAATTGTTCTGTGGGATATGGCAACTCACGCAAGAGATGGGTGATGTACCATTAACTAGGGTCCTGAGTGACAAAAGCCTTGTGGCACAAACATCCTATCTCGGTGCAACAGATGAGGTTTGGATTCTGCGGCGTCCAGGGGAGCTGCAAAAAGGATTTGCACAAGGGGCCAGGTCTCAGCCCACACATGGCAGTAAAAAGAAATGAGCATCAGTAAAAACAAATGAGCTTGTCAACAGATGATCCAGCCCTGTTCTTTATTAACAAGCGCAGTATCTACTCCTAGCAGGACAAGGTGAAAAAATGCATCCTATGGTAAAGTTAAAATAGAAATGATGACTCTCTGAGTAATTTAATTAGAAGGTAAAACCTACTCTGTCAGTCTAGACTTGGCAACCTTTAGAGATAAATGAATTTCAGTCACAAATTAAATAAACTTTCTTATATTGCTGCCTTGGACTAGACATGGCCTGGAAACTATGCAGACTGCAGATAACTAAGCTTAGTTCCAGTGATTTCAGATCTTTTTCACATAGCAATGAGCTAACTGGGTACTAAATGTAATTCAGCATATTGCCAGTTCCTTACTCAGAACTTCTGGTTTCACTTCACTGTATGGCTGAGAATTTAAACTCAGATGTGAGTCAGCTTGGGATTTTTTCTCATCTGGAAGGAAGGAAGTTGTACTGACATGGGCTCCAAGTTGAAAGGGGGGCTGTTGAGGCTGATTTTTCTGGAAAACATGAGACATACAAGCACATGATAAAAGCTATCAACCTCTCCTGACTGCCATTTCCTTGTGCGGAAAATTTTGGATGGAGAAGTCCTTCTAGCTGTACAGACCCACCACTTGTGTCTAAGACTGGTGATGGGAAAATGGATTCCACAAATGATTCAGCCCACCCTGCAGCAGGCTGAAACTCTGCTCTATGCCCCATGTAACCAAATCTCAGACTATGGAAAGGTTGCTTTAGGCAGGCTACAAAACAAGTTGTGCAACACTCTTCCAAATTTTCTAGTTTTTATTCACTTGATTTTGGATCACTGCACTTGGAGGAAAAAGATATCTAATTTAGCAGGAACCACTGACAAAGTGCAAAATTAAGAAGAATTCTTGGAAAGAAAACAACTGCTGACTGCAAGATTTATCTTCATTAAGGTCTTTGAAAAAAGATGGCAAGTTTCATCTTCATAAGCGAACATTCCGCCCACGCTATGAAAGCAGTAGAACTGGTAATGAAACAGCACTGACAAGTACAAATGGACTGCTTCACATTCCTAATTTAAAGATCAAATTCTCAAATATCTAAGCTAGAACATATATTATTTTATTTTTTCCTTCCCTGTTCCCCTTAATCCTACAGCACTGGATCAAAAAAGGAATGGCTTCAGTTGATGGAAAAATGATTCATCTTGTGTTTTGGGAAGTGAACACTAAAATCTGTGATCTGCCATTATTCTCCTCCATAGGCTGGCCCTTCCAGCAGGCAGCAAGAGGCCGTTTATCACTAACTTAGGGATGAGGTGGCAACGAAAACCTGTGCACATGAAGATCTGCAGCAGCATAAGGAAATAAAAATACATTGCCTTTCAACTCAGGCGATTCAGTTTTCCAATTTTCATGTCCTACCAGTAGGGTATTTCTCTTAGACTTGATCTGTCTGATGTTTGATTGTCAGTATCTGAGGTAGTTGCCCAGTCTTTTTCAGCCATCAGTGGAAGATCAGCTTCAGGAAGCAACTTGGTGCCATCAGTCTTAGGCACTGATCTTAGGCTGGAGTCTAGACTTAGACGAGTCCTGAAGCATGGAATTAGAGCAAGATCAATCCTACCCCTCGTGTTCAATCAATACCAGTTCCTTGTTGCAAAAAGATTTGAACCTGAAGATCATCTGTCACCATCAATGCATAATTACAGATAAATAATTTCTACCGTATAACAGAGATGGCTGTTTTGTTATGAAAGAGAGCAATTACCTTTTAAGGCATATATCTACTTCTGCTATCTAGCTTTCTGCATCTTTATTCCAAATAAGATGCTAACAAAATGTGATGATGAGATTCTTTGAACTGTTTACTAAGCAATGGTTTATATACCAGGATACAAATGGATAACTTTCGCCTGGGTACAAAATTCAACTTTCCTTAAAAATAATCTCTGCCTTCCCAAGAACTGCCCTGTACTTTTAAAAATATATGCCGTACCATCTTCTCTGTAAAACATTCATCCTGTAAAAAATAATAACTGTAAATCAAATGTCTCATGTGTTGCTCAGATCTGTAATAAAATTATGTACCTTGAGTAATGCAGCAAGCTCATAAATTTTTATGTAGCTTTACAAGCCTCTAAAGAGTAATTCACATATAATTCTCTTTTCCTCCTTAACTCAAGAAATTTGCCTATGCTTACATGAAAGTCCCTGAAACAAACAATTAAAGATAAATGTCTGCTGGCCACAATCTGATTCTATTAATGATATTAAGCCACTGATGAATTTAGCCCAGAGATTTAAAACAAAAGAAAAAAATTTTAATGCAAGTGGCATTTGTCTTACCCTCTTCAAGGAATTGCAATTCCTTGTAGATCTAAGACAGTGAGATACCTTTTGCTTATTCGAGTTCTTTACTGATCCGAAGAGGGAGCAAACCCCTGAGCTCAAATTACTACATATAACCTCTGAAAAACTGTACTAAAATAACACTGCATGTCATACAGTGGGAAAATGAAATTCAGTTTTGTAGACACAAGCCTAAGAAAATGGAACGTGCTCACTATGAGGCAAAAAGAAGGAGGCAGCGTGGTATTTAGCCTAGGAAGAGTGCCATAAAGCTTAAAGGTCATTAATGAAAGAGAGCTGCAGCTGCTGAGTCAGTAGTCACACAGTACACCATCTTCTCTTTGCCATGGCAAGCACGCTGTCCTAGATCTTGGCTGGATTTTTTATTTTGCTTTGTTCAGAAGCGGAAATGAAAAAAAAAAATGTGCAAATTCTTAAGTAGCTCTGCTTTTCCATGAACTAATTGACATGTCTCATATTGCTATCCAGCAAATCCAGAGCTGAATTCAGGACCCTGTCAACACTGAGAATACATCCACAAATGGTTTGTATTCAAATATGTTAACCATAAAGAGCCAATTCACTGTCGGCGAATACTTTCATCTCCCTCCAGAGACATAAGCTATTTACCCAGTTGCTGCAGGTATATTATAAAAGAAGGAATACTCAGTCATACTTTGAATAATTTATAAGACAGCAGCACACTTTTCTACCATCCTCTTTTTCAAAGCAATCACAGAAAAATAAATACAAATCTCATTTGAAACAGATGGAGTCGAGAAGGATGCCAGGTCCTGAATACTACCCAAGGTGCCCATAAACCATCCTGGCATTCCAGGTTTAGGTATTCATTAGAGGCTCTGCTTATCCATAAAGTGAGCAAGTACATAGCACACCACAATGGTGACTTTACAACACAAAGTAAACCTCCTGCACAGAGCTGAGTGGAATAAAACACCGTAAAATAAGTAACATGAGTACCTAATCTTTCCCACTTTTTTAAAGTACTAGATAAATTACAGACAAAAGAGTATAAACTGACTATTATTAACATTTGGCTAATGCTCATTTCATAACAGTGAAGGCATTTGAGGTAACAGATGTTACCATTTCTCATAATCCAGTTGTCAAAATTTATAGGAAGACATGTTCGCTGCGTCACCTGTGATACTGCTGCTGCTTTTGCAGAGCTGAAAACCTGACACAGCTTAGATTAAAAAAAAAATGTAATCAACACATATCAATTAATCAAACAACGAAAAAACGCAACTGAAAAAGACATGAAGCTCATGTTAACATTCATATTTATCTTTGTTAAAGATATCTTACTCTGCATTCTTTCTCTAGATTAGACAAATTTCCTTTGTCAATTAACTGGTCAGCTTCTCTTCATCTCACTTGGCACTACCTCTTAATTTACCACTTATCTTATTTTTCACTAATTTCTTTTCTGCTTCCCCTGCAGATCAAAAAAATAAACGAATCAGAAAACCCAGATGAGTTACGTTGCCAGCTGGCACCCTTGGGCATGTAAACATCCTCAAAGTGAAGCCTGCAGCTAAAATTAACTCACAAACTGTTTCACATGGGGATAAAGCACCTATGTAGTAAGTACAGCAGTGAAACAGACCAACATATTTTTTCAGGCTTCAAAGAACAGAAGGAATAATCCATTCCATTCTTTGCTATCACAACTGCTGAGTGTTTTCCCAGTACAGTAAAGCAGATGGAAGGCCAGATGCATTCAGCTACGTGCAGTCTAGCTCACCGTGGCTGCTTTTTGCAGTTGCTTGGCTCAGGGGTATTTAGTCAAACAGGACAAAAAATGAAAGGAAAAAAAAATGATTGCAGAAACTCAGAAAAAATAGAAGTTGAGCTACTTTTTTTTTTTTTTTTTTGTAATCTGTAAAGAGTAGAGCACATTTTTTCTTCTTCCTCCACAATTTTTGTGATGATGCAGAAGAAACCTGAAGTACACCAACATCCATTAGTTACTTAGAGTCAGAGAGCTCTTCAAAGAAAGTTAATGTACAAAAATAAAAAAAAGAGATGTTTCTACTCAGCCAAGCACTGCTTAAGTTTCAGAGGGGATGCAAAAAAATCTTTGAGATACACCTCAAACACACTGAGGAGCCACTGAATGTTCATAGGCAGGCACATTACTGAAGCCAATTAATAAGCCAATTACAGGCAATGGGTTTCAAGGCAAGTGGCAAATTTAAAGGTACAAAGCTTCAGTTTATGAAATGAAGTCCTTGATTTCTTTAATTCAGGGTCAGAAGAAAAAACATGGTATCTGAGAACTAGAACCATAGAAGCCCTTGGACCATCTCATGATGTAAGCAAAATGAATTGCACTGAAAAATACTGTGAATACATTTCATCTGGCTTTGGTGTTCCATCTTATTAAAAACCTGGCCTGCATGCCCTTTCCAATACATGGATATTTTCCCCCTTCAGATTACTTGTTATGTTATTTATATGACCTACTGAAGCTGGGAGAATAATGCAGGTATAAAGCCAGCAACAGAGCACCAAGATTCAGGTCACTTAGTTATATTCCTGTAAGAAACGTTTGTTGGTACACCAAGTTCATGTTGGGTGCTGAGCTGTGTTTGCAGAGCTGCAATGGCACCCAGCACTTTCAGCCTCTGAGAGGGATGAGCTGGAGGGACAGGGAGCTAAGCTCTCTTCTCTCAATGAGCTCAATTCAGAGACTACCAAAGCAACCCGCCACAGGCTTTCCTACTGTAAAGCCATAGTCAGGATTTGGATCACAACAAGAAGGACTCATTTTTAAGTGCCATGGATAAAGAGACAAGTTTTTCCATCAGTGGAAGAAAATCCATACCTCAGAGTCTGCAGTACTCAGCAGTAATTCAAGTATAGTTCTTAAAGATGACACAGGGCAAAGAGAGGCTGCCTGTGCTGGCAGAGCAGCCCTGCAGCTGCACAAAGCCATCCCCCTCCACGACCACAGAAGCATTGCAGTCAGAATCAGTAAAAGCTGATCAATTATCAGCTATGCTTCCAGCAAAGCACACAAATACTGGACATAATAATAGCACTCATAAAACAAAACTGGCAGGCTATTGAGGCTGGGCACTTAAACTAGTTACACCAATTGTGCTTGTACAAAACAGGCAAACTGCAACTTTGGAGAAGATGGAAATAAGTGGCTTAGATGGTTTGGTGAGGTAATAACAACAGACAGGCCTAGGTGATGGTGTCTGTGGAGAGGAAGAGGAGGACTGGGAGAGCTGCTCTTCTTACTCAAGAGCACTGAAAGTAAGAACTGGCAAGACACTGAAGTGGATGGTTTCTTCTTGTTCTGAAAGGTTTCTCAGCTGACAAGAGAAGAACCAACTGTTATCAAGTACTCAAGCAGTTTCACCTAAATTGCATGAGTATGGACGCTGAGGAGGGAGCGCAAAAACTTACATCATAGGTGGACCAAAAGGAGGTGAACAGTTCAGAGAAGAGACTAGAAAACATACTGCAAGCCATTATCTGCATTTCCTCCATCACAAAAGCAAATAAAAGGGTGATTTACGTGCCTTGGAGTTACAAGGACTTGAAGATCTACTCTTCTATTCCAATTGTATACTGACAGCATTTAGCATGGTTTGAGTGCAATCTGGGGAGAGTGTTCCTGTCACTAAAATCTGTCAAGTCATGCTAGGTTCTCAGAAACTTTAACTGACTAGTTTATATGCTTTTTCATTATTTAAAAATAATTTCCTTTGTTTACTCTATGTGAGAGACAGAGAAACCAGTAAACAGATAAATCTGAAATTTCGGGGAGGTGAGGCATGAGTTCCAAACAACCTCATGTAAATCTACATGTACTATACTGTGCCACCATTTATGCTTTCAAACAGTGCATGATCATTCCAGACTCTGCTCTTAAATTATTCTGTTTGATTTACAGCTGATGTTTTCCCAGAAATTTATTGGATGTGTAAATTTAAGAAATGTCCTAGCCATCATTAGCTGGCAGTGAGAGATTCACAATTACATCAGTCAGACACGGTATCGCTTTTTACTAATTTTTCAACTGAATTAAGTGCTGCACTAAATTAAAGCGATTTTGTTTCTCACAGTAATTAATTTCTTAAAACGTGCACTAGCATTGTAATTATAAGCTACTTAAACATAGCACAGATTTTTGTGCTCTCCTTTATCCGTATTCTAAGAGAGGCATCTCCTTTAATAAAATGCAGACCACAACCTAGCTGTGTGATATTTCTACACATCCTCTCTTTCAAAGTTTAAGAGCAAAGACACTACAGGGAATGTGTGACTGAGTTATGCACTAGCACACCCATTTAACTTTCACCAAACAACAGCTACACAGCATGGGAAGTAGCAGAAGTTTCATCAAATACAAACTCCTGTCCTGTAGTAAAAGAGATTATCCTGGATGGTCATGTTTCTACAGCTTTTGGGATGCTTATTGGCTCTGCTGAAGCTATGAAGCCTGTCTCTGAGATGATTAAAAAAAGCAATACACAGTAGAATAAATCCTACAAATTTGTTGTTTATACAGTCTGCCCAATTTCTGATTGCTGTGGACTTAATGGAAAGGCTACCAGTGACTTCAGTCAGACATTGTGCATTGATATTTTGTTCCCCTGTAAAAAATGCTCATTATTTTCATTGCTTCTGTTGGGAGTGCAACAGAAACTGTTATTTTAAAATCAAAGCAATGCGAAATAGGGCAGACATTCGAAAATAACTACCAACAATGCACACTAGATCACCTACAAAGAGGTGAAATACTAATATGGAGAAGATGAATGCATACAACAAAGTAAACTACGCAAAGCAAGCAGCTGCATCAAGATGAAGTGCAAAAACAGAAAAAAATGGAACTAATTGCAGATAACTTCCAGGCACAGTGGAGGAGAGGTGTTTAAATACTGAAGTCCATTTGCATCTTTGTCTACTGTATTTAGGCTAGCATGGGTTTGCACAAAATAGCAGGCCCCTTGTGTCCTCTTGCTCTCCTCATCTGGAGGCCTATCCAAAGGGCTCCACCAGAACTCTCCCTTTTGCATGCCACTGTTTGTCATTTGCATGTCCACTAATAAACAGAGGGTTTGAGGCTCTCCTTGCCAATATCAGCACTGGGTCTGAAAGTCTGTCCTTGGCACCTATCAAAAGTTCACGGTGCTTTCTGAGGGATGAGCATTCTCCACAATGCACCATCTAATGCAGACTTCCAAATGCAAAACCTGCAAAAGTATTTTTGCCTTTTATTTTTTCAACTAAACATGTGTTATTTTCTCTTTGGGGAATTAGAAGCCCCTTACCTAATTCTGCTGGACTTTGTTTTAATATCACATGGTACACACTGCCTCCAGGAGACTGAATTTGAACCTGTCCCCCTAAGCAGACCGTGGTATTTTGTTGCTGCTGATTTAATTCAGAAAGTTCCAGCAGCCAAATTTTTAAAGTGAGGTTGAACTGATCCAAAATAGAAATATTTTACTTGTATTACCCCATGGACACTTTTAGTTTATAAGACACTCATCTTTGCTGGCAAAACTTCTCATTCTATTGGAAGATTTCTGTCCGGTTCCAAAAACTAAATGGTCTACAGAAAAAAATGTAATATACAACCAAAACAGAACAATATCAGGTCCCTCCACAGCAAACACTGAATTGATATCTTTCCTCTATTTTCCTTGTCTAAATAAAAGAAGAAACTAATTAAAAAAATAAATAAATAAAACCTCCTTGGACAAGCCCGGGCGAGTGGCACAAGCCAATTTTAAAAGTGCCTGTCAGAGCTGATGAGGAAATCTCCTCATTTGCTCTTCCACCTCTGCACATTTCTCATTTCACGCCCTAATTTACTTTCCCTGAATGCTGCCTTAAGTGAAAACTAATACCACTGCTTACTGATTAAAGCGATTAGCCACCTTACACTTTCTCGGTGCGCAGCTGATTAATTAAATACATAGATTACAAAGAAAAATAACTCCTGCGGACAATGTGTGGTCTTTAGCTTGCAAAATGAATATCTCTGGCACCATGCTTGCACACAGGACATGCTTTTAACTTGACGAATATCCTTTTCAGGTGGCTGTAATATAGCAGACAGCTGAAAACTTTTTGCAGCATTCACTGTTTAGAAATAATCTCAGGTAAACACAGCTCACATACAGTAATATATTTCTGATTCTGGAAGAATTGTACTCTGAGGATATTCTACAGCCAGCATAGATTAGCTGGCCTGAAGAGGCCCACACATCTGTGGAACAATGCCAGTTTCAGCTGTATAGATGGTGCCTCCTCCTATGGCTTGTGGCCACACAAAATGATCCAGAGGAGAAACAAGTTTTAAACTCTTTTGGCTCTTCCCTTTTTAATTGAGTTGAAAGCTATAAGGTATTGATAACATCTATGATTACAAAACATTTCTATATTTCATGAAGTAAGAAGATACTGACATCTCCCTTACATAGCACCGTGGCTTCTCTCTCCCAACAGCAGTGACTATTTTAAGTCGCTGTAAGATAGAGAAGAACTGTACAGTCATCTTAAGTAAACTACAGCACATGAGCTCCGGTGTAACATATACCTGTAAAAACAGGTGGTGTTTGGAGCAGCAGAGGAGGAAAGGACTGTTGGTGGGACTAAATAGTGTCAAGCATTTTTTGTATATGGTAAACCCAGGCCAGCTTTCCAAGTATGCAGAGCAACCCTTTTGCCTAGCAGATCTTATCAGAGGAGGCACTGGCTCTTTTTCAACATTCCGTATGTTCAGAGAGAAAAAAAAAAACCCACAGATTGCACAGAACAGAGAGCTGAGTCCAGAAGCTGATCCTGCACAGAGTAACAGAAAAAAAACCTGCCAAGTCTGACACAGAGATCTTCATTCCCTTTCCAGTACATTCTAATTCATGCCAATGAAGCCTCAGCATCTTGCATCTCCTTCATGATCATCTTCTAAACACTAAAACCAGCTTCCTAGCTGCTAGGAGCCATCTGAGCAACATAAACAGCTGACAGAAGGCCATCAGTTTCTGTTGCTAAGGCATCAGTCAGCCTGTATCCTTCCAGCCCGGCAAAAGAGAGGCTTCATTTTCTCTCTTAACAATTTCTTGATGAAATTTCTGCCACAATTGACTTCAAGAACATCCATCAAAGAGTGCAGAGTGAATTTGCAAAGTGTTAGTAGATGCATGTGATTTATCCCAGATTTTGGTAGATAATTTTTAATTGATATGCCAGCATTTATTTTAGAAAACCTATTTGCAAAATACCCAACCCCAAAGCAACACATTAAAAAAAAAAACAAGAAACCAAGCAATCTAAAATCCAATTAGCAATGTATTGAACCATCTGAAACAGTTTGTTCTTTATCTTTTGATATGGTAATGTTACTTCAACACTGCAATTAAAAATAGGTGCTAGCAATAATGACCAGGGTGTAGAGTTTGCCCATAAAATACCTTTGATGTATTAGCAATAAAGCTTTATTGACATAAAAGCACATAGTGTATGCACTCAATAAACCTTTGAAATGTAGCAGCAGCTGCAACTGTGACAGGCTCTTTTGAAGTTCTTGCTGTAGGAACCAGATCTCCTAAAGCTAACCCAAATCACTCACTGATGCCAGGAAAGGATGAGCATGACTCTGATATGGTTCAGCTTTAAGTACCCTGCGGACTCCTTGGGCTGACATTCACAGCACTGCAAAACTCTGGGAGCTTTTCAATGTGTTCAGAGGGTTTCCTCCAAATTTTTGCTTTAGAAAGGCAATGCTTTTCTCGTCACTACTTATAAGTGAATTCTGTTTGACTTGGGCATTACATCAGTTGGGATTTCAGTGAGGTAAATCAACAGGATCAGCATAGCATGGTTCAGGAGCTGTCAACAGAACTCTGACAACTTATAAAATCTCACCATTAGGACAACGAATTTTAGTGAAGATGCTGATGATTTACAGTGCTAAATCACTGAGATACAGACTCCAGACCAATTTCCTTGCCCTTGTGATAGCATGCAGAAAAAAGGTCCCTTATGCCACAGCTAAACATTACTGCAGATACCACAGTGTCTAATTTATTACCTGTACTATCTCTTATTTCTTTGGTAGCTTTAAAAATTAATCAACAATGCATACGTTCCTCTAGTAAACAATGCAAATTGCAGGTCACAACAGGAGTGAACATTTCCCTGCTTCACTGCTGATATGATAATTATTCTAAAAGTATTCTGAGCGCCTCTTGGCAGGACAGGGGGACCTGTTACTGCAACTGCTCATGACAAGGCCACAAAAGTTGAGAGAGAGCTTTACCTCAGCCAATTGGAGAGAGAAGACAGGCAAATCCACAGGGAAGAAAAGACAGAAAGTTATGGGAAGGACAGCAATGAAACACTGCTAGGATGACTGAATGCGTGTACACGTTACATCTGTGTAATTCCAGAATTCAGTGTCTTTTTTCTTACTCAAATATACTCTGTTACTTCTGATCACTAAGAACAGCCGCACGATTCTCATTTTACAAGTATCAATACTTTATAAAAAGTTTTCTTTTCAGTCACTTCTCATTCTCCCATAACAAATGTTAGACATATCCTCTCCCTCTCTCATTTTTCTTTCTTCTTTAAAAAAAAAAACCTTTAGGTTCAGTTTTTTACTCCTAGTCTAAGTGCCTTGGTGGGACTCTGATTTTGTTCACCACCGCTAATCGGGGATAAATCCACTTACACGAGATGATCAGCTCCCTGCTGCTGTAAATGGGATAATGCAGCTACACTGACCTTTGCCAGCTGACATGGGCGAAGAATGAGAGTTACAGAACACAAACTCATGTGAAGGAGAGGTCAGTTCACATTTCTGCTCGTGGCACAACTGATCTGTTTGTTCCCTTGGGCTTTTCTTTAAAAGAATGTACTAAAGTTTATAATGCACACTCCCCACAGCTGCTGTCCTCCTCCTTTACTAGACACAACTAATACACAGCCCTTGTTACTTTGCTTCTCTTTCTCACTCAGATGCTGTATCTTGGAGAAGCCAGTCCTGAAAATTACTGGCTTTGTAGGCACAATCTGAGTTGCAAGAAAAGCATGGAGTACATTAGGCTTCAGCTTTTTAATTATCAGTTCATAATGAAGGGTTCTCTTGGAGGGGAAAAAAATAATTTCCTGAAGGCTGAACCTCTGCAGGGTTTCCAAGGCATGGAAGAAAATATCGATCCTTTGACAATGAGTCTCTGCATTCACAGTGCAGGATGGAAAATTCCAGCTCTGAAATAACCCCCTAAACCCTGAGAAACAAGTGGCTGTACTGCTGCTTGTTGAGAAGGGGACTGGGAGAGCAGTCCACACATCCTCCTTTTCATGTACATAGGAAGGCTGTCAGAAAGGAATAAAGGTTCATGATTCTCTTGGCCAGTTAAAAAGGGCAACTGGGGTATGGCTGGGGCAAGCTGGGTACAAATGGAGAGTGCATTTCATTTACATACAAAGACGTGTTTGAATGCTGAGGTTTCCTGGGTTGTTGTAGGAAAAGCAATTAAATATTTACATCTGGGAAATATATTTTGAACAAAGTTACTGAAACAACACATCTCCTAATTCCCCTTTCCCATTTTTGTGGCTATAGAGTCAACTTTGCACTCCAGCTTGGGACAAAACCAAATCTGACTTATCAGACTTTCTAAAAGAAAAGATGACCAAGACATAAATCAATCCTAATTAGAAAGCTTCGTCTGCATAAGAATAATCTTTTAGACTAAACCAGGCATGTCCAGTCCATGACCCACACAGCACACACATTCCAGCCCTGCAGATGCCTCCTGCCCCAAACCATCATGGTGGCAGCTCTGCCCTGCTGAGCAGCCCAGCCTGGCCCTGGGCTGAAAGCAGGGCATGGGGAGGGCACAATGCAGTGCTGACTCAGTTATGGCAAGTAACTGTGTGCACTGTGATATATTGGCTAAACACAGTCCTGTGAACAGTGACAAGCATGCAAATATATCATCAATTTTCTGGTGTATTTGCAATTCCATTTTCAGTCAACATAGATATATTACCTGCAGCCTTTCAAATGGAACATATCAAGTTGTAATCAGATATTCAACTCAAAAATCCAACCATGTCTCTATATCAGACTTCTCTAAATTGTATCTTAGCAAAGAGAAATACCCTTCACTTCACAATCTGCCTTATTCACATCACTGCTTTTTGGCAGTATGTACATCTATGAACAACTGTTTTCAAGGAGGAAGCACACAAGGAGTAAAATGTCATCAAAAATCTCTGACAAACACCTGGGAGCTCGCTGAGAACTGCAGCCACTGCCATCGAACGAGACTGACGTGTTAGAGACGCAAAAAAAAGGTTACATATCCCACTAGCTTTATAGTTTTGTTGCTCTCTTTTTTGTGTTTCAATAAAAAAACATTTTAAAATAAGATGTTCTATTACATACATTAACTATATTATATATTTTATATGTGGTCCAAGACAAAGCCTCTTCACTCAGTGCGGTCCAAGCCAAAAGGTTGAAAACTCATGGATTACATGGTATAATAAAAGTGAGATTTTGCCATAGTGCCCTGCAAGACAGGGACCTTCTTATACTGACCTGGAGGATCAGTAAGATTTGATCCAAAGGCCTTTGATAGCTCAGATGTTTTACAGCCTGCATCTTAAAAAATCCTGTTTTGATGCCATTTCTTTAGGCACACACAGTCCCACAGACCTGGTGCAACTATGTTGGGTCTCTCATTTGGAAGCACATTAAAAAGAGAAATGGGTGATATAAGCAGTAAGCTCAGAAACAGTGAAAAAAAATACAGCTAGAATGTGCTCTCTCTCTTTCTATATATATGTACACATCTTCATATGTTATATTCATATGCATATAAGTATGTGTATATATATGTGTGTGTATTTATATGGAAGCACATTTAGGAAAATTGAGTACCATGACCACGTCCTTTAGAGTCAAAGCATCACAAATTTTTAACATCTTTCCATACTAAAAGCAACATGTAAGACTAAGTAAACCATGTACTTCACATTACATTATACAGACATACATAAACGTAATATTGACATAAGTAAAAATAACATTACAAAACGTGAACTGGTCAATTACCCTTGGCTGGAGGTGTTCTGATATCAATTTTAGCTGGCAGTTTTACATTCTCAGATGCTGTGTCACTGCTGCATTATTTCCAGCACTTGGATGTTATCCCTGACAATCACATGAAGTGACACACTAAATATTCAGCAGGAGTACACTGGTGTAACACTGTGGATTGTAAGGTACCCAGGAAAAACAAAGTAAATGAGGTTCTGGCCTAATATCATTTATGACAAAATCTCAACAACTATTGTTGAGATCTCAACTACTGTGCAGTCAGTATCAGCTGCTTTACTTCAGGCATTCTCTTGGGCAACACCTAATTTGCTTCCTCCCCTGCATGTCTTCAGACCTTTTCAGAAAAGGGTTATGCACACTGCTTATATGGTGGGTCATATTTATGCCTAGTAAGACAGATCACATTTCATAGAAACGTAGAATAAAATACAAAATGGTTTGTTTTTCTTTTAGAAAGCTCTTCCTCCTCTCTGATCCTCATTATATCTAAGTGCTAAACCTCTGTTAACCTAACCTGTTCAAGAAAAACAACAGCAAGTCAAAACATAATACCAAATGAAATCATGTAACCAAAGCCAAGTTGTTTTACTTGAAAAATGCTAGCGTGCTGAAAACATCACCTTTAAGAAGCTAACTGTTCCCATTTTATCCAAGAAGATGAACAGTTATTGCCATGGTGTGTAGGTATTTAGGCATTTAAGATATGTAAACTTTTAATTTTCTAAATAAAAACAACCCAACTTAAAAGAAAGCTGCCCCAAAGTGCAAATGCCATGAATTGATAAAAAACACGGTACAAGAACTGTGCAAGGGTGATTGCAATTGCTATGCCAGCCTGAAGAGAATTAAAGATCTGTTCTTAAGAGACTGACTTCACTGCACTTCCAGGTCTAAACTGATCTTTCCTCCAGGCTGAATTTAAGTTTCTTGTCTGTAGTTCATGCCCAAATTACAACCTACTGGCAAAAAAAAATGCCCTTGTGGCCTCTGTGATGCGGCAGATGCTATCAAGAGCAGGGTCTCCTAGGACTCAGAGGCGTGTGCAGCCTTGCAGAGAGAGGAGGAGAGGTAAAACAGGGGTGAACTGAGCCCTGCAACCGCTGTGCTGTGCTTCAGTGTGCAAGGAATTGGCAGATTTAGCAGCAGGAGCAGGACTTGACCTTGCCCATCAGCAGCCACCTCTCAGAGGCAGCCAATGCAGCCATCCTTGTGTGAGGAGGTGCCAGCACCTCTCACTGCTTACCGTGCATATAATGAGCTAATTTATCAGCACATTTCTTGGCTGTGCCCTCTGGCATATTCAGCCCGTGTTTTTATATTTCTATATTTAAAGCATTGGGTTTATAATTCCTTTAAGTCTGTGATCTTTCAGATGAAGTTTCTGCTACTCCATTGCAACAATTTGTCAGACCTCGGTCCTCAGCCTTCTCCTTCATGCCCAGCTATTAACCTGTCCTGCCCAAGCCAGGCCGAGCCCTGCACTTGGCACTGGCCAGGTAACCTCTGTTTGCCCCTCAACAGCCTGCTCACTGCTTCACAGCCATGTCACCCTGTGCTCAGACAAAGCCATAATTTTTAAGATTCTCCCTTCAAGATCAGTCCCTTCACAAGTCTTCCATGCCTACCACTAAACATTTGTTCTTTCCCAACCAGCTTTTCTTCTCCAATTTCAGCCCAATAGTTCTTGGTCTATCTCCAGCTTCACTGTTTTCTAACTTCTACCATATCTGCATTGTCATGACATCCTCTATTCTATTTTCCCTTAGATACTAAAATACTCACTATTGCCACTCTAAAAAGAACACATTCTGCTAAGCCTGATGAGTATTTATCCATCAAACAGAAAACATTTTTAGAATTGAAAGACAAAACACAGCATTACTAAAGATCTATTTTTAGTTTCCGGGCACGATCCTAAGCTCACTGCTAACAACATGTTCCTATTTTACATTAGATCAGATATAGGCACACAGTTGTGTATTGTTTACTTGAAACATGGTTATTTGAGAAACAGAATATTCTCTCATGCTTTGTTCATGCCTGCTGCTGTAAAAGCAAGTGAGCAAAAAGCACGTTCTGGCCCTAGATCATATGTTAAAAGCATGCACGCTGAGAACAACTCCTTGGACGACAAAGGCTTCGTGTTAATAACTTCTTTATTCTTTTCAACTTATTGAAACATCCCACTGAGTAATTCCTCTTGGGTGAGGATTTTGCAGTTAGGGCACAAGGCTTAATTAGCTTCTATCAAGTTATTAAGTGAGTTCATAACAAGTGAAACAGGTTATCTTGCACTTTACCTCTCCAGTCAGCTATTTCCCAAATCCTTTGTCCAAAGTCAACACCTTCTCTTACCTACCTATTCTGCAGCAGAGGCACTTAGCTGTTTACTACAAGAAACAGGTTTTCATCCTGTGTTTATTATTATTTTCCAAGTTGTAACAACTAATACATAAAAATAATTGTCCTACTCTTTCTAATTTTGGAGCTGTTCTTTCTGAATGAGTCATTTTACCAAAACTTCCAGTTGCCTTTGTTCTTTTCATTTAACTGCAACTGAAAACCAAACCAAGTTGCTCAACTGAAGAAGCCTGGGTAACTGAGAGAAAGCTGCTGACTGCAGGAAAGTAGCAAGACCTAAAGCAGAGACTGCAGTTCATCAGGCAAAGAGCCACCATTTCTTGACTTCTCACTGCCTTAAACACAGTGCGAAAGGAGCATGCCACAAAGACAGCCCCCAGCCTGCAGGTGCTGGGAGCCCTGTAGACACCTGGGGACATGAGTACTAGTGACCATGGAGGCTTGGGGAGAATCTGGAAGGATTAAGAAAAATTAAAAGCCTCAAGTCTAAAGGTAAGCCTGAGGTACGTCTGAGGAACAATCAGTTGTTGCTGTGTATGCTGATAATACACAACCCGCCCTGCACATGCTTTGGAGCACCAGACCAAATCACCTGTTATGAAGGAATTAAGCTGTTCCTGGAGGTTTCAAAAGCTAATGCACGCTTGAGCCATGGTGAACAATAGCAGCCTTGCCACAGCCCACAGCTCCACGGCCTTCCAAGTGACAGGTGTGTTCTGCATCTTAATAGCAGGATTTAGAGCCAATTCCCAGGTTGCTCATTTTTGTCCTAAATCCAATACTGCAAACTGCAGCTTATTTAATGTGTGGCAGCACTGCCATTCCTTCTCAAAAAGCCTTGTCAACCTTTTCATTCCCTGCACAGGCAGCCCCATTTTTAGTCTGCTTATTTCAATATGAAATGTATCATCTGTAAGATCAGTAGTTCAGCTGTACCGTTAGCCTCTTCACTGTTTACAGTTTTATAACAAAAAAGGGCCATAACAATAAGAAAATTCACATTTTGCAGAGAAGGTCAGCATGTACTTACATAATTAGAGGCAAGATCAGGATGCAGATAATCAATTCCTGCAATAAAATAATGACAGAAGACAAACTGAAGGTTAAGAGTTTCAAAGATATTTTCTAATGATCACAGCACAAAACAAAACTCCTTTGCAGCAGAAGGAAAACAATCATAGCGAATAATACAACTGGCTGAAGTGAAATTTCAGTTTTTATGTATTGATTTATAAACAGTGACATCAATTCTGATGTAGCCCCTGCTAGGAGTTTTCAGTCATTTGTGTCAAAATAGAGGTGCCAGTTGACAAAGTGAGATCGGTGGCAACCTTTACCGGACCGTTTTGTAAATTACATCAGATTTGTTTAGTAAGATGAGCTTAGACCACAATCTATCTACATACAAAAAGCTGTCACGTACACCAAAGTGTACCAAAGCTGTGAACATCAGCAAACACTCGATCAGTAGAGCACACAAAAATGGAATTTTTGACCACTGATTCTGAGCGTTCCATTGCATGGTTTCAAAAAACTGAGACAAACCAGAAATTCCAACAAGTTGAATGTTCACAAGAGCTCATCTGGCGTGTGCTTAACAACCACAGGCACTGAAAGCTGCCAGGAGGAACTCTCAGATCCCTGGAATTCTAAGCAGAACAGATACTTAGGTTGCAGCCGAGAAGAAAACAAGGAAACCATATCCAGAGGATCGAGACAATGCACAAAGTAACCCTGACATTTTACAAAGCATGAGTTTAAACGGAGGCTCCACACCTCGGCAGTATGCTGAACCCTGGAACAAGGCAGTGGTGTGGAATACATATGCTCATGCTAACGCAAGAATGATTTCCAAAGCTGATAAATACACAAATCCCCACTGATGGAACAGCAGAAGCATCAGATCTACACTCAGATGGGACAAATTAACCTATTAGATATTCAGTTAAAATGTACAAAGAAATGGTCACTAATTTCACATTTCACTTTGAGCATTCCCTATGTTTCCAACCAACACTTCATTCTGTACTTAATTTTATCTGCAAATAAAATGGCATATTAACATGATTATTTTGATGAAAATATTACCTTCGCTAGTCCTTAGCACTAGATTTGCAGGAAAGGATCCTTGCACCTATGGAAGCCCTTGCTGACTGAAAAGGGATATGGGCAACAGAAGAATTATTTCATGCAGGTGCACTATTCCAGACTTACTCGAACTGAATACAGATGATCTTTGAGGTTCTTTTCAACCCAGGCCATTCTATGATTCTGTGATCAAATCACTCTCTTCTCTAAAAACTATATCTGTTGGGCTCAACTTCTTAACAGTTTTCTTTGACTTAAAGCTGAATCAGTTTGTTGTCATCCCTGTGTCCTGATCATGTCTAGCCATTCTGAAAGCAAACTGCTGCCTCTGTGTGAACAGTAAAAATGTGGTTTCTCACGGCATCAATATACGGATGTCTGAATCTCCTTTATTTCAGCCTTTTTATTTATTTTTAATATTATTCAGACATCCTAAAAGCAAAACATTCAAAATTTATCCCTAAGAGCTGCTGTGACTTCAACTGCACCTGTTATGTTCATCTTCCTTGAACTTAGCCTCAGATTAGTGATGTGTTTAATATGCAGGTCTTTATTGACATTCAGCAAGAAAGTGTTTAATTATTTCAGCTGTAGAAGTATGACTTTGAGAATAATGCAACCCAGAAAATGTTTTTGTAAGTAGCTCTTATGAGGCAATTAAGTCCTCCAGTCAGTGCCTACAGAAGTCAAGGGGAGTCTTTCCTTTGGTTTAATGGTCATTATAACGTGCCCTTGAAGATCACTGTTTGATAATTGCATACTACTATGAGTGCTTTGGATATCTGTGCTTCTCTGTCCCTAGTGGAGACTTTATGATGCGTTTTCTCTGGAGGTTGGGAGTCTCAGCACTATAAGCAACCCATTATTACTTTTTAATCTTTTTTTTTTTTTTTTTTTTTTTACTTTGATTGCATGGAAAAAAGCCACTTAAAAATATTAAATTAGCAGGCAGTCTTCACTCACCATCATCCATAATTCCTATGGTAACGCCTTTTCCCGTGTATCCCAGCTCCCATGCTTCAGCTACGTTAAGGTCAAGTCCAGGAGTCCCATCCGCTTGACCAGTGTTAATCTAACAGATCAGTGAAAAAGAAGAACAGCTCCTTTTACTTGATAGACACACTTCCACAGCTGCTGATTCTGTCTCTATGTCTTTGGTATGGAAAATAAATCCCAACTGCTTTGGAGTACTAGTCTGTCTGTAACCATATCTACTGCCTTAAGTTTTAAGAAAGAGTGGTGGTAGTAAATTCACTTCTTTGTGGTTTTTAAGATGTGGTTAAACACTGAATCTTTTCAACCCAAAGCAACATTTTTCTTCTCAAGAGTATCAGTGTAGTTTGTTATGCTAGCAGAACTCACACCAGTAGATACTACGGAGTTAATGAACAGGTAATTGCAACAGTTTTTATGGAAAGCAGTGAGCTGCTAAAATTCAGTCCCACAGAAATGACTTTTTTGATTAAAAAGTTAGGTCTGCTTTGAGCAGGAATGATCACTAGGTGAATTTTACGGGTCCTTTCCAAAACTCTATGTGGGTATGATTCCTAAGGTAAGGGCAATCCCCTCTCTGTCTTCAGGCAGAAGTAGTGCTTACCAATCTCATTCACAAATTTCCATGGTAGACATAATATGAACTTTGCTATTCTAGATACAGAACTACTCAACTTTGTCAGATACATTTCTCATTTCAAAATACATTTTTGTTCACTTTAAAATCTAAAATCTAAATGTATAGATTGATTTTTAAAGATGGTTATTGTTATCACTGTGATATTTTGACTGAAGTACCACAAAGAAGTGAATTAATCCGCACTTCATTTTATCATTTTAACAAAGGTGAAGTCCCAGATACGCTAACACATCCTCAGTTCATCTGGCAACTCCTGTCTCATGAAAAAAAGACATATTTGACAGATTCACTAAACACACAAAATTCATTAATGGGAAGAGATTGAGAAATACTATTCATAAACAAAAATAGTCAACTTAAGTGAGAACAACAGTATTGCATTTACAAAACTGTAAGTATGTTGCACTGTTAAAATTGAGCAAAATGACTTAATCAAATTTTTAATAGAAAGACATCTTTCTTAGCTATGACCATGTAAAAAAAAAAACACTTATTTCAAGACTAAAAACTTCTCCCACACATTAAAAATGACATATTAAAAATAAAACAGTTCAGTAAAATATTAAATTACTTTGTCATCAACAAAGTCAAAATTCATCCATTTTCAACTGCTCTGCTTTTGACAGAAGAAAACCAATTAAGCAGTATTCAAATTTCTGAAAGAAAAGAAGAACCTCAACTTTTTCTAGCAAATACACTGGAACTTTTTGTTATAATTCTATAGCAGTGTTTTACCTGGCAACAGCTCAAACAAAGGCATGATTCATATGAAGTTTTAGGGGTCACATCAGCACACCAGGAATGCCCACAGGACACCAATAGAGTTCTCTTTCAAGCCTTCTAAGGATCTTTCTATTGACTGAAACGAAATGTAGCTCTTGAAATTTGCTGGGTCTTCCCAGCATAAAAGAGGCTCAGTTAAAAACAACACGACAGAGCCTTGGATCCATTCCCAAGCTCTTGTAAGATAATTGGAAAGAACTCTTGCAAGACATTGTAACAGCACGGAGTAATTCAAATGCCAATTATTTGGTTATGCTTATTGTGATTTTATTTCAGAACTTACCAAGTACCACTGCTTTGTAAATAGAGGATCATTCATGTTGATGTCAATGTCATTGATGTCTCTATATCCTCTCTTTCTCCTGCTGAAGCCTTCCTGTTGCACGGCCTTCTTGACCTGGAGGGATTAATTTTAGCATCTTTAGCTCAATGTTCTTCACCACAAAGATTTTTTGGCTTTGTTTTCAGGAGAGATAAGGGTTATCAAATCACATTATTTGTGTCTGTATCACTCTTCAGCAACCTTGGGCAGATTTCTGTCAAATTCTGCAAAGAGAGCTCAAGGAATAATATAATTCTGGGGAAGATGGTTATAGAGGAAAGATACATTCAAAAGTGTCCTATCTGGAGGAACTCTGACATCACTGATATGGATCTTATTGCCATACTTATCTTCCTCTTAGCCATCAGAATCAAAGTTTTTTCATTATTAGATGATAAAATTCTGTAACAAATTCCCAAGCTGCATTTGGTAAAATGAGGATGCAGGTCTGTCACACTTTTTTCAGACTTTTCTCTAGGGTATTTTCAGAGTATTAAGTAGCCTTTCCTGCTAGGGAGATTTGCTGGGAGAAAAGTATCTGGGGCTATGTGCTCTTGCTGTATTCCTGAGTTTCTTGGAAACACAGAGAGAAACGCACTTTCAGGGATGATCTTTGTTATAAATAAGTGATAAATAAACACGTTGGCAAGAAAAACTAGATGGCAAAATGGCCACTAAATAGACCAAACTGACTAAAGCGTAAGACATGAAAATACTGGCTATGGAAAACAAGTTGCCTCAGTTTGAGATCCTTTACTCTATAAACAGGAAATCCACTAAAATATGTACCTATGCACTATAAAAAGCAAGAAAAGCTAGACACACAAGCATCTTTGGAGGCAGAAACTACAGATGTCATATAATAATCATCTTATTTGCACCCATGTAAAAGGAGACCTCTGAATGGTTCTAATCATGGTTACAATATGCGTTAACATTTATCTTAACATATAGAACCAAGATCACGTAATAGTCCAAATATTTCATCTAAAAAATAGATATATATATACACAATTCCTCTTAATCAAAGAGGAAAGCTTAGAACTATGCATTGAGTGAACTTTGAGATGCAGAAACAAGGCAGCAAAGAAGCAAACATTTTCTTAGTCATTTTCTCTAAAAGAAAAACAATGAAAAACCCAAAACAACAACAAAACAATCTGTGGTTATTAAGAAAACCTCATAACTTATGTATCCATTTCTACAAGCGTGGCTTTGGCATTTCTGATTAAGGAGTTGTTACCCTGATGTGTCACAGTAACTCATGTACTGACAGTCAAAATTCAACAGAGGAGAAATTCCTCCAAAGGCCAAATCAGACCTTAAAGGAGTTGAGTCATTCTTGGAGATGTCCTTCGATCTCTGTTAATTAAAGCATAAGCCTCAAAGGACAGGGCTCAGAGAGATGCCTGTGACCAAGATGAAACTGGGATCTGACTGACTGGGGCTAAAAGCTATTTTCCTCACAGCTATATTGCTTCATTATAACCTTGAGAACCTAATGCCACTTCATAGTGAGCAGGATGAGGCATACCTGACGCACTCAGAAAGAGGATACCAGAAAAGTACTGATCTGTCCTGAAGAGGCAGTATCAGTGTTTCTAAAAACCTACTTTTATGAATTCCAATTCCTTAACTAGAGGTGCAGAATGGTAAAATATTGAATGGGTAGGTGCTCTCATTTATGTGCATCTCAATTACTTGTTCAGGTTCACTAAAATCAGAGCAGATTGAAAAGAATGTACAAAACTAATACAAAATAAGCTGAAAAGGAGACAGCGACTAAGTAGGAACCACACCAGGTGTACTCTGCAGTGCCAGGTATCTGGATACAGAAAGGTATAAGCCACACTGTTTGATACCTCTAAGTTTCAGTGATGCCATGGAGACAACAGAGCAATCACCCATCATTATGCCTTCCTCTGCTACCACCCATGCCTCCATGCTTGCAATTGCAAACCTCGAACTGTCACCACATGAAATAATTATGAACAGAAGCCAACTCTCAGTTAGAGGGATGCCAGAGAAAAAGATTCATGCCTTCATGCTCCCACGCAAGCTTGCTGGCTCTGCAGGACCTGCTGCATTAAGGCGCTGAATTAGGATTTAGTACAAAAAGAATTCTACTAATTAAAAAGCAGTGTTTTGGAGCCTTGGCTTTTCTTTAAGACAGGCTGAAGAAAGTGGGGAGCAATCTGCAGAAACAGCACAGGCTGGCTTCACTCATTAGGATCATCTCATTTGTCTGATTTGTTATGTATTTATAATAAAATATAATTTGTTTCTTTTATTGTATTACACGATATTGTAATTCCCTGAGAGGAGGAAATATATGCAAAAAGGAGATACAACCTCTGAACTAAGACCATTCTTAGCAAGGTGGTTTCTGAGTGTTTTACATGGACTGGTATATCTATCTCTGGTATATATATCTCTGGTATATCTACCAGAAAAATAGCATTTTTCCTCAGCTGTAAGCTTGATCTAGTCCAAATCTGAAAAAGAAGCACATCTTATTTTACATCTATCTGAAGGATTTCTTAATGATCAGGTTCCCTGTGATATCTGTAACATAAATACTTTAAGTACCACATTGCAGGTAATAAGTTTTAAAAATACATACAAAAATCACTAACAAACAGCCATAATCCTGTGTACTTCTGTCACGTTCAGACTTGGAAACCAGCCCACAAAGAAGTCCATAGTGCACCCTCATACCATCTTCTAAATACTTATTTCTCTAAGCGAAGCAGGAAAAACAGTGTTTGTAAGAGAGATTTTCCATAACTGCATCTCTAAAGGATTTGACCCTCATAAGCACAACGCTTTATTATAAATTAGTGAAGGAACAAGACTTCCTTCCAAAATGAGCCCATTTTTTACTGTCTCAAGTTTAGGTGTGTCAGCAATAACAGCTTTTGTTTACTTCAATCTTAATTCGTTTTTTTTTCTTCCTCATTCTAATAGAGGACTAAACAGTCAGCAAAATCTGAGCACATATTTTATTAGCATGTGTCTAGATCACGCAAGTTACTGTGTCATTATCAGAAAGAGAAGGTCACGTAGCAAAGGAGGTACAGTCCAAGGATGATGGGAAAGAAGTTCAAGTATCGATTTTTAATATACTTGTACTTACGCATGGTGCATAAAGCCACTTGTATGATAATAAAACAGCAGGATACTGATGCAGAACAAATTAACAAAATAATCAATTGACTGCAATGCTGCTCCGGGAAGGCCAGAAACCACAGCACTCTAACTATGCTCTATGCTCCCATGAATGCCAAGACAATCAGCTCCTCATTTTGAAGGAACAGGGTTAATTATACTGTTGAGTTCCTGCAGTTAAACGACTCTGTTATACTGAGCATAAATGACAGATTTATTAAATTATACCAGCGGGTATAAAAAAGTGGAACCGTACACACAACCCCCAACCTCAAGAATCAAGAACGTGACAAAAGGGGAATTCAGGCCAAAGGAAAAAGAAAGTCCCAGTGATGACATCTAGTAAGCATGACTTGCATGGCTTTTAAAAAAAACACAGCAGTAAGATGATCAATCCAATAAAGTGGTGGATCTTTTTTCTCTAAAGCCTATTGTCAACATAGGCCTGCTGCTGAAGGCAAAGAAAGAGGTTTGAAAGCCAGTTGCCCATGTTTTTTAAGGAGTCAGGCTGATGGTTAGCCTTAAGTCCTACAAATTGTGCAGAGGATCAGCCTCCTGTTAAGGTGGCTTGGAAGAGTATGCCCACATACCTGAAGGCATCATCCAGCAAACCACCTCCATCTACTGCAGAACTGTCCCGACTGCTGCTATCAAAGAGAAATGAAAACAACAAAAGATGGAGGCAGAAAAGTTCAAGTGAATCTCTGCGATCTGCATGCTTAATAGCCTTCAAAAAGGAATGAGAATGGGATATGAAGCACCTACAGCACCTTGTCAGGGTCTTGGCTGCAAATGGCATTCTCTTTCTGATCCCAGTCCCTCATAGCTGTGTAGTTTTCACCTTTGATTTCTAAGTAAACACAGATGAAAACATTTAATTTTACTATCTGCTCCTTACATGTAAAGAAAGGGAAATACTGATCTCATTCACAGAATACATGCATCATCTGCACTGTCCAACAGCTGCTTTCTGGTAAGCTCAGAAGATGTCCGAAGAATTCCCACTTCACTTTCTGCCACGTTTTTCCTAAAGCCCCAAACTAATGAAGTTTTTTGAGTCTTTCCACTATGAAGTAAAAAGAGTAACACTGACCGTCCTCACTAGAGAAAAGAAAGTGCAGACCTACTTGAACTGTAACTGAAGTCAGATGAACCGAACAAAACCCAAATGACTTTTAAATGTCAGTGGGGGCCTCCCTGGGAGCAGATGTGACTGAGCGTGGCTCCCAGGTTCTGGTGTATTACCCATTCTCAATCAGCCAGACATTCAAGGCCTTGGCACCCTGACAAATAGGGACAATTCTCAAATGCAGAGAGCATGACGTTTTACGACACACGTCAACCTAATGGTTGATTCTGCTGTAAGTAATGGGAAGTTGTGCTCTGACATACAGTTGCCGGAGCTGGACGTGGCTGAAGACACTCCAGAGGACACAGCAGCAGTACCAGGGCTCCAATGCACAGACAGGATTTCAGCCATTCTCAGCTTGATAAACCCAGCCTTTTTCTTCAAATTACACTTCACTCCTGGCAATGAAAATGCCTGCAAACTATAAAGAGGAAAGTGCAGAGCACCAATAGCAAAGTGTTCCTGCTGCTATTTCCAGGTTGGTATGTATTCTTGTAAATACCAAAATATCAATCAAACACTAAAACTGGATGTTTGAAGACAAATCTTCAGCAATCTTTTCCCATCTTCTGCATCCTCACAAGGAGGGATATTCCCTCTAGCCTTTTAAATATCTGCCTCCAGTCCATGAAAAAAACTATCTTTTTTTTTCCAGTAATAACAAAATAGATTGGTCTCCAAGCATAGCTAGTTAATGTAGCCATTTTTTTCCAGCATAACAGCTTCACTTCTATGAAATTATCAATCTATCTTCTCAGACTCATCCCAAAGTAAAGAGGGAACATCTTCAACTAATTACGGCTTGTATGAGTGCCTCCAGAAGTACTATCAGCAATCAAGTTTGTAAAAGTCAAGAGCAGGTAGCTGGAAGGTAAGTGCTATCTGATCTAAGAGCTGCTCCACCTGGCACCAGAAATTCACTTGAGCTGGTAGCTGAGCTCTTCCCCCGTTTTACAATTCTTCCCTACATTCATTTATGATTCATCTATGATTCTCTTTACAGCTGGCAAAGGGGATTCCTGACTTCTGCTATTGAATTAATAATCTGAGGTGGGAAGGGTAGAAGACTTTGTCCACATGCAGAAAATTGATGCCATTTATTTTGACATTGTTGGATTTATCCTCTTGATTTTAAATCTTCTGAGCCTGTTTTGAGGCCCAGAAAGAGTAAGAAGGGATGTCAGGGAGCTCAAGTGTGTCACTAATCACCCAGTATTTACTAACTAAATTACAGCTACTCCTCTCAAGCAAGCTAATTATTCCAGAAATTATCATGAGTCTCCATATATATATATGAACAAATCCCTCTTGGTAACCACAGGTGTCACTGGTGCATTATTCATATAAGAGTATCCAAGTGCCTTCCCTACCCACATTCATCAGTCCATGGGGAGTTCTCTGTGCAAGGACTCTTTTCTCCAGCTATCCTGCCCCTCCTTGGTAGGTGCAATCAGAACAGCTACAACAAAGATAACAGCAGTTGTTGAATGAAAAAGTTTATCAACACAAGTATACCTGTGATTTTGAAGCAAAAGACACAGGAATAAAACTGGTTTTGATTTGAATGGTTTCATCAAAGTAAAAATGTTTCTCTTGCTCCATTACATTCTTGCATTACTCCTTGTATTACTCCTTCATTTCGTAGATTTTAAAATGTCTATTTAATGACTAGCATAGAAGCATGAGAATTGCTTTGAATACTAGCAAATGTCCCATTCTCTACAAAACACATCCATCTTTCATTGTTCTTGCCCTTTATTTGTATACCTTGCTTCTTAAAATAAATAAATAAATAAATGCTGCTAGCTGAACCAATGTCATTAAGTATCAAGGGGTCCTGCTGATCTTTCTTGCTTATTAAACTGGGATGTTCTGTACCAGTCATGGTTTTCCACTTTCTCGAATAAGCCCCACTTGACTGCTAAAACACATCTAATCATACGCAGACCATCAGCAGATTTCAAGCCTTCTGGACACTGGGACTGCCTCCAGCCATCCCTCTTGAGACATCTTCTCAGTTTTCCCTGGCTTCAGCTTGTGCCTTTTGAACTTTTGTTTCCACTCTCTGGACACAATACTGAAAAATGTCATGCTCCCAGTAAAATAAAACAAGGGTAAAATATTACCGCTGTTGAACTCTGAAGAAAGACTGTTTCTTGCAGAGCCTGGCTGTGCCTTGCAGAGTAAAATGTAGCATAGTGGGGGCTGGTCTTTAACTTCTCACAGAAAAATCATAACGTTAGAGGTATGGCCATTTAGGAAACTACCACAGACAGACAACAGTAAGACGTGAAAGTAAACAGCTTCAACTCAGAGGTTCCATTCAGGCAATTAACCTTTTTTTGACGGAAACATAAGGTAAAGAGCTCACGTATCAATCAAGTTCGTATTAAAATAAATAAATAAATAAAATAATGTCAGAACTGACTTGCTTCTGCCTTACTTTGTGACCTTCCATTTTCCTGATACTAGTTCAGTGCTTGGTAAATAAGGAGCTTTCAAAAATAAAAGAAGGGGAAAAGAAATCAATATTTTTGTCCATTTAGCAGGTCTCTCACAGTTCAGTGACATTCAGGAAGCAGTGAGTAAAGAGACAAGGAATCAATGTGTAAGAGGAGGCTCCAGATCATATTCAACCTGCTCAACTAAGCAATCAATACTGCTCCTCTAGATTCTACTTTCAAATGCAAGTGAATTGTCTAGGCTGCAATGTAAAATGAATGCTGCGTATAGAAGGCCCAGGAAGGAAAATGCCAATTTGGTAAAACAAATTTTCATAGGATTGTGCCCTTTAGATGACACTTTTTTTCCTCAGAATAGGATTTACAAGGGGAAAGACTGAGACAGAGAAAAAGCCCTGAACATCAAGACATCCAGTGTGCAGCTTTCAAGAGCAATCTGATTCACTTCTCAACTCTCTCCTCGATTTGGCATGAGGGTCATATCAAGAACTGCACTATCACAGGTGCTGGCTATTCTAGGAATGCTGTTCTTATTTTATTTTTTAGTGCTAAAGAAAAAAAAATCAGAGCAGAAGCATTTCTGAAATCCTAAGGTCTTTCCAAACAAAAGAAAAACAGCTCATTATGCTAACCACAGAAGGAGACATTGCATTTTATGGTGTATGATAACAGAAAAGTCAAAGTAGTTAATATTTCAAACAACACCTCTTTGCAAGACAGCAGGACAGCTATCCCAGTTACAAAATCAAGATCACTGTGAGAATGAAATTCCCTGGAGATGGGATGCAACAGCATGTAAGTCTCACCAGTGGATCAGAGTGCAAACTGCAGGGACATTTTATCAGCAGCATGTGGGCATCTTTTTCAACTTTGCTGTCTCAGCAGTTACAGCAAGCCACAGAAATCAATCAGAGGAACCACATCTATGTGCAGGTGTAAACAACAGCATGTCTAGTGACAGAGGAAAGAATTAGGCCCCATGCACGTAGGGCGCTTTATTGACTGCACACTTTCCCTTCTCAGCTGCCAGATTAGGAGCAGTAAATAGCAGCTCCCTCTTCTCTTACATCCCTTGGCCAATTAATGCAAATAAACTTCTTAAAACATTATGTTTGAAAAAAAAGAGACCTTGTTCATCCTCCTCAACACTAGAAAGCTTTTCAGGGAGTTCTTTTCCTACGAAGGCCATCACCAATCTTTCAGCTGATACAGGAGACCCAAAGTACGTTTAATTTGTATTTGCAGTCTCTTTGGCATAAAATGGTTTTAATTTAAATGGGAATCAGGTGTAGCTCATTTTTAAGACTGCAGACTATTCAGCATTGAGAGAGGCTTTTGAATACATTTATGCAGTACAAAGAAGAGTGGTGCTCACTGGATCTTCTAATTTAATAATTCTCTCTGCCATAATTTGATCATTTATTACTTTAGTGTGTTTCTTAAAATCCTGGGCACTCCTCCATCAAAGGACTATTCTTCCTGCTCCACAGTAGTTCACTGGTCCTACACAAATACTACAGAGCCCACCTTTATATCACTTCCTTTATCCTTCTATTAGTACGGTTGCTGCTCCCACACAAGCAATGAATATACTATCCAATACATCCCAAGGGAACAGAACTGCTCTGAGGCTAAAGAGTCCTCTAATTCTGTTGATTTTAAGTTAATTTACTTCATGAAACAAGTCTCCAGATAAGCAGAGACCGTGAAATAATATCACTTGGAGAAAAACCTGTTCGGTTTGGTTCATATGGGAAGACGTAACTGTCAGGTAAAATTTTCTCTTTGCTAAAGCATACCCTTGACACGTCCTGAGTGAGAAGACACTTCTTGTAAACGTGTGAATTTCTGTCGTAATGCCCAAGCACATTTCCAGTCATAAAGCATCATCTGTAGCAGCTCTGCTTCTAACATCATGCATTTTCTTTCTAAAGATGCCAATTTGCTTTACATACACTATGGGTACTCCACAAGGATCCCACCATAGATTGGGTAGTATGCATCTTTTCTTATGGAAACCAAGTCAGAAGAGAATGACGCCTTAAAGAAAACTTGTATCACATACTGAAAACAGATCCTCCTTACCTCCAAACTGATACCTAGATCTGCACTTAAAACTCTGGGGCTTCTGACCTGTATCATAATTTGATATTTCTGCTTCATTCTCCACAGCTCACCTCCCACTCAAATTGTACCTAACAGCTCATCCTTTGCCTTGAAACATCTGCTTGGAAAAATACAGTACACACTTCTGTCACAGAATTACTGGCATGGATTATCCCCTTCTCACGTCAGTGGTAAACATGCCATATTGTCACACTTGTTGAAGAATTACACATTGCCCTGTGCTTTACATAACCATCCATTTAGCTTTCTATGTATAAAGCTTTTCTAACTGGCTTCTGAACAAGGGAAAAAAATACACATTTTGCTATAGCTGTCTCCAGATCCCACTGACCATACATCGATGTGGTAACAGAGCTGAGAGTTGTTGGCAGTTCTTTCATGCTGTGGGGCTTCGAGTAAAAGTTAACTTCAGTCTCATCTGATGCTTATGGCCCTTCCAAGCACATGAGCCCTGCTGGATCCAATGGTGGTAAAGTTATCAAACAAAAGCATTACCAGAATCTCAGCTAAAGAGCAGCTTCCTAGAGTAAAAGCTGCATCATGGCATTAGGAGTGAAGAAAGGCAAGCTAACATTAGTACCACTGTCCCACACACAGTAGAACCAGGCAAAAATTAATTAGCTTTAAGTCTGAATTCAAAGTTTCTCAAAAGTAGCTGTGACTCCTCAAAATCTGCAGTCATGAGATGAAAACAGAGATGGTTCAGTCATGTAGAAGCCAAGTGTTCTCAACCCTGAGTTCAGAAAGGGCACAAAGACATTGAACATGCTCAGTGAAGGGCAACAAAGCCCTGAAGTGTCTGAAGCACAAGTTTTATGTAAGTGTCTGAGGGAGCTGGGGTGTTCAGTCTGGAGAAGGCTCAGGGGAGACCCCATCACTCTCTACAATGACCTGAAAGGAAGGGGAGGTGGGGGTCAGCCTCTGCTCCCCAGTAACTAGTGATAGGATGAGAGTTAGCGGCCTTAAGTTGCACCAGGGAAGGTTCAGGTTAGATGTCAGGAACAATTTCCTCACAGAAAGAACAGTGAGTTGCTGGAACAGGCTGCCCAGGGAGGTGGTGGAGTCAGCGTTCTCACTGGACCACAACAGCAATGATTACGGCCCATGCTGTCAGCATCTCCCCAGCCAGGTGGGAAGGACATTTGCAGAAAACCCTTTCAGCCTCAATAAAGAAAGCTTATTCTTACAAAGGTGCCTTCTTGGCAACAGCTACCAAAAAAAAAAAAAAAGTCTAATTTTATTCTAACCTGCAATACTGGTTTAATAATTTTTGAATAATTTTTTCAAACCTGCAATACTTAATCTTCAAGATTCGCAAGAGCAGTAGTGATATATTGGTGAGTCTTTCTTGTCCATTTTTAACACCTTCAGAGATCTGTACCTAACTCAACAGTGACGAGATACACAACCACAGAACACTGCTCTTTCTGAAGTGCTGCCTGGTGGGAATTAGATAGGCTGCACAATGTTTTCTCTCAGTAAACGTCATATCAAGAAACCAGAGACAAAACAGAAGCCAATCTTATGACAGAGGGAAGCCACAATTATGCTGCTGATCATAGTTATGTATCTGCTCTTGCATCCAGCAGCAGAGTGGCTGTGTATATCACAGCTACCTCTTTATTGTGTTACCATAAATACCCTGGACAGAAAAGACAAAGGAGTTTGCTCCCTTGCATCCCTTTCCCAGCCCTCTGGGAAGTAACTGGAAATTGTACTGATGGGGTTGTATACTGTAAAGGTTGCAAATGCACTTCTTCAGTTCCTAGATTTGGAAGCCGATGGATCCCTGTCACAAAGCACCTTAATAAAATCAGCAGAGGTTTGCGTACTGCTGCTGCACAGCATCAGGTTAGCAGCATACAGCTACCAGTGCCAGGCCATCTGCCACAACAGAAGCACCAAAACAGAAGGGTTTTCACATAACAATTTCTGTATCAAGAGGAAAGACAGGAAAACCCGGGAAAAAAAGGGATTGGTTTGCAGAAGAAAAAGAAACAGTCCATGCCCTTTAATTCTAGCTTTTACCCAAATCAGTTTTTAATTTGATGCTTTCAAGGGACTAACCTTGATGGTTGTCATGACACTCTGTATGTCAGAATCCTTTCTTTTAATCCTTGAATGTTTTCCTTTGGTTTCCATAGGGGAGCTTGCAGAGAGCACAGCTGCTGAGCTCCCTGGTGCCCAGTGCTGTGGCAGCGAGCACAACCAAAGCAGGCAGATCTCAATTAGGAGGCATTTCCCATTTCTTCCCAGAATCTAGCTTCAGCTTGAAAATTCCCTATAGTTTTCTTGACAAGCCCGTAGCTGAGAAGCTTTTTACATATGTGCCCATGATCTCCAGCAACCTGTCCTACCGACTGCTGCTCAGGCCCCTTTGCAAAGCACATCTGCACAATTAAAATCATTTTCAAGTACCTTAGAACCAAAGGAGTTCTGCCTAGACTTCAAGGGACCAGAATGTTCAGCTCATTCTGATATGTCACAGGTCCCTCTACTCATCCATTGCCTGCAGCACTGAAAAGTAGACCCCAAAGACTACAAAACTCATTATTAATTGCAGTTGCATGTGCACTACTGTGGATTTTGGTACCAGCATTTTCATTGCTCCCACTGGACCATAGCACAGGCTGGTTTAAATGAAGTGCTAAAATGATTGTCCTGCTCCAAAATCTTAGAACTGATGCTGTATTTTTTTTTGACCAGGGACAAGTGAGTATCTTTGCAATTTAGTTATTAGCATAAAGTAATTAGGGTTTGGAGTATATTTTCCTCCCAGAGCATTCACATAATTTGCATCAATATTTATAGGAACCTTTCCATTGAAAAGAGGCTGGACCCCAAGGAACCAAGAAAATCTAAACTTTAAATACACTTTTTCCTATCACTGAAGACTTCCATACAGTCCTGTAAACTATTACCCTCATTACAGAACTCCTCCTATTTAATTTCCATTGAGACAAATTTTCAGCAGAACATGGAAAAAGAGCATTTGCTCAGGCTTCAGAGGGCAAGCAATCAAAAAAACGAGCACGGAAATTCTGCAGAGATTGCTCTTTGTGACCAAACTTTGAGACCCACTTCACATTACCATTTCCACAGGACGAACATTGAATGCAAAAGCTCCCTTGATGAAATTACATTGCTTTGATGTGAAAAGTGATGAATCTCTAACCAATGCCAACAGTGTGTGCTGCAAGCACTTTTATGGATTCTTCCTAGTTCCAAATAGCCAACATTGATCTGTGGCATGGCAAGCACTGAAGCAACTTGAGAGCAACAGTACTTCAAGGAGAAATGAAAAGAAGACTTGGGGAAATAAGCTTCTACAGCAGAATGATCATCTAAGTGACAGATTGAACAGATATTCCCATGTCCTGGACCACTGCTGTCTTAAAGAAATTTAAACATCCACTGCTAAAATACAGAATCATAGACTACGCAAGATGTTGTCAACACAATGGCACCAGACATAACGTCCTTTCGTTTAGAAGAGAGGTGAGCTGTACCTATAAATGACCACAACAAAGTGAAAGCGATTAGTGAAGCACTGCCAAAGACACAGTGGGACTTAAGGATTTGAACTGCCAAAGCCTCAAAATGCCATTTTATATGTCTGATGGTAACAACAGTAGCCTGCAAAACAGGGAACACAACAAAAAATAGCGGAAAACAAGAGCCTTGAATAGGGCTGAAAATTACAATCACTTCCTTTTATTCCTTCTTGTTTTACCTGGACTGAACTACTGATTGGATCAGAGAAACGATCTAGCTCAGAAGGAATTGTTTTCTTTGCATGGTATGTTTAAAATGCAGTCAGATTCCTTCTTCAGCAGCTGTTCCTTAAAGAAACGGGAACGGCGTCAGAGGAACAAACAGTGAGGGCAGAGAAGGCAGGGATATCTAAAAACATCAGGTGAAACCACTATGGTGGAAGAACAGTGTGTATGTGTTATTAGCTTCCTGGCTGACATTCAGTTCCCCAGGAGTGTAAAGACCCATGCTCCATCTCTTCCTGCCCAAGGGTAAGTACACACTCACTCCATTCATTTCAGTGAATTTCAGATTTTCACTGCTCCAAATTGGAGTAATGTCTACCTCTTACGTTTAATGTCATTCTTCTGAGAAGAAAAACTGTTAAAGCCTCTCTCCAGTTGAACTCACACTCAATCATGCTGAGCTGAACTCACAAGGACAAATTATTATCCTCTGCTTCAAGGGAGAATGTCAGTTTCCAAAGAAGTAAACAGAACAGAACCCACTGGTAAGGAAAAGTTGCTGAAGTACTGAGGGAGAATGAGAAAGCAGAGTGCTGAGGGCAGCATACAGAGCCTGGTAAACTGGAAGCAGCAGTAGCACGTGGATGTGACCTGCATGCTTCCCTGTGTAGGTGCACTGCTGCTTTACAAATGAACCACCAGTACTTAGGAGGTGGCTCTGCAAGTGACTCACCTCCAGCATGTCCCCCTTGGAGGCTGTGGGCTCAGCACAAGTTCCTGTGCACGCTTGGACATAAGCACTGCAAAAACTGCAGCGTGATCCCCACTTGAGGCATGTGTTGCTCCTGTGCTTCTCCTCCCTCCTGTTTAAGCCAGGTGCCCTCTTCCTCCACAGGTGCCTATAGGTGTTGAAAACTCCAGGGCAGTTTCTATTCTCATCACAACTCACAGCACAGGCAACTCTGAGGCAGGAAGGAGGCAGAAGCTCTTCATACCTCACACAAGCACATAATGGAAGTAGCGATTTGGTCAGGGATGAAGGAAGCATATGGTTATTTTGTTTGTTTTCTCTTGACATCTGCTACATATACAGAGTCCTAGAAAGCTACAGTCCAGTCCACTAACATAATTATTACCTGAAGTTCTTATGGAAAATGACCCAAAAAAGAAAAGATTCTTATTGTCAACCCTCATGACAAAAAATAAAAGCAGAACTGAGATAAACCCCTCTCCTATTTCTTTCCTCTTATGTCCCCTTTCTCTAACTCAGAAAGCGATATAAAAAAAGCACAAATCTGCACGAAATCCTTCATCATGTCTTTTATCAAAATCACTAGTCAGAGCAGGTAAATGGCTGCTGTTTTAATCAGACAAAACATAGCAAAAAAAGGTTTCAAATGACCTCCTAAAGGAGATGAAAACTATTTATCATTTCATTGCACAGCTCCATCTAAGAGTAATATGCTCAGTGGAGACAGAACATCGGCCTGGAGGCAGTGCTGTACTTTGGGATCAGTGCTATGAAGATGCCTTGTCCTGGTGTTACACCGGTGCTCCTGGCAGCTGGGGCCAGATTTCACCTTGCAGAGACTAAAGAGAGCTCCAAATTCCACAAGCAATATGAAAATTATAATAAAACCTGCATGACACCTACACAATCCTCCTTGCTGAGACATCACTGATACATCTCTCTGAAAAAAACAACCTTTTACTGCTGATCAACACATATTTGGGTACCCTAAGGTAGGTCTACAGTACCATCTGAGAATGCCAGGGCTTGGGAGGGGGGGGGGGGGGAATGGATTTTACATTTGGATAAATTGCAGCACGTTCTGTCAAATAAATAGTGCATAATTTATACTAAAAAACAAAAAAAAAGTTACCTGTTGGATGACAAAGAAAGAAATAAGGAAAAATTTGTTCAGGTTACAGTCTCCTGAGTACAAAGACCTCTTACTCAACACACTATTAACGCTAGAGAAGCAAATGTTCTCTCTCCATCTGCTGCTGCTGCTCAGGATGAAGAGGCACAGCCCTGGGAAAAGCTGGAATGAGCCACGGGGAAGCAAGGGCAGGAGCAGAGGCAAGATCACTAGGTGCCACATTGTACCCAGGGACAAATGCCTCCATGCAATTCCATTATTATTTTATGCTTAGATAGCCTCTAGCACAGTAATTTCCCTTGAGCCTCCAGATCATGCATGCGGAAACACTAAATGACAACAGTAATTACAGTTTAAGGTTACTGTCGTTTGTCTAAGTCTTTTGGGCTTCAGAGGATCTGCGCTAATCTCTTGTTTTTATTTTTGTCTCCACTCTTCTCGTCTCAGTTTTCTGATTGCCCAGGTACTGTTAAAACCACTGAATACCACAAATGGACAACAAGAGGTTGGATTATGGCCTTTCCCCCCCCCCCCCCTCTGTCAGTAGACTGAGCATCTGGAACCTACTCCTATTTTTGTTCTGCTTTGTTATATAGCCTTTTGGAAACTTTAAAGTTCCCTCTGTTGATTTCCAGTGCTACTAAAACAGGCATAATCCATATGTGATTAAATATGGTTAATGATATGCAGTTAAAGATTAATTCATTATATACCATAAAATACCACAAGTTACTTCAGATGGACAGACAGATCATAGCAATGGGAGATCTGCAAGTAGGAAAATTTGTCCTTTCCTCACGTTATCTATTTTTAGGCAGATAGAAAGTATTTGGAAAGATTTATTGCACTTGTTTAGACTGAAGTACTCACTGTTTCAGATCAGGTAGGTCATTCACCTTGCACACACTCCTTAAGCACCACATTAATGCAAAAAAACACAATGAGAGAATATTTCTGGCAAGTAACATCCCCAGCTGTCCTCACTGGGAGATGTCCTCTCCCTGTGCAAAAGCACTCAGCATTCCAAGTCAATGGCATGACACGAGTAGACTTCACTCTAACTCACGTTCCTAAAAGCAAAGCTCTTCATACCTTCCAATCTCAATCTGGAATTTGCGTTTCTTTCACATACTCAAATTTTCTTCAGAATTTCTGCTGACATTCTGAAGTAGAAACATTTCAAGCTAAACTCCAAACTGCATGGAGAGCTGTATATACCACCTCTGCATTTAAAAAAAACACGCATACATCTTTTCTTTCCTACAGCAAGCTACTCCGTGCATTACAAGGTTTCTTCTTTAGGTGGAAATGAACTGCCCAGTTCTGCGAGTAGAAGATGGCTGTAGATCTGAACAGTAATCAGACACTTGTTTCAGAGACTTTCCCTTACCATCGACTTGTCTTCGCATGAAACGTTACTTTCCCTATCACAATGGAAAATGGAATCAGACCTACAGGTGCCTGGAAATAGGATGTTTTACTTTAAAGGAAATAATAAAGCTGAAGGAAATAATCAAAAGTGATCGTGAAACCTAATCATAAAATGTTCCAATTAGAAATGTTGAAACCAAACCTAAAACAACAAGTTTATTGTTTTTCAATAAATGAAATTATTTGGCCTCAAGTCATTATTTCAAGAGTGAAAATCTGTGTCCTCTTTCGGTTATTTTTTCTTGAGCTATCAGAAATAAGACATTTCTTTCTTCAAAATATTTTTTTTTTTCCTTTAGGAAAAAAAATTATCAGAATTTTGGTTTGCTGATTGCCCTACCAAAAAAAAAAAAGAATCATAAGTCTTTCTTATAACAAAGTTGAGGAAAAGATCCTTGAGATTTACTATGTATGAATATGATTAGGTCTATGAAAGAAAAATAAAAGAGTTTTTATGCAGAGGTTTCCCTTTCTCTTTTCAGAAAATACGTAGCCCAAACAGAAACTCTCTTTTTATAGCAGTCAAGGGAATAATTCCAAGAAAAGCTCAAGTTGCAAAAGAAATAAAATGGATTCCAACGGAGATTTTCCCAAGATAGCATCACCGTCCATAAGAGAAAATAAAGAAAGCAGTGTTCAATTATGATAGTATCTACTGGCCTAGGAGAACCAGAAACATAGTCTAAACTGTTAAAGATCACTTGTTGCCCTACAGTAACAGATTCACAAAGCACGAGGGGCAGGCTATTACAAGAAGAGTTCAGTCTGAGTTGAAGAAAACAGTCATAACAATGATATTTATAAAAGGTATCTCTCATTTTTAAGATGCTCTTATCCCCTGATTAGAACATAGCTTCACCAAGCAGAGGGGCTGGGATAGCTGCTTCCAGTTGGAGCTAAGAGCTCCTTATTTCCCCTGGGGAGAAAATGTCCCCAGGCACAGCAACAGTGACTTGAGTAAAACCAAAGGCAGGACAGCAGCAGTCCAGTGATCCAGGAGCATCACAGGAGAAAGCTGCCTGAGCACCAAGGAAATCAGTGGAGTAACACACAAGGTGGGCTCGAGACAGAGCTGGTCATTTTCTAAATGACAAAGCAAAGCTGCTTTGGGAACAAATGCAATAAATCACCTCAACCTTCAAGATAAAACAAGGCCACTTCTAGCCACAGGGGCTTCTTTTACTTTTGTTTCTTTGACAAGGAGGCAACCAACGCATCTGGACTTCATCTGAAGTAAAAAAAGAGTGTATGCACAGTGGACAAGGAAGAAGAGAACCAGCTATTAATGTTCAGAGAAGCACTGCAGTGTTACATAAGCCAGAGCCAAGCAGTAATCAGCTTAGTGATATTGCTGAAAGACCAGGAGTATAAAAGAAACAATTACATCTGGCAATTCTGGTTCTTCTGTGAAGACTTCAAGTTTTCAAGGCTTGCAGACCCATTACTGTGTATTCCTCAGTATGAAAGAATAATGCTTGGAATCAATGAAGATTAAATGAATGGAGACAGACTATTCACGAGATATTAAGCCTGTATGCAAAAATAAGTGTATTTCTTCTCAGCACTCAGACAGTAGATGTGTATCAATGCAGAACATGAAGCAGTACCTTAATAAAAACGTGTCCATTCTTTTACTGTTTCATATAAGCAGACAAAGTCACAATATTGAGCAAAGTCCATCTGTGACAGTGTAGAGTAGATATTATACAACTAAGCAAGGGAACAAATGCAATCTGGAGATGTCATGGTATTCATTAGTCTTTCCATCATGTTTTACTCTACCCAATCTTGTTCTGCCCCTCAGGATGGAAGTTGAGAAGGCCAGGAACCATTATTCAACTTCATCACCCCCAAGACATCTGTATTTGCATTTTAATTACTATTGGCTATTCTCAGATCTTAGAGGCATCATTTCACTGAGAAGCCTTGCTCTAATGCAGCACCAAATTGTCACTGCAGAAAACTCTTCAGAAACAATTTCAGTTCAAACCTTTATTTCATCTCCATTCCTTCTCCAAATACTGCAATCAACTTTCCCTGACCTTCATAAACTCCTTTTTGTATTCACGGAACGCATCGCGCACAGACAGTGATTTGCAGATGTATTTATAACTCCTTGGTGGCTCGGTGGGCTATTGAGTTTGTGGCAAAATAAATTAATATTAAGCTTGGATACTGCACACACACTTTAAAGATCTGGAAACACGATACGTTCGTAGCAATTGTGTTTTGGAACAGATTGCAAAAAGCCAACAGGCTGAAATGCTGCTCACAAAGGAAACGCTCATCAAATTTTAAACAACAGTAAAGCATATTAAATGGCATGAGTGCATGCACTACATAACACTTTCGTTTTGTGAAAGAACTTCTGCCACTGCATCTAGTTGCTCAAGCCTCACAGCAGAGAGGTGGTGGTTTGTGGGGTTTTTTGTTTGTTTGTTTGCTATTGTTGCTTTTTAAATGTCATAGCCCTGTGATGCAAGTCCTGGCATGCTCATATAGTCTAGAAAACTATACCAAGGCAAAGAAAAAAAACAACGTTCCAACCTGGTGTTGCTTTTGGTTTAGCAGTACACCCTTAGCTGCACTGCCTTGTATTTATTGCTAGTGTCTTGTAAAGCAAATGGTTCCACACATCAAATGCGTGCGTAAAAAAAACAACCAAGTGCTTTAACAGTTGATATTCTGAAGTCAAGAAAGAATCAAAATGAGTTGTTAGAAATCCATTTTGTTCCATTCTCTCTCTACTATGGTGCAGTCTGAAATACACGGGTATCCTATGCTGTCAGTGATACAATAATTCTAGTTTAGTCTTCCCAGTGTACATGCCAACTAGTGTTTCCAATCTCTTAAAAGGGTTTAACTCAAATACAACTTTCCAGTCACCAGTACACCCAATTTTCTTTTCAACTTAGGAATTTGACTAAAGAAAATAGATACTGAAATGCTTTGTACCGTTTCTGGGGGAGTTCTTTTAGCACAGAATGAATTCATCTTTAAAACAATATTGTGTAACTGAAGACTACAGCAGCTTTCTAAACTTAAGACAAAGCTAACCCTGAAGATTTAGGGGGTTTAGATGTGGCAGGCTGGGTCCTGCCATAATTCAGAGATTGGCAATTTGGGAAGGGAAAGCACGTGCTTTTGCACCCCTACAGTTTCTGCCTTCATCCTGCCAGTACAGAGCATATATTCTCACTATTGCCACTGCTTTAATATTATCATGCAACAGAGCACATCAAAGAGTCAATGCTGCAAATTGCACAGGCAGATAATGGAGACAATGCCTGCTCTGCAACACAGACTCTATTCTCAAGACGGGAAACAAGAGGCAGACAGAAAAAGCAGAGGGAAACCAGAGCATGAGGCTGCTGTCAAGCAAACAGAACTCAACAATAAAGCAGAGATGTAACTAACGCCAACTCAGCAATTTACAGGCAGCAGAGCAGAGGCTGAATGAGGTCAGCTGTCTCAACAGTTATTTGCAAAATTACTGAACTTCCACATGGCTACAAATATTTCTGAGGAATAAACTCCATTTCACTGCCCTATCCCTGACCTCAAGCATCACCTTGAGTCATGAGACATGTGAAAGAAAGCAATACAATGTCAAGAGCCCCTCTCGGGGCCCCAGCACCCCAGGATCACTGCCCAACCTTCCCTTAAACCACAGCCTCAGGATGGCACTGCACTGCTCCTTCTATCTTTAGAAAACTCCACATGAACCTGCACAGTGCATCATCTTCACAGTCAGTTACCTCGCAGCACATCCATTTATGTTTTCTAATGTTCTAGCTTACCCCGTAATTTTAGTTACACAGTATTTCCATAAAAACCGCACAGATTTGACTTCAATGTCATTTTGATAGCTTGTTATTTTTTTTTATGTGGAGCTAATGGCCCTTTTATAGACAATATAGCTATACAGGATTTCCAGCATCCTTAAATGCTGATGTTACTGGATTGCTTTCTGCTTTCCCCCCAGTTGTATTTCTAGTCACAAAGTAATAGATCATTTCAGCCTAGCTTTTACATCCTGCTGGATATAACAGTATTCGCTCCACTAGCAAATTGTTCAAAATACTTGATTTTCTATGCTCCGTGGTGCTGTGATATTTTACTTTAGAAATGTACTGCACATTGCAGATACAACATGCAGCCTAAATAAACAAGCCAGCAACACAGCACGTAACATCAGGAAATCGAGCTTAGAAACAAGGAAATCCTTCAGCACCTGCTCAGCATACTTCCTTCAACCCAAGTGACAGATTAAGTACCAGAGTAACCCCAGGCCTCATTATTTTTATATCAGAATTCTTTTTATTCTTATTATAGAAACTGACTCCTGTGCAATAGTTGTGATATCTCAATTAAAGAGAAGCTACGTGCTTTCAATCTGGATGCACTGTCGGTCAGCTGTACCGAACAGAACTGGGCAGAGCATTCTGCAAGCTGTCCATTTCCACCAGCCTCTCACTGCACATGTAGAGTTTACAAAGGCCACGGAGAGCTAGAAAATGTAGCCCCTCAGAGGCAGTTAGCAAAAATCAATCACAGGGAATTTAGCAATCACCATGTGTAGTGACAGCACCCATCCAGTGTGTATAATATATTGTATAATATATTCATAGCCATGAATCAAATTTTCGACCTGAATTTTCACCTTCTTTCTTTCAATGACAAAGATCACACAACACGTGTAGCCTATCTTCAATTACTAAGTTTTGTCCTATTGCCTATGTGTCTCTTTCTTTCTACATTCAAAATGTAGGCTGAATTCCACCTTGAACAGATTCTAACTGGATACAACCTCTTTTTTAAGCATTGTGTCATCTTTTCTGATAATCCCAGTCACAAACTCATATCTTCAAATAACCATTCACCACCACCATTTGCAATGGGTCTAAACATCACAGGAGCAAAATGTTTCGTTTAAGTGGTAAATTCTCTCAGTATTAACACGTACACCGGATCAGTTATCAGATGAGCTAATATACAGATGAGTAGATTTTCCCCAGTAATTTCTTTCTCCGCATAGGTTGCTTGCTGACAGGCTTCATTACAAATTAGAAGCAAAGTCTTCAAAAAGGACCCTGAGCTCTATGGGAAAGCAAAACCATTACAGTTCAAGATGTTGACCAAATAAAGTTAATATTTTAAGAATCAGGCTTCACTCTGAAGTGGAAAAAATCTGCAGAAACCCATCCTCAAAAGCTCTGGATTAAGTGCAAGACAACTTACTCCACAAACAATTAAGACAGTGACCCATTCCTGGAAGGTTCTGTTTCCTGTACCATATATTTTGTTGTTTTTTTTTTTCCAGGATGATTTATGACAGAAATGTCTCCAGTTCTTGTTCAACTAACAATGCAGTTTTAACAAACAGTGTGTAGGTTTGAGGGCTGCTGGTTTTGTTTCAGCACTGGAAAGAAGACATTTCCTCTAATGAGTTTTCCTTGGCTGTTCAATATTTATTACAGGTACTTAAACAGAGCTTTTATTACTTAATGTTCCATTTCCTTCCAAAAGGATAACACCAGTGTTTGTGTAACACTGCCCAATGGTCTCATAAAATCGACAGCTACTCCAAACTTTTCTCAGGTGTAATCCTACCAGCATGCCAGCCTATCATGCATTAGGGCAAAACTCCAAAGAGCCTTCACTGGGAATTCTGTCATCTCTACCAGCAGCAGCACAAATTGACATTCAGAAGTTGAAAGCATAAGTAGCTTTTTATCCTTCTATTTTCTCCCATCTATCCTCATGCACCCAACCATACCTTCCCATGTGACTGGTAGACCTGATGCTTCCCCACAGCTTTGAGAAGGGGCATTGAGTCTTGGGATTATACTCACTTCATATAATGGCTTCTCTGTAGAGAAGTTGGAAGTTTTGGATCGATCTGGTGTCACTGCTGTGGTGAAGTGCAAGGAAATTAATCCTTGTGAATGCAGAAAGAGTCAGCAGTCAGAGTGCTACAGTATACAGATTAAGTGCTGACCCTTTCCATGGGATGGATTTCGGTATGGCCGCCCCATTCCTCCTGGGAGCAAGCCAGCTTTCTTCTCAGAAAGACAAAGCACCTCAGGAAACCTCCTGAGCCTTGATCAGAAACTTAGCAGGGAAAGAAAGAACCATCACTGGACTGGAAGTCAGGAGATGGAGATGTGGGGCACAGAACAAGAGTGAAGATGCCAAATTTTGCCATTTTCACAGAAATAACAAAAATGTGCCTATTGCTCTGTTTGAGACAGAGCTGCCTGTCACCAGTTCTGAAGGTTTAACCTTTTTCTCCAACTTTCTTCAGCAATTACAGAGATCTGACCAAGCCTACAAGGAAGGTTACAAACCAATGACCCTGTGGGCCCAGGTCATCTTACTCCACACCAGCTGGAGAACTGGGGGAAAATGGCTTGTCCTGATCTCACTGGGAACACTTTTGCTTCTGCAAAGGAGAAGATCTGCTGGCAAAAGGAGCAGGATAAAAAGATCCCTCTTCAACTAATCTCAAGACTCTCATTAATGCTGCCAGAAAAGGTACAGAAAATTGGTTTATGCTACACAGCCACTGCTGAGGGCTGCTGCTTGCACAAGCAGCCAGCCCTTGTTCTCCCAGTCCAAGGTGATCACAGTTTCATGGGCAGGCTGCAGCAGCATTTGGGAAGCCCCTACCTGGCAGCACAGGGCGCTTCTGCCTTCACATAACAAGTGGTGGGGTAGCGAGGAAGCTAGGGGCTTGGATCATGTGCTCCTGCACATTGAAAATCAGAGAGCAGAAGAGTGGAAAGTAAGTTAAAGGATGGCAAGATGATGGCAGAACTGACAAAGGTTGATGAGGCTGGTGAAGGTAAAAGCCCAGGGCAGCACCCAGGATTACTGTCATCACACCTAAGGCAAGGATCCAACCCAAAGCCAGTCACATTAAGGTGACACAAGAGGTACCTGAGGTGAGCAAGAATATGAAAGTGAAAGACTGCGATTCATTTTGCAAAGAGTTTAGATCCCCTGCATTTATTGCCTCCTTTTCTTTTCTTATCTCATGACAGAAGTGATATGGGAGTACTGGTAACCCTGGGCATCTAGGGATGACATTTTGAAGCTGTGCACCTGCTCTTCCCAGATTGCTGTACCACTACATGCATCAGCAGAGTACCCCATTCTAATTCCTTTCAGAAAACTTAACAGTTGCCATCACTGGCACGTTTATTAATGAAGAATTCATCATCTAAGTGCCAAACTCACTCACTCTCAGTGGAAGACCATCTTTTCACCTCTCCCCTCCCCTCCACACATATGTATTTATTTCCCCAACACCAACACAGATGCACTCGCATATAGATATTGGTAAAGTGCTCTGCTCTGTATATTAAAGCCTCTTTCTGGACTGGAATTAATCTTGGCAGCTGTCTGACAGTAGAGACTGTGTGGGAGGAAAATGGTTTTATCTAAAACTTGAAAGAAAGCAAAACAATCTCAGAACAAACTGTGTTTCTACTCTTGCTCCTTCAGTGGAAGATTATTTACTAACAGAAAATAACCAACAACAGCAAAAATACAAAAGTATGACTCTAAAAGGTAACATAAGGACAGTGTATTTTTTCTTTCCTTTTACTTTTGTGGTCACTTTTCAAAACATATATTAAATAATCCATTTTCAACTGTCTGCATAGGCGCCAAGAATCCAAATCTGTTTTAGAAATGAGAATGAAGGAAATCCTTCATTCTTTTAGATGTGGTGGATCAGGAAAGGGCTCTTCCTCCAGCCTGTCCTAATCATTCTGACCTTGACTTCATGCTGATGTCTGGTCCTATTCTACTCTGGCTCCTCCTTTATGTTACTCCTGTCCCATGTCCCCTGTTATCACCATGCTCACAGATCATCATAAGGACCATCCCATTGTTTGAAGCCTTCATGGCAAAAAAAAAAAAAAAAAAAAAGCAAACAGCAGACACTTGAGTGAAGTCTCCCAAAGCAAACCAAGTTGATGGCTCATCTTTTGGTCTGGAACCATTAATTAATAAAGGCAGACAAAAATGCAGTTTCTCGTGGTGAGTACTGGATATCTTTCTGCTATGCCTTGTGCGATTAAAATCTCAGTTTTAACATGGAATAATATTAAAGAGGCCTTTTTTTGTTTGTTCCCCAAGATCTATTTGGCCTCAAAGGTATATAAGGAAAATTAACAAGATACAGATGCACCTGGAAGTTATGGGAATTCACATCTGATTACAAAAGAAAGATTTCTGAACAAACCCCTCCTAGAAGTTTCTCTGTATATCAGAGACTGTAATTTCAAGAACAAAACAACCTCCATTTGAAACAGTTCAGCTCACTCTGGCATTTGCCATCCTGATTGAGGATCCCTGAGAGGACTCCGCTGGAAACCAAAGCCACAGTGCTTCATGAATGTGTATTTTTGCCTTAAACAGTTCAGTAGCAAAACACATATGACACTATTATGCCTTCACCTGCTGCCAGTACTGCTTCAGGCCTCAGCAATACTCTTCTATAAAATTATGTCAAATTAATCATATTTAAGGCTGTTCTTCAGAATAAATATTGGATCTCTTCTAGGAAGTTATCTTAATAACATTCCACTCCTGCCCTCTGGACAGTAATGACTTTTATCACAGGACAGCTCTGTACGTTTAGCATATCTGCAAATTACTTTGGTTAAAAAATACAGTAATTTTTATGCATAAAAGCTTTCTGAAGCATCTTAAAATACAAGCGGAGCATGAAGATGATGCAGTAACCTGTTTGCATAGTGCTCTGCCATCTATCTCTCCAGACTCTTGAAAAACTGACATAGTTCCTCAAGGGACTTCCTTGATTAAAGAACATTAATTAATTGAGTGAACATCTGTGCTGTTTTTCTACTAATAATTAAGATTAGTGAGGAATTGTAATCTCTCTAAAAGTGAAAAGTATACAGAACAACTGCAGCCTACTATCTCACACAATTTGGATAGGGCTAAGCAACTGTGACATTTATCACAGTGATTCCCAATAGATTTGGAAGGCCGTGTGGTGGAATCAGTCAGTTTGCCCAGCAACAGGAACATTTTATTTTTGGCTTCATGCATTAACATATTAACCATGACAGTGCTGACATCTGTTGCTACACAAAAATGAGTATAAAAGGTCCAGAAAGCTGCCGTTACACTCAAATTATTTTTGGAGTTCGAAATTACGAACTGTCAACACAACTGATGTTTCCACTTAGACACAAAAGTGACAAGAATTTTAATGATTTCCCCAAATTCCACATAGAAAAGAAAGAAGGAAAACAAAAGTAATGATCTTAGGTGCTCTCAAAATCTACTACAAAAACCAACAGACCTATATGGTACCATGAGAGCTCAAAGACTGCCTAACAGGACAGGGTAGGCAGGAGAGCTAGATGACAAAGTGTCCTGTCACCTGCGGCAATGAAACAGTGCTTCCATTCCACTTCCATCCCCCAGTGCAACCCACAAGGTTGGGGCACACCCAGGATCATTCTTTTCCTCACACAGGAGGCAGTCCTCATTATCTCAATACAGGGCTTTTTTCACTGAAAACAAGGAGAGCTAAGCCTTTGGAATGCGGCACTGTGATAAAAAAAATCACAGAATCACAGGGGTTGCAAGGGACCTCAAGTGGTCACTGAGTCCAACCCCCTGCTAAAGCAGGTACCCTACAATAGGTTGCACAGACAGGTGTCCAGATAAGCCTTATGTATCTCCATAGGAGACTCCACCACCTCTCTGGGCAGCCTGTTTCAGTGCTCCAGCACCCTTACTGTAAAGAAGTTCTTCCACACGTTTATATGGAACTTATGTTCATGTTTTAGGCCTTTGCTCCTTGTCCTACAGCCACACAACAAGAGCCTGGCCTCATTCATTTGCTTCTCACCTCCATTTAGATATTTATAAGCATTAATCAGATCACAGAGATAAAAGCAAAAATGAGATTTTATTGCATGTGACAGAAACCAACTAAGAGTCTAGAGTCTACAAATGTCAGAATGCTGCAAAAGAAAGCATTTCTGAAAGAGAAAATAAACTCATTTAAGCTTTTCTCATACAATTTTTTTTTCCCCCTACAAGGGGCACTAAGCCTAGTGGTAGTGAATCAAATTGCCATTCTGGAATGAGCACAGGACTCTTCAACCTGAGGCTGAGGCTGCAGTGAGCATCAGCAGGCCAGGACTGGCCACACACATCCCTGTTGGACATGAGTCCAAAACCACTTGAAACTTCTGCAGAAGTGAGAAAAATAAGTTTGGAATTCATCAGATCTTGACTCCAGTGGTGTCACAGTAATTACAATCTTATTTAACCTTTTTTTTTCCCCCCCAATACAATTTTTGATTTTAAGTGTTTCAATAACATATAATATCTGGCAATAAAATTCTCAGGATAAAATTACTCATCTTTTTTTTTTTTTTTTTTTTTTGCTTACAGCACAGAGAGTTTAAAACCTCCTGAAGGATTAAAAATTAATCTATTTGCTGTCATGATATCATTTCTCAGGCTTATCTACTTTATTTGGGCAGCAAATGTACTTTTTATGTTACTGGCCCCACTCCAGCCCAGTATTACTCTGGTGTAAGAACTCAGATGAAAACTAGAAAAGGATGTGCTACTGCCAGCTTGTAGACTCCTAAAACTGAAACACAACAGCCTCTAACAGGGGCAAAAAAAAATGTAAAAACACTTACCCTGGAATCCTTTTCCAGATGAAGCTTATGTTGAAGACTTCGCCTTCTTCTGGCCTTAGCAATGCCATTGTGATAGAAGTAGTAACCAGTGTCTAGAAAAGGGAGCTGAGGAAAAGAGAGAAAAACATGGAGTTATCAGCCACTAATAAGGATGTCATAGAAAACTCTACCTGTGAGGTGACTCAGGAGTCTACAAAACAAGACTCGTGAGGAGTTACACCACAACGCCCAATTCGCTCTTGAGCACATCACTTCCAAGTCACCTATCAAAGGTGTGTCCTGCAGCATTAAGGATTATTTGCTGCAGATTTGAAACTACCACAACTCATACTTGAGCAGTAAGTTGTTACACAAATGCCTTTCTGAATCATTAAGACAATGCCATAACTGCAAAATCGTGAGATGAATAAGGGCAGCAGGATCCTGATGTCATAAAAGAGACTCCATACCTTTGTACAGGTATATGTAGTTCACAGCTCTAGCTTTCCTTCTATGACAGTATTTCCTGTTTCATTAATTTTATCACAGTGCCTGTTGCAGTTCTGCAAACTTATTTTGGCATTTGTAGCCAAAATAGTAGCACGGGAATGTAGGTTCCACAGGGAATTCTGAAAGTTTAAAATCTGGTCACATTTCAAATACAACTGAGATTTAACTTTCTGCAAAGTCTTCTTTGTATGCAATTTCAAAGAGTCTGTGTCAATAAAATCAAAGCATTTCATTTTCCTTTTAAAATTCCATTGTGTATGATACACTAATGCAAAGGAACTTTAAAAAAATTCACATCAAAGCATTCTGTTCTGACACAAAGACCTCCTTCTAACTGCAGATTAAGCAGATTTCATCAGAATCACTGTGATCCCTTGGAGCTGAGTCTCAGGTCCATCTGGAGAGCTTTTCTGGATGAATAACCAGAATATCTTCTATCAGCTTCATACACACGTAAAGAATAACACACGTGAATCTGAAGGGGATACAAGACTACAAAAAGCTCACAGCAGCAGCCACAGAAGCCTCCAGCACCTCCCACCTACCCTCCTACCTCTCCCTTTTAAGGCCCCATTTCTGTTTTTTTTAGGTCACATTTCACATTTTAAAAGTTTACATCTGATAACTTCAGCAAATGGATAATAAGGTAACTTTATGAAGCAGAGTTTGTCATAGAATGGTTTGGGTTGGAAGAGATGTTTAAGATCATCCAGTCCCAACCCCCTGCTGTAGGCAGGGATGTCTCCCTCTAGACCAGGTTGCTCACAGCCCCATCAGCCTGGCCTGGAATGCTTCCAGGGAGAGGATATCCATAACCAGTATCTCACCATTCTCACAGTAAAGAATTTCTTCCTGATACCTAGTCCAAATCAACTCTCTTCCAGTTTAAAGCCATTTCCCCTCATCCTGTCACTACATGCCCTTAAAAAAAGTCCCTCCCAAGCTTTTTTGTAGGTCCCCTTCAGGCACGGGAAAACCTCTATAAGGTCCTTCTGAGCTTTTTCTTTCTCTGGGCTGAAGAGCTTGAGCTCTCTCAGCCTGTCCATGTAGGGGAGGTGCTAGGAGGAGAGGCTGAGACAGATCCAGTTTTCCAGAAAATGGCTCTTTCGTATTGTAGGATACATAACACCTCAAAAATACTTGGAAAGAAACAACAGAAAAAAACTTGTAATAGTCAGATCAGTTACAGCTTGAAATACAACTAGCTGTGCTAACCATTATCATCCATCAAAAGCTGCGGTCCAATTTCCCTTCTAACTCTCAGTGAGATCAGACTGTCTTCCTTTTTCCTGTCTCAGTATCAAACACTCAGATCCATGCCAGTCAAATATTGATCTGGATGTTCTTCCATTAAGGAAGGCTCCCAGCAATATTGGAGATATCTGGAAGGATACTGAAGATATATGACACAGAGTCATTCTTTTTTGGTGTAGGATTAGTACCAACTAGAACGAGGAAATACACCACACTTTTATAGCCAGTGTGTTAAAGTTCAACCACGTGATAAAGCATTAATTGTATCACATGAAAGCAACTAGATTCACGAACAAAATCACAGATAATCTTGAGGCACTTAATGGATTATCCTGCTCTTTCCACAGACCATAGAACAGCTTGGGTTGGAAGACAACTTACAGCCCACCCAGCCCCAACCCCTGCCATGGGCTGGCTGTCCCCAGCAGCTCAGGTTGCCCATCCAGCCTGGCCTCGGGCACCTCCAGGGATGGGGCACCCACAGCACTCTGTGTAGCACTGCCAGGGCGTCACCACTAATGATAGATATCCCAATAACCTTTGGGAAACTCAGATCAGTTTGCAGTTTTTGTACTCCTTCAGTGAAGCTGTAGGTGGATAGACAGGAAGGTTGCTAATCTAGGCAACACCTAAAACACGACATGATCAAACACCATGAGCTGTGAATAACAGCAAAAATAGCAATGTGCAGGAAGAAATCTAAACTCTTCAGGAAATCTTCAAAATATAGGAAGCCAGAGAAAGTCAGATGCCAGCAAGGTGCCCAAGACAGTGCATGAGAGTCCTGCAATGAAAACCATCAATACAGCAAGCACCTGCAGAAGTGCTTCATATTTGACAGACTCCTGATACTCAGAACTCCAAATGCCATCATGCTGGCACCTCACAGCAGAGTTTCTTTCCCTGCCATTAGATCCTTTATGAGATCTATTCTGCTTAGGAGCTCAGCATGACCACATCAACATTGCATGTAACAAAGTGAAATGAAAACCAAAGGGTTCACATGCATCACAAGCCCTGAAGATCCACCAGCAGTAGCTTTTTCTGTACGTTCACTGTAAAGCTGGAGCTGTATTTGAGTAAAATTCTCTTTCAGCAGCAGTCTGTGCGCAAAGTATGGGTGAATAACTCAATCTTGTGGCTCTTTCTGTAAGAAAGAAACAAAGCTTCCTGCCCTCACACAAAACTAGCAATTATGTAAAATTACTAATTACTGGAAAGCACTTGAAAATTAAAGTAAGAAGGATCATTAAGAGATAAAAAATGGCCTTACTATTGCCTTAATGTATAAATAAGACAGAGTCTGAGAAACTCAGGAATTACATAATGTAATGACTTGTATGAAATTACTGGTGAAAAAGACACAAGCAAAACCAGAATCACTAATTGAACACAGCAAGGAGAGCAAGCCCTCATCTGTCAATCTGTGCCAACCTTTTCTTCAGCTTTGCAACTGCCTTGATGAAGTACTTCACCTCCTTCCAGAAAAGGATGAGGACCAGAAAATTACTTTTGAAATTTGTGTTCAACTAAGTGGAGGAAAGAAAATAAGTCTTTAAATAGAAGAGGCTTATCTAGAAAGGAAAACAGCTAAGATTTCTGCTTCTATCAGATTACTGCTGCAACAGAGCAGCGCAGGTACAATTATTACTGAAATAAAAAGAAGCTGAACTCATGGTCTGCAGTCTTCCTGCACTCCCCTCCTTTCATATGCAATCTTTCCCAAACAGGAAATTCACTTTGTGCTGTTCTAGATGCAGTCCTCAAGAGAAGAGGGTGCAAATAGGCAGCTAGGATTCTACCTGGCTTGAATCACTTCTGGGCTGCTGTTCTCTGCTATGTCCTGCCAGCAAACAACTGCTCCTGACGGGGGCTCAGGGGCTGTACCATGCAATAGTGAAAGGAACAAGGGGGAAACAAAAGACACAGCACACTGCTGAGCCTCCAGCTGCAGATCTGCTCCAAGAAAGAAAAGCAGTCACAGGATATCCTATTCCTCACAGGCACCTGGTCCAGGTCAGGGTAGAACAGGAGTGGGTGTCCATCCCACTTTGCCAGCTTGACAGAGAAGGTCCAACTGCATTACCTTGTCAGTCTTGCCTTGGACAATTCACAGTGGCACCTGATGTAATACTGTCTGTCTGAAAACAAAGGTCATCAAGATAGCTGCACAACAGTGTAGAGGTTTAAAGAAAAGAAGCCACAGAAAGACTAGACTCCAGCTGTGTCCCTTATCTGACCCAGCAGCATCTGGAGCACCTTAGAGAGACAAAACAGTGGGGAGAAAAAAAGCACAATCTAGCCAGGAGCTTGTTTGTAGCACCAATAAATGCTAACGTTAGAAACTAACAAAATATTAATAAAGCAATCAGAGGGATCACTATTTTACCCTGACATGGCCAAGGTCCAGTGCTCACAGCTTGTCTCTAGATTTAAGAAGTGACATACACAACACAAACCTAAAGAGAAACCTTAGTTCCCAGGCTTATCTTTCCCATCAAATGGTTCTTCCTCACTTCAGGGTTCTATTTTCCATACATTTTGCAGGCAATTAAGGGACACATAAGAAGCAAGAACAGACTGGATAGCTGCACATGCAGCCTGTTCGGCTGCACCCTTTAACACAGCATCTCTGCAGTACACTGCTGGGTTTTGTGTCTCATTTCCAGTGATTCTTCCCTGTTACCACATTACTCTAAAATACTGAATAACAGATTACTTGAATCTATTGTTATGGTGTCTCTCCCTAGTCTGCAATGGAGAAGACAGTCTGTAACAACTTATTTTAAGCAAAAATAATTGAAGAACAAAAGCCAAGGCTGTTTTATAACAGTTACGCCAGGGCCATCTTTCTTGACTGACACTGAAATCAGCATAAACAGATCTGTCAGAAAGTTTCACTGAAATTCCTTATCCAGGTAAGCTAATAAGTACCTTCTTTGGAGCGTAAATATGGGGCCAGCTACACAGGGGTACAAACCAAGACTGGTGCTAAAGCAATCTTTTATCCACTCTAAGGAAAAATACAATAACTGTCTGCCCTCAATTTAAAAAAAAAAAAATAAAGCACACTAACACAAAGCATCTCTCCTCAACATATCCTAAGCACAGCTCCTGACTTTAAAAGGGGCCATAAATCTCCACAGGTGAGTTTTCATCCCATTACTGCTCAGTAATTATACAACCTAGACCTGGCACAAGAAAATGTGTTCAGAGCCTTCACGGGCCCCTCAGGCCCTGCTCCTTCAGTTGCCATTATAGCTGAAGCACAGCAAAGTGCCTCACAGCAGAAATTAGAAACCTTTTAGAAACCTTTTCATCCCAGCTTCACCAAATGCACCGAGGATGCTTATAAATATTCAATATGAATTTTTAAAACTCTTTCTCTCATTTTCCCTCACTCTGATTAGCATTAGAAATCATTTTACTTTTAAATATACAGATGGGAGCCAAATCTGAAGTCAAAGGCACTCACTCACTCACTATAGTGACGAGGACCACATACAAGTAGAGCCAGCTAGAAACTCAGGCAGCTCGAGGCATAGAAATAGAACAAAGTACAAATAAGAAAGGATTAATTCAAATGGTGGTGGAGAACTGTGAAGTAGCACAAAGGGGTAAAGCTTTGACGTCCCCAGGCGAGGATTTCACACTTTCTCATTAGTTCATTATAATTACTCAAAAGCCTCAGTGGAAGGAGCTCAGGTAGAACCTACTCAAGCTCCAAACAGCCTTGAAGGCTGCAGCAACCTGAGTCCAGGGTTGAATGTTCTGACTTGGTCTTCCTGGACCACTTCACCCTGTATGTACTGCGCTACCTTTTACTTGTCTCTATCCAAGTAATAAATAAAGCTAATTCCATTCATCTTGACAAATCTGACAGGTGGAGGTGTTAGCCACGGCTTTAACACTCCCAAAATGTAAAGCTCATATCAAAGCATTCATTATATATGAACCCTGTGAAGTCAGGTAAACGCAGAAGGTAAATGTAGAAAGTAAGTGAAAGAAAAGGGAACAGTTCTTGACTGACTAGGATTATACTTACATGTCCAGACTGTCCATGTGAAATCAGAATTTGTGTGAGCTCCCTACACGATTCGCCACAAAAAAATAAAATAAAATAAAAAAAGAAGAAAAAAAAAAGAGGTACTTTCAGAGCATGATTCATCTGACCTACTTTAGCTGGCCAAGCTAAATGAGCAGAGCTGTGTCCCAGGAGCATCTTTTTTGCTCCTGAGACTGTAAGAGGAACACATCTACCCACATTGAGCTAGGTCAGTTCTGATGTCAGTAGTATAGTTCTCAATTTCTCATTAGTACTGTTCTTACACTATCACATACAGTGCTTCCAAGTGCTTATAAGCAACTGCACCATTGGTTTGTTTTCAAGCTCGCAACGTTTGGAATTTGATTTACAACTGAATGACTCTAAGTTTTATGTTTTATTGTGCACACATCACTTAAGTTTGTCGCTAAAGAGCTTTATCCTGAAAGCCTGCAACAGTCATGCAAGTCATCAGCAACGAGGCTGTAGATTTGCTGCGAGTTTTATCAGTGAATTGTACAAGCCATTTCAGTCTTTTAAAAGAGACATTCTACTTCAGATGAATGGATCTGTGCGTTTTAGAGTTTCATCCGTTATTCCCCAGTAAACATAGAACACATTACTGATTCTATCACACATGTTGCCGAATTGAGCCAAAGCAGGATACTACTTGGATTTAGAGATGAATATTCTTGCTTATACATTAGCACTCACATTGGACTGTATGGATTGATCCAGATCATAAATTAGCTGGAGTTGGTGACTGTTACTGTTGGATTGAAAGCCTTAAGCAAAGGCTCAGCAATCATCATTATGTCCTCATACATGAGGATCCTATGAGAAGAGCACCAACAAATCAACAATGACAAAAAAAAAACATACCCACAAAATCAAGCATATAATATTCCAGACATCCTTTGGAGAAGTACCTGTCCCTAAACTTAACTTCCTTAACTTGCTCCTGCTAGTAGAGGCTGCACAGAATTGCTCAACCCGGTTGTATAAATCACATCACAGCCAGAAAACTGGTCAGTATCTGACCCAGTTAACTAGTTCATTTAACCTACCACAGCTAATGCTTTAAGAAAACCAGGCAAATAAAAGATGGTACCCCAGAAGTGAATCAGCTTCTTTCGTATTTCACAACCAAAGGCTAACAAGTCTAACGCTACTCACACTTGTCTCCTGACTGGAGAAACAAGGTGCCCTGGGTCTCTTGCTGCTCTATCAAGGCCCTGCTGCTCTTTCAAAGCATCTCCCAAGATGGTAATATTTTGTGAAATTTTTCACACTTCAAATATCCTTCCCATCAAGATTATCTAGGAGTATTTAATTTTCCCATTCCCACTTGGCTCTTTTTACCTCCATGGTGGCACGTATAGGACAGAACCAGAACCAAGACTCACAGGGCATGGTTTTCAATTGTACATTAAATATTCCTTGCAGCTTAGCCCTGGCAAGTGCTCTGAGACACAGGGTAACCCCTGTTTCTACTAATACTAGGAAAAACTTAGGCAATAACAGCTTTTAATAACCTTGTTTCAGTTGCACGTAAAACAGTATAGTCTAATAAGTTCTTGTTTACTGATTTTATTTATGGATAGAATTCAGTTAATTAATGTTTGCACAGCACTACTGAAACTATAAAATGCTAAGTGCCTTCATCAATATATATTAGTGGGTAAATCTACATGTAAATATCAGGTATCTCTTTAATAACAGATATTCGGTAAATATTTTAATATGATTAAATAACACATGATAAATCTCTTCTTTGTATGAGCATGACATAGAGAAAACTCAAATGATAACAAATAACGATTTAATTACAGTCCACAAATTTCAGTGACCTTGGTCTATTTGTAACAAAGCTAGGTCAATACTGACAGCAGTCAGTACTAAAGTAGTTTTCCCTCTCTTCCAATCTACAACACAATTCTCTCTCCATTGAAGGATGTAGCCAAAAAGACCGACTCCTATTGTTAATCCAAGGTCCAGTGTGACATCAGCTCTAAGAGCACTGAAATAAAACGTGAAATAAAGTTAGTTGCATTTGAAACATATTATTAAGATATAGCTTAACCCTGATGAAAATAACTGGCACATGCATTTCAGAGATGGAGTGGGGTAAGACACAGCTACTCAAAGACACTCTCAACTTCAGCAAAGTATTATTCAGCACTATTTTTAAATCAATGCCCTCACCATAAAGCACATAGGATGAGTGTGTGCGAGTGCTCAGCTAATGTAGTGCTTAAAAGCAAAGCCATGAACTCAGACTCTAAGGAAATACAGCTATAAAAGCAGCTCAGACCAAAACACACTGGCTACTGACAAGAACTACTCAAAAAAGCACAGAAAAGGTGAACTGTACTAATGCAAAGATGCTAGCCCTGCCCAGCACTTAAGGAAGGCTCATAACTCTTTCTTTACAAACCCTTTATTCTCCACGTCTATTTAATGCTAGGCTGTCAAGCAATAGCTGATGGGTAGAAAGTGCTTCACAGGGAAGTTTCTACTGCTAGACCACACTGAACAAGACTTCCAGTTCCCAGAACGAGAAGTCAATTCCTAGAGAAAAATAGATGCTATATGGGATAAAAGTAGATAAGCAGTAGTTAGCTTTTGTAAAGTTGCTTGACTGTGGTAACAGAAAGTCACGGACATTTACCCGTATTAATAGAAGACCATGTCAGAGATGCATTTGTCCATTACTCATATAATCATGAACTGGAGACTCAGCTCAGCTCCTGTATGTCACTGCTCGATCGTCACCACAATGGAGGCTAACAGCAGTGACTGGGTTCAAGAGCTCTGTGTTAGATGGTAAATAAAAGATAACCCAAATCTGCCCCGATGTCAGCAATAACAACGAGAAAGGAAAGCGAACTGCACCACCACCTCCTTCCCCTCCTCACTGACCTCTCAGTCAGCTGCAAAGTAAGTCTTGTTACTGTTCATTCCTACCAAATTATGAACGATAAAAGTTTATTGCTGACAAATTGTGGTCAACCCAGCATGTGCTGATCTTTCTTTATTACATCAGTTAGGCAGGGAAAATATAGGTTTTTAATTAATTACTTAAGCATGCTTCAGTTTTTGGAGCTAGGAATATTGGATTCTCTACCAATCTACTTAATGTGGATAAAATTTGATCAGTTAAAAGGGAAAAAAGGAATTTTACTGAAGGAAAATCAGTATTTTAATTCCATCAGAAAGGAGAGAAAAAACAATCTGTATCAGTTCTGTCTGGGCTTCATTCTGAACTGTATCTGAATTGCATAAGAAATAGAAGCGTTTTACAACAAAGAGAAGGAAAGTAGAGTCACCAGTAAAGTTTTATGGTCTAAACAGTAATGTAAAAACCAATAGGCTGAAATGCTGTAAAGATCTGTCTTCAGATGACGCCCAGACTCACAGTCATCATTTCACCAGTGTAAACAACCGATTTTCGTATTTTTTTCCTAACCTGCTAATATGTTCAAGCCCAAATTTGTCACACTTCTCCACCCAAACTCAGAAATGACAATTATGCATACCCCATTGATTCAGAATAACTTCTAAATTGCTAAATTTCACTGACAGACATTTTTCAGATTAACTGACATGGGAAAACACAAGGTCCCTTTGGGGACCTGTAAAGGTTATAGCTAATTCACCATATCTTGGCTGTAGCTAGAAGCCTTAGGCAGAAGCTTCGGCTGTACTCAGCTCTGCACAGTGAGCTGCAAAAGAAGGGTTTAGCTATAGAGCTGATTTCAGACTTGCACTAACTCATTTCACCCATGTTTCATAAAGGTTAAATAGGCAGAAAGGGGGATACTCTGTCATCAAGAAAGCATACATTATACCCCATCCTCTCCTCCCCTCTCCCCTTTTTTAAAAACTACTTATCTAAGAGTTTCAACTGTTTAGCTCTAGTTTGATATCAAATACTCTTCCCTAAAAACAGAGGCTGTTTCTCTACTTCATCATTAGTACATATATAGTTGTTGGGTCTCAGTTTTCACAGTTTTGTTGAGTACTCTAGGAGGAACCAGGTGTGACAGAGTACCCTTTTATTCATTATGTAAGCAAATAACCTACTTCAGTCATGAGCACTGGTAATGCACACTCGCTGAGTGGTTTGATGCAAACACTGAGGTCACTCTTTCCATTTGCTTTCTGTGGACAAAGAAATTAAGGATGTAACATTTACACAGAAGTATTGTTTGAGAAGATAGATAATACACGACAAAGAACATTATGTCCCTGTTCACTTCTTGAACGACTGAAGCAGTGCTACTGCTATCATCTTGAGCTGTTTACAACCCCAGTGTATAAATGGTAAGACTGAGCTAGCTTGCAATCCCTAATTCCAGGTACAAGTTTACACTACTTCAAAATACAGCCAGGGCTCAGTCAAGCTAGACTCAGAGCAACCAGTAAAACTTCACATCAACATCAGATTTTATCATGCATAGCAGCACAAGATGGTCATGCAGAACTTCACACAGCTCACTCTGTCCCAAAGCACACCACAGGACCTTCTCAACGAGCTTACAAGAGTTAAACACAGAGATCTCGCTGATTTACTTCAGGTTGCTTGGAGAAACCCCCAACTTTGACAAAGAGCTCAGCTTCCTCCCACCAGAGGCCAGTGATAGATGGAAGCACCAGGCTGCTCACTGCAATATTTATAGCCACCACACAGTCAGCATCCTGCAGAAACCTGATCTATTAATTATTTGAAAGGCTGAAATAAATAAATAAATAACCCAAAACTTTCTGTTAACTAGGGCAGTACTGTGTGACAAAGGTAAACTTCAGGTCCATACAGTCCTTTAGTTCAGCCCTCACAGAAATCAGCCATTCATCCTAAGATCTGATCTGCACAAAATGGTTTTCTCTCTCTAATATTTTAACAAGAGCTGGCACCATTTATCTCTCACTTCATCATTTTGGCTTGATTTCCAGCTCAGAATTTTCCATGAACATGCTCACGTCTCAGAACTCACCGACTGAAACTATCTACCAAATAAATAATACATACATTTCAGCAGCTTCTTTGTAAGAGCTTAATTACAAGCATTTGACACTTGAGTCGTACAGATTAATTTTAACTGGAATAATTCTATAGATGGACAAAGAAAAGGACTGCATGCAAACTTCCACTTAGCTGCTATGCCAAGTGTTACCACTACAACAGTTCCAGGAAGACTGATGAATTTAATCTATTTATTTCTTAATCAGCACAAGCTTACTAGTGAAACCTCTAGTTTAAATAAAATCTGTGCTGTTATTGTTCGGACCTGGAATTTGTTAAACATGTTAGCACTCCTACACTGATGATAACAGCTTTACAGTTGGGTTTGTTTTCCCATTTTATTCACATTAGTATCATTACAAGAGTCTTCTAAGAATGGGTAGAGTATTTTATCTTCTTGCCTGTCATATTTGGTGAGGAGGACAAAGCTATCTTCCACCTTCACACAGGTTGGCTCTTCTCAAAGAGAACATCTAATAAATGCCACTGCTTCTAATAAAAGCCATGCTTCCTGAAGATAGCCAGCCTAGCAGCACAGTCAGTCTCCGGGATCAAATGAATGCCAAGGGTTCCTCAGGTTCTCATATGGAAGCACTTTGAGCTGGGAGAGCACTGACAATTTGCTCATTTTGGTCTAGAGGTTTGATATGGATGTGAACTCCCGAGTTAGAAACAAAATGTTCTACCTCATGCAGAGCAACTGAAACCATCTGGCTCTGGTTGTCACGTGGCAGGAGGATCTGTCTATCTGGTCTGATACCAAACAACAGCCATCCAAGACAGGGCTCTTTTACAAAAGCAGTTATCCTTCTGCTGCGCAGCTCTGCAGCTTTGGGACTGGGGACAAATTTGACTTAAGCATAGGTAACAGCTATCCACACTTAGAGGAACAGCCATCAGACTGCTCGCAGCACCTGGAAAACATGCCCAGAGGAATGACAGCACCAGATAGAATCCTAGGCAGAACCAGGTCTCCAGGCTTCAGGCACGGATGCTCCTCAGCAGTTTAAGGCCCTCAGACCCCAGAGCTGTGTCCTGCAGCAGAAAACCATCCCTGGTGCCTGGATACCATACCACAACAAGCTTTCATCAGGCAGGGGTTCAAGCTAGACTGCAGCATACCATGCTGATCTGGTGCAAGCAGAATATCTGGAAATGCTGTTCCCTTCTTTGTACGTTTTCTCTATTTTTCTCCTCAACACCGGTAAAACTAATTATAACATAAATGAAAAGAAATAACTGCACCTCCTGAGTGGGGCTGCAGCATGAAGAAAACAAGTGGGAAAAAATATTACGAACGGGACATTTCCTGGTTCTCTAGCACACGTGCAGTTTTGCCAGTGAGCACAGGCAATATGGAATAGATAAAAACACAGGCAGCTTTACAAACAAACAATTTTTCATCTGAGCTTTAGCACAGTAAACAAAGCAAAACTTATCCGTAGAAGTAATGCTTAACTTGCACGTTCTGCCAGGAAACAGAACTACACCGTGTATTCAAAACAGTAATGGAGCAATTACAGCAGGGATCCATAGCAGAGAAGCCTGACCTTGTTTTGCATTCAAAGAATAAACGCTACAAAAAGCTGAGAAGGTAATTATTTTAAATCTCAAACAGAACACTCACCTCCAGCAAGCAGCCAGTTTGGGTCTCCGATAGAGAAGGAACTCCACAGATACTGACTGAGGGATGTGCACGAGCAGTGTGTTTTACATTCTCTGTGTGGCTGGTTCCAGCTTTCACATGTATTAGCAAGTGCATTAAAATAACATGGGCCTTTCTGTTCCCAGTTAGCCAGATGAAGTGTTTGATACACGTCCAAGTTAGAATGCAAAACTGAATATAACAGCAACAATGAAAAAAACGCACACCATTTTGAAGGAAATACATTATTTCACATAGGAGGCAAACTCCATACTGCCACAGCATAACTGATTTAATTGCTCTAACACCTGTCTAGGGTGTGAACAGGAGCAAACAGGGCTTCCCAGCCAGGGCCCAACTATATGCTGCCTGCACTCCACAGGTGAGGAACTGACAAGGGTCCAGACCCAGGTGGCTGCTCTCTCCACAATTACTTCCCTCCAGAATTTTTCTGGAAAAATGAGCTACCCACCATCCCCCAGCAGCGAGTCTTACCACAGCAGGATCAACCTTTTCCTAGCACTTAATTGATTTTTCCCCTTAACTTGAACACATCAGCTCAGGCTCTCAAAAACTAAAGCATTTTTCTCTTATGGTGAGACCTACAGAAATCATGGTAGCTGCACAATGAGCATTTGCAAGAAATTTACATCTACTTGTCCTACTTTCCTTACACATTTCCTTAGCTACATTGCACCTTCCAGTTCTAGAAAAGCTGCTTCTGTTTCTATAATGAAGGATTACTTTGTGCAAACAAACATCCTTTCCTCTAGGCCAACATAAAATGCAAAGTTAATTAATTATTAAACTTGTCAGCGCATGGAAACACTGCAGCCTGAGGCTTGACATCAAGTCCTCTGGGCTCTCAGAGTCCTCTTTGCATGGGATGCTCCACTGCTGCATCATGTTTCCACATCAGATGCAGAAGAATTGGGCAATCCAGATAGGAACTCTGGCTTATTTAGGTGTTAATTTTTGCTTTGGCAAAACCATGTTTGTGCAGTGTATATGCACCTAAGCTCCCACTGTTTCATCCAGAAATTCATGGGCATCTCCATAAAGCTTGGTCCACAACCAGCAGCCTCCTAAGCAAAAAAATAGGAAGAGAGAGAGTCACAACTGTGACAGTTTACCTTGTTCTCTGCAAGGTTTAGAGGGAGAAGTGATAAAGTAATAAAAATATCAAGGAAAAAAAAAAGAAAAATAACAGCCAAACTTTGGGAGACATAAGATTCCCCATGTTTTGAAATCTGTGAGTCTCCATTTTAAATTCTGAGGCCACTCGGTACTGTTTAAAACCCTTCACCTCAATGCTACCAGCAGCAGAATATTTAGGCATGGTGGCATTTTGTAGATTGCATCTGCCTCAGTGTTGCAGATGAAATGGAAGAGATGCCCGAGCTCTGATCTCCAGCGACGAGACCTATCCGAACACCTCTTTCAACTCCCCTCTGTACAAAGGAATAAGAACTGCAGTGCAAGATCAAAAAGGAGCTTTTTTTCCAGCCTGCATTAAGAAATGTATTCTGGTGGTGAGCGTGCCAGAAGGCACACAGCAAAAAGGAAGTTGTTCCTTTCGTAGTTCTTACAGTTTAACATGATGTAGCTATTAGGGGGCTGCCTCACGACTCCTGCTCGCTTGAGGATGGCAAGATGAACCATGTTAAAAGACAAACATGCTTTATCACAGCATTTGTTTCATAAGGAACATATAAAAATAAGTACAAACGGATTGCAAAACTGCAAACAAAAAACCAAAAACAATTAGAATGGTGGAAGTCCATATTTTAGGTCAATTTAAAGAAACATTGGTCAGCATTCTTGAGATTCTGCCTCATGTCAGGGCCCTAAATCTAAATGCAGGCAGTTGTTCGCATGAGCACCGAGCCCTCCTGAAATAATTAAATGGGCACCACGTTTAATACACACATTTTAGCCCACCTGAAATCTTGCAGCAGCTTTGGAATGACAGCAGGGAACACGGCCAAGGAATCAATTAGAAAGCACATCACACTGTTCACGACATTAATCTTCAAGGCAATGTTCTCCTTTGCATTCCCGCAGAAGTTTGTTATTAAATAACTGCAGTATGCACTTGCACACAGGTTGCGTGTCATCAGGAAAAACCACGTGCACTAAAAAATATGTAATTTAAAAATCAGCCCTCATGAAGTCATGGTAACACACATCTGTGATATATAACAAGTATAAAAGCAATCCCTCTTACACACATCTTAAATCCACCCAGGAAAAAAAAAAAAAAAAGCTGCATCTGCCCTTTATTACTGTCAGGAAACCACCTGCACTGAACCAAAGGCGGCTGCTTTCAGACAGCAGTACTTCTCCAGTATTGGTGAGGGTAACCAGGTTTGGATTAATAATTCAGTGCGTTGTCCAAACAGTAACGTGGTTGAAGCATGTAAAGATCACTTCTCCTTGCAATATAATTTTCTTCCTATTTTCTGAGAATGCAGACAGCACATTCTACACTTGGTCCTTTCCCCCGGAGAGTTTACCACTCACAGCTCTGTTTGCATACACATACACGTCCACGTTCAACTTTCTGCACTGCTGTTACCGCTGTGCAAGCCAGGCCTGCAGACTGTAAGCTGAGACACTAGATAAGCCTGATGACAGCAAAACAGATCAGGAGGCTCTTCTGTTCAGCAGCGTAGATGGCACACGCTTTTACTGACAGCCACCTATTGCCCTGGTAAGATTTCCCCTGCAGATTGCCATCAGATTCTAATGGATTATCCTCTGACACAGACAGCTGAATGCCAAACTCTAGGAACTCCTCCTGCTCCCTAAAATCTCTGCCTCGCAGACAGCAGGGTGCTATTTTCTTCATATTTGTAGGCACAGGGTGGGAGGGTTTCTAGCTTTTCAAGGACTGAGATGATGTAACCTGAAAACCACTTGGGACAGCACGTGCACAGCACAAGAGCCTCGGCCACCTCCTCCTCCTCTCTGTGGGCACACACACAAGGCACCACAGCTCTGCAGGGCTCTGTTGCTTGAGCCTCCTGCATCCACAGGACACAGCATCCCAGCAACACGCACAGGAAAGCAGGTCCTCTCCTCCCACGTACCTAGGGGACCTCCCTCCCTCCAGCTCTTCCCAAGACAAGCTAGAAGTGAAACCGGTATGCAACCTAACAAGCCCTGGGAAAAGATCTGTAGCAGCCCAGAAGCTGCTCTTCTTCATTCTACAGCCCACCCCCCTCCCCCCAACCCTCATTTCTTCCCAACACGGTCACAGCAGCATCTGTAAGCATCTAGATAAATTAAAAAAGAGATTCAGCTCCACAGCAAGGTACCCTCCCCTCCTCCTGAGCCCTTATCGTGCACACATCCCCACGTTAGCACAGGATATGAAGGAGGGAGTTCAGGTAGAGAGCAGTAACAAGGGAAAACTGTTGACCAAACAAACATGAAGTTTCAGGTAACGAGACCCAATCCCTGGAACAGCTCCTGTCCCAAGGGGGCATCAGAAAGCAGCCCCACCACCCCAGGACAGGGCTGAGAGCCCAAAACAAAAGCATGTTATCAGCAGCAGGCATTAGTAGTGTTCAGAGCAGAAGTGATCTCGTCCTCATTCCTCTAACAAATCCCCAATGGAGTTGAGACAAGGCAGCCTGAGGGAGCGAGTCTCACTTCATAGGAGAGACATACAGGTATACCAGGAGATTAAATCATATTACTTATTCAAGCACAGCATGCAATTCCCATTTGCTTCCTTGGAAGTCGGTTCAGGATCTCATTGCATAACTATCAGTGAAAGAAAAAAAGAAAAACCCAAAACAAAACCAAGTAATGCTCACACAGCTCGATTTCCCTCCACACTCCTCCAACCAAGTACTGCCTGGGCATCGAGTCTGCCAGGAATCGTCCCGACCAGGACAGTGTATTAGCAGCAGATCTGACTGTAATCTAAGCTATTTAGAGCTTTGAACATTGTTTAAAAGCGAGAGATTTCTAGCACATCAGAGCTCTCCAGGAGCTGGGGAGGGACTCCTCGACACCAAAGCTACCGAGGACCTCCTAAGACCCCAGGAGAGAAAGGAGCCTCCAATCTTGAAGTTCCCCAACTTGCATCAATTTGCGACGAGCACTGATTGCATATCACGCTTCGTATCAAGCAGATCCTCCGGCCTGGCAGCGTCCTATTTCTCCATGAGAATAACAGGGACGCTAAGGAAGCCGCCAGCCTCACAAACTTAACGTGTCAAAACCCCTAAGAAATCTCCCATTTAAACCGCGTGCGAGCTTCTCCATGGAGATGCGGCTTGTAATTCTTTCCAGCGCTCGGAGCAGTTGCAATTCCAGCCGTGCTCAGGAAGCTCTGGGGCTGCCCGGCCCCCGCCGCTCTCTGCCCCGAGCCCCGCAGGATGGGAGCTCAATTGGAGGATGTTTACGCAGCGAAGTCAAAAGGCGCTGAGCTAACCCAGCATGAGGGAAACTCCTCGCCTCCCAGCCCGAGCAGGACGCCCTCTCGGGACACCGCTACCCGGACGCAGCCGGGCTCCGTGCCCTTACCTTGCGCACCCCACCGAAGCCGTGCTCCGCCGCCACTCGCTCGGCCTCCGCCTGGTCCCCGCCGTGCAGCTCCACCAAGAACTGGTTGGTGTAGACGGCTGCCCGAGCCGGGGCGCCGAAGGAGAGCAGCAGCAGGACGAGGAGGGGGAGGAAGAGGACGAAGGCTCCTCGCAGCAGCAGCAGCGGCGGCCCCGCCGGCATGGCCCCGCGCTGCGCGCCCGCCGAGGCAGCCCGCGGGGTGGGCGGCGGGCGGGCGAGACGGGGAAGCGGCCAAAAGATGGAAGAGGTGGGGGGGAGGAAGGAGGAAATCAACAATAAAGAAAGAAAGAAACGAAAAAAAAATTCCGAAGCGGAGGGAGCGGCCGGGCTGCAGGGGATGCTCGGGGCGCGGCGGTGTGCGCGCTGCCGGCGCTGCAGCCCCGGCCCCTCCTCAGCGCCGAGCCGGCGGAGGGGAAGCACCAGCCGGGAGGGGACACCGCCGCGCTGCCAATCACGGCCGGGGAGGATCGCCCCGCTTCCCCCCCGCCCGCGGCTGGAGCTGAGCGTAGCCTGCGGTCGTCGTCCCCCAGCAGCGCCCCGACGGCCCCACCCCGAGCCCCGGTGGGTGGGGGGGGGTCCTCGAGCGGAGCTGTCCCGCAGAGCGGGTGCTGACTGCCTGCAGCGGTGAGCCCTGGGGCAGAATGCTCCAGCCCGGGCAGGTGTTGGTAATTTGGGCGGTCCGGTGCCAGCACCTGGCTCCTGCGATGGGCTTGATGAACGGCAGGTGCACCCTGCCCTGTAGATGTACCCAGCGGAAAAACCCGAGTCCGGGGTCCCCTCTGTGCTGGGAGCGTGGCACTGGGCTCAAGGAGCAAGTCCCATGTGAGATTTCCCTGCAGACAGGCTGAGATGGGGTTGTTGCGCTGGGGCCGTGCCTAAGGGAACTCTGTTCGGCAGGAAATCTACCCTTTTCAAAACTCCAAGTGGAAACGAGCAGTACAGAGCGCTCAAGGTTACATCAAGGTATGTGATAGCCCGTTCCTGCAGCTGTTTGTTAATTTGTCATGCAAAAAAAGTTAATCCTCAGATTGATCCCTGAATGGGAACAACTCAGGACACAGAAAATGCAGTAAGGTTCCACTATCTTTAAAACAAATAGCGACAGATTTACTGTAATCCATTCTAGGAATGGTCCAGTGGAGCGCAGTACCTAAATCAACTGGGGAAAACAAAAGAAAACAAAGATCACAAGCAAGACTCTTCTTCCATTAACCTTCAAAGCTTTAGAAAATGACAGAAAAGCTCACCATGCGATTGTGGTTCCAAATGAGTCCTAGTTTGCCATGACAAATTATTGATTTCCTTCCTCTGGGTAGAAGAAAATCCCTATTCAAACAGAAGGGTAATGGTAACTTGGAGCCTGATCCAAAGCCCTTTTAAATCAACAGAAGTGCTCTAAATTAAAGACTGGTGTTGGGGGAAAAAAATCAAACACTAGGGAAAGGTAAAACATGAGAAATGGCACAATAAAGAAGGAAAACATCTTTGCAGACTCATTAAGGCACTACATCAATAGAACTCTGATTGTAGATGCTTGTTCTTAGCATATACAGTTATTAAAACAACTTGATATTATATTTCTTAAAGCCAAGCTGCTTGCTTTCATCAATACTCAGCACTACAGCAGACCCGACAGTTTGATTTGTTTCCAGGTGACTCAGGGCCTGTGAGGCTCTCAGATCAGTAGCACCTGCTGGCAATGTCTCACCAGCCAATGGAGGCCCCTCTGGTTTCCATCCACAGCTGTTCCTCAGGACGAGGAGCTAAGGGAAATTAAAAAAGAAGCAGCCAAGTGAGATTTTCTCTGAAGTTTCCTATATGTGAGAAAATATAGGAGTTTCTTCCTCCCAGTTACTCTTCCTTTGCTTGCTGTGCATCCATTTTGTTACCAGTTCAAAGAAAGAGGAATACCAATAATAAAGGTAATGGAGCAGCCCTCCTGGCTCCATCGAATCATCAAGAGAAGATCCTGCACACATTCAGAAACTAGAGCAGTATCACAGGTCTGGGTGAGCAGTCTGACTTAGTCACGGTGTATCTATCTTCTCTCATCCCCTGCTGCCAGCTGATTTTGCTGCTCTGCAAGTCAGTGCTGCTGGAGAACCTATAGGGCTGGGACGTTACAGTGATGAGAAAATAGAACCACCTGGTTCTGGCTTGTAAACCTCACACTGTCGAGCATGGATGGCTCCAATTGTGTTGTTTTTTTTCTTTTTTAAATACATATTATGAAAGATTGAGTTAAAAAGTCAAATCTGAATAGCACCAGGAAAAGTCAGTCCTAAGATGTCATTTGAATATGAATGGTCTTTGTGAGTTGATGTTTGTAGCAGTTTAAGATCACAGAGCACCACTGGATTTCTAACCTAGTACTGTATGTAAGCTGTAGAACTTATCTGTACTTTTTTCTCTGGTCTATAGTCCTTTTTTTTCTACTTAATGTGGCAGATTTGAGTTAAACGTCAAGACTGCTCCATTACAGCCACTCTGGAGATGTTACAGTGATTACTTACAGTCATTTGCCAAAAAAAATCAAACTGTAACTCTGCCTGTTTTGTTGAATACAGACTAGTCCCACATTAGCTGCTGGACAGTGTTAATATGAATTTGTGTGTTGACATGCTGAAATTTTACCAAACTTCTCCTCCCCCAAAAATAACTTCAAGGTAATGATGATAAAGACATCTAGCAAGCACTCCCTCAGTCTCTTTTTGTGAAGCACATTTTCCGCCCCTTCAACAACTCCCTTTTCATCTCCTTCATTTGTGAACTATAACTGCTCCAGATATTTCAGCTCCAGATATTTCAGGTCAGGCCAGTGCTAAATTGATGTTTTATCACCCTGCTTTTCTCAGTGGATGCCCAGTATTTCATCAACCAAGGAGTCCATTCAGTCTCCTTCCCATCAAGATTCCCAGATGCTTAGCAGAGTACCCAAGCCAACTTGTGCATCTCTCATCTACCTCAGTCCTTTTTCAGGACTGCTGTTATTACGTGCAGCATGGATGATGATCTTTGTCCCTAGATATATATTAGTCTACTTTATTGAAATAGATGTAATTTACTTTCATGGAGCTTTCCAAACAACCCAGATCAGTCAGCACTCATCTCTTTTATTGTTTATGACTTCCTTCTCTAACCTACAAACTTTATCAGTACATTGATGTACAGGATTTAGCAAGGTCTTATAGAGATCATTTCTTGGCCCCAGTCCTCTGGAATATCTCCAGAAACAAATCACCTTCAAAAATGATTCCCACTTTGTAATTATACTTAAGCATTTAATCATTTTTTAGTCTGCTTCACAAATGCCATTTTGCTTTTGTGTCCAATTTACTCATCAGAGTCATGCAATATCAAGTGTCTCCCAGACGCAACCAATATAGCAGATATGATGGATCAGAAAACCTGAAGATTGGTTTTCCAACTACCTCAGTTCATCCAGTAAAAGAGAGAAAGCTTCCCCACACATGCTGGCTCATCTAACAGTGAGCTAATGAATAACACTACTAGTTTTACCGGTTAGAACTACAACAGTGATTTTAAAAATGATGTAACATTAGTTTAACAATTCTAGTTCCTACATGGGTTGCTGTCTTTAAGTAACCCTTGAGTCATATCATCATGACTATTTTACAGCAGGTAGTTGGCTTTTAGTATGAGGTCATCAAAGTACTAACATTATAGGATGTGTTTCTCTCCTTGGGAACTGCACAGGATGGTGCTGTGCCAAAAAGACCAGAAGGGAAGGAAAAGTTGGAAGAACTCGTTTCCTCACAGTGGAAGTCAACTGAGTCCTAAGTACAAGATTAGCATTGCTTACATCTTCAGTTCGCCATCCTAGCAGGTACATGAACAGTAGTTTTCTGAAGAGATGGACACAATTTCACAAGTTATGAGTGGGTCACATGAGCATCCTTTTGCACAAGTTTCATTCTCCCTTAAACCTATCTTTCTGAAGCTGTGAACGAAGCATGAAACCAGGCTTTAACTGGATTCTGAAGCAGGCTCAAGGATAATGCCTGCATTTGGAGCAGCATAAGTGAGGTAAAAAGGCACAAGGAGAAATTTCAAAGGAAAGAATTGGATTCATAGTTTGCAAAAAGAAAAAAGTGGCTTGGAAGGAGAGAGTATTGCTTGATAGTCATTTAAAAGTTACTAGGACAGGGAATAAGCGGGTGTATCTGAAGAAAAGCAAGAAGAGCCCTACTTTCTCTGTATATTCAAAACAATTGAGTGTGTGTAATTGAATGTATACTATAAAGAGAATCACATGAAACACTACCAGGAACGTCCCTGTGACCCACTTTGAAGTGGGCTGTGAGTTGGCCCACTTTATCTACAGGATTAAAGTCACTTAGAAAGATTCCTGCACAAATATCTTAAAGGTATGACTGTGCATCAGCCTTGCTGTAGATCATCTCATGACAGCATTTGAGAGCAAGCTTTACACCGGTTTATTTTGATACTGAGCAGCACCAGGGTGAGGAAAGCAAAGCAGACCACAGTAGATGAGTTGAGAGAGAACACAGCCACTACTGCTCTACTTTGGGCTGACTGCCAAATCAGGCATGACTGTCTTACAGAGCATTTTCAGAAAACACATCTGGGCCATTCGAGCACAGCAAGGAAAAGACTGCAAAATGATGAGGCTGAGGAAAACTGGTTGTTCTCTGGTGAGGCTCTAGGTTAAAGAGCTTGGGATACAGCTATCTTAGATAATTTCAATATCATCCGTCCTATTTCAAAATACTCATCTGAACCTTTTCATTGTTTTATGCTATAGGAATATATACTGTTATAAACACATTAAGGATGACAGTATCATTTGCATTCTAATAGCCTCTGATTGCTATACTTCTTGTTAAATGCATTTATTGGAGAGAGAAGGCTATACCAGGCACCAATTTCTGTTTAAGGTATGTGTACCCAGGAGGGTTGGCAGCTACCAGACATAGAAATGAAGAACAAGGATGAAATTATTCATGCCATCACTGTGTGGGACTGTACGAACCTTGCAAACTTGAAGGACGCCTGAAGATTGGAAGCCTACTCCACACTTTCTAATTACTTAGACTTCAAGCTGCAGACATAAGCCTCACAACACGCATTTTTCTATTTAAATTTATACTGTCAAGCACCAGAGTAAGCCAGAATTATAATAATTCTACTAATAATGACATGATAATGCAAATAGTAAAAGATATCAGAAGTGGTTTCCAGCACTCAATGACTGTAGGACAGCTGGTCTGAGCAAGGAGAGGCATAATTTCCTTCCCAATCAGTTTTTGACTTATTTATTATGTCTAGATGTAAGGAACAACAGAAGGGCTGCTATATAACATGGTGTCTGATAGGCAGAAGGTGAAAAGCATCGAGATAAGCAGTGAAAGCAATCTCCCATGCTTACTTTACAAGTCTGCAATTCAGAAAAGGCAGAGAGAAATAACTTAGGTGTAAAATACACATTCACAAAACAGAAAAAAAAAATGAAGTCTCTGAAAGAAAATTGCGCTTAACTGAGCATTTGAATGTGCTTAAGTTTAGGCATATGCTGAAAGCTTCACGGATTTCCCTGGTACTGCAGCATGTATGCCTGTTTACTAAATGGGAATATGATTACCCACGTGCTGAAGTCGTTTCCTGAATCTGACTCTTAGCCACTGCTTAACATCCTCATAGACAAATGTTCAGCTCAGGCAGCCATGGCAGAGAGGTACTAAAAGTAATGAAAATATGTGGCCCATTTATATTAAAAGGATATGCTTGTCAGTTTTACCAGGCTTGTTTGGTTTTTATGCTACTGAGTTCTCTGCTGAGGACGGAGTCTGTCTGGAGAGGATGTCTGTGCAAATGATATTAGAGAGCTACTGTTGCTCAGCAGAGCCAGCTTGAAGCAGATGGTTTCAGTGACATTTTAGGAGATAACATTGGTGAAAGAAAGCTCCAAAGCAAGACCTGGAAAAACAAGCAATGAAACAAACAAACAAACCAGCAGACTTGAGGGAAAAGGGCAGAAGAAAGTAAAGGTAAACAAGATCCCTGAACCTTGGGAATGGCTGGGAAAAAGGAAAACTGCCAGATATGTGAATTTAGAGTAAGAGGTCATGAATCGGAGGAAAGATTGAAAATAGAACTCTAAAGGAAACATCAAATGATACAGGATGATGATCTCCAAGGAACTCAGCTATCTGGATGATAAAACTCTCCTGAAGGACTAATAGATCTGTTTGCCTTAGGAGGGGAATGCAGGACAGACTCCAGTGGTGTCCCACATGAATTACAGAATGGCGTGGGAAGGTGGGTAGAGAGGGTGGCAGTTGCAGTTCATTCAGTTTTCTGTGCCCTCATAAATTGTTCATCTCTTTGATGGAGAGGAATGGGGGACATTACATAGGTGTGGCACGTCTAATAGCCAGCTCTTCAGCTTTGTTGGAGCACCAACTTGCAAAGGCTTGGCTATTCTATGGCTGAAACATGGGATGAAACAGCAGTTCATTACAGTTAAAACACATATGCAGTGTTGCCAGTTGCCATGACAATTTTGTTGGGTAAAAACCAGATGCTTGATTCCTAATTAAATAATGTTAAAAAAATTTGGTTTTACTGTTGTCCATTTCATTGTAGATTTAATTCATTAAAGTATGTTATGCTCCCATAGCATGCTTAATAATTTTCATTTAGTAGTTAGCAATCATCACTGTGAAACAAAGATAGGCTTTCAGAATCTTACTTTTAATTTCAGTCTACTAAAGTTTGAGGTTTTGTTTCTAAGCGAGAACAAAAACTAATTAGAAAAGCTATGTTTTTGGTTTTGATTCTTTTTTTTTTTTTAACTCAAGTGCTAAAAAGGAGTTATGATCACAAACTAACTCATAAAAGCAAGACTGAAATTAAAAAAAAAAAAAAGAGGCTCCCATCTGAGTTGAAAGCTCTATGTGGGCAAAATTAAAGTTGTTTCCATAATTTACAGATGTGGCACCACATATTCCTGTAGGGTTTTTTTTTTTTTTTTTTTTTTTATCTTGAGATTCCAAGTTCCTAAAGGGTAAATCAAACTCTTTCATTAACTTTGCTCTCCTAGTTGACAGGAAAATAAATATTAGAAGATTTAACTGTATAGATGTCTTTTTGATGGAACTTAAAATCCTGTGTATTCTGTTTTAAATTAAAGCCTTCCACCCCACTGAAAAGTAGAGGCGAAGGCAGAAAAACAAACACCTCCACCACATCTGCTGAGCTTCCTGGATCACTTTTCTCATAATTCAGCTGCCAAATACTGCCAGAGCTAAGTAGTTTGATATGAGACTGAGATGAACTTGTCTGTGCTCTTTATTGTCCTAATTTCACACGCCTACAGTTCATCCCCCTCTCTGGAGAAGGCTGCAGTCCAGCAGTTTTTCCTTGATGTCACCATGAATTTAAAAGTCTTAATCATCACTATAAAAAAAGAAAAAAAAAAACAACAACAGAAAAGAAAATCCCAAATAGCTTAAAGCATCTTGCCAAAATAATAGTTAACAGCTATTTACCCCTGTCATGATTCGCTTCCTTCAGGATCCCTGCATAGCTACCTCTAGATTTTATCACATTCAGCTGACATCTTCTCAGGCCAGGTTGTAAAAGCTTTCTCCTGGCAGTCAGTAACTTCCTCATGCTCCTGCCCTAGAGGCTTTGGAGCTGGGATGCTGCCAGAGGATAACAGCTGGGATACAAAGCTCAGAGGATGCTGTGTACAATCCTGCTTTGGCAGGGGGGTTGGACTCGATGATCTCTTGAGGCCCCTTCCAACCCCTATGATTATATGGTTCTGCTGTTATGAGCTTGGGCTTTGGGAGGGTTGTGTCTTGTCACATCCCAAGCATGGTGGCACTGAGTGTGGGCTGCCATCACCCACCAGCTGAGTGCTTTGCCACACATCATGCCACAGAGAGCTGCTTGCAAGAGGCCAGAGTGCAGAGGAGATAGGTTAGCAATGGGAAAGGCATGGGGAGAACAACTTGAATGTTATCCTTCTACTCATTGGTACTTCATATAATGATGACTGAGACTGCTCACACAATAAAACCTAATTCTAGTCTGAGATCCACTGCACTGTAGATGAGAATAAACTTTTTTTTTAATAAAGAAATATGTTTTCTAAGAGGCAGGACATGCATAAGCCTACTGAAATTGAGTGGGAGATGGATGACAAAGCCTCTCTCTTTTTTAAGATTCTCCCCTAGCAAAAACAATTTTATCTGGATTTTTGACATCAAACACATCTATTCCTATGCCTTATTTTCCATAGTGATGTCCATGCCCAAGGCACTCTGAAGAATATATATGCATACTGTTATACTAAGCAGTGGTTTCCCAAACAATTCACCAACAAAGTCACTGGGCAGATTCAAAATAAGACTACAACAGAAGAGAAAGGGCATTTTTTCCAGAGAAAGACAAAAAGAGAGGGGGGAAAAAGAGCAAATGAAATAATTAGGACAAACACATTAGGACTGCTCTGGGGGACAAGTCATTCTCTTCATGAGGAAATTCATTATTCGCTATTACTTCTGCTGTGCGATAATTGTGATGCACAACTCGCAAGAAATGAGCCCATGAGTTCATCTCTAAAGCACTGCAAAAAAATGGTACTTGGCTACATCTTAATTTTATATGTAGCCTACAGCCTTCAATAATGAGTCTTCAGTTAAGATCTTGGAACATCAAAAAATAGGTTTTACAGGAGATTCTAAGGAGCGAGAATCCTTTTGCCACCAGAACTACAGCCCAGCTAGGGGGAGATATTCAAGAGACTTCTCAATAATTGGGTAATTCTTTGTGACCCTTAACTCTGGTCAGTGTTTGATAGGTGCAGAACATACGGTTGGGCATCCCATGGGAGGACTTAGGATTCAGCAAATTTTCTGTTGGAAAAAACAAAGAGTTGAGGATGACTCTTCATCTGAAATCAGCAATTTCAAATTCAAAATAAGTGGCTTAAGTTGGGAAAGGAGGAAACAAAAGGTCTGGTTTTTACTATAGATTTTCTGTTTTAAATTTACATCACCTAGATAACATGATAAGGTACTTGTCTTGCTGGAACTATTTTAATAACATCAAAAAGTAAAAGCATTTGGGCCCTCAAATGTATATTGCTGGTTTGCCCAAAGGTTTGCTTCAGCAGGTTCTTTTAGCCATGTCTTTCCCAGGCTACTCTGAACACCCACTCCTTTGAAGACACAGTGATGCCTTGCACGATGAAATAAAACACCAGGATCATCAGCTTCATGAAGGGTAGCACAGGACAAAAATAATCCAAGTGGGAAATGTATTAGCTCAATTTTCTTATAGAAGTTCATAATACAGAACAAATAATTTTGGCTATTAAAAGGTTACAGTAACACAATTTAGTTTGAATAACTGTTGCTGTTCCCAGGAAATACCAGGAAATAATGAAAAGGTATATGAAAACCAAAGGAAAAATGAATGCTGTGAAAAGGAAAGAAGAGCCTGCTATGTTCTATTTGCAGCGCAACAATCATGCATCTTATCAAATCATGCCATTGTATCTCTGTATAGACTCCTCTGCGTGACTATTGCTGAAATGTGGGACAAAGTACATCCTATACTCAATTGACACAGACTGCATAACATTAAGCACTGAATAAAGGATATTATCCTTTTTTTTTTTTTCATAACAAGGAACAGATGGTCACCTTTTTCAAGCAGCTGTTGGAAAAAGGAATTTACTATCAGGCATCAGAGGCTAAAAATGGTCAGATTCAGATGTATGTCCTCCTGATAAATATTGGTATCAGCATTCAGCAATTAACTGGAGTAACTCAGGATAAAATAAGTGAGTGGAGATAGCTTCTCCTGGTCAGCTCTGCCTGCTGCTCTTGGTGTCATATGAGCCATACTAACAAACCTAAGCTGCTCCTGAGCACAAGATCTAGGTATGCCTCAAAGCACTTTTGATGTCCAAGATCAATGCTAGCTGGGAATTGCTGGGGAGTACAATAAATGTATAAGAATCTTAAAAGCTATAAAATTAAATCAGTTACTTCAAGAGACTATATTCTATCACTAGGTGGCATTGCTCTAAATCTTTCAACAGCTGTCTTAGGAGCTCTGCTGTATGGGTGATATTTAACAGTTAGTGACACATGCCGGTCTCACAGAGATGGTGCCATGCTGCTCAAAATGTGCACATCACTTCAGTGAATCTATCTGGTAAAGAGATTTTATTCTAACTTTGGCCTCATCTCTTCTGTTTACTACGGCAGAAATAAACACAGTCCCTAACCAGATGTTCAATTATTCCAACACCAAACCACAGCCTATTCAGAAGTGCTCAGAAAATAATCCCAGCTCCTTCTGATGGCTTCCCTTTTCCACAGTTCACTCTCACAAATCTCACCACTGAGAAAAGACTGGTGGATTTCAGCCCACGTTCAAGCACTGTGTAATGGTTGTGAAGCCAATGCTTTTTCACAACTCCCTGCACCAACCTGTTGGCTCATTGGCCAGAAGTACTTGGAAAAAACATATATTTTAAAAGTCTAAAAAGTTATTTTTACTTTTTTCTTTTACTTGGACTACTGAATTGTCTGTGAAAACTGTTAACAACAAATGTGGCAGCATGAAATAGTGGAGTGTAAAGCGTGAGCATTTTTACTACCTCTAAACCTGAATAAAGTTTTCAAAAGCTCAGAACTGATGCAAAAATTTGAGCCTCCATTTTGAAACAACCTTAGAAAAATGTGTGTCCAATTCAGTTTTGGGTACTACTGAAATCTCATTCTGCCTTCAGTAACTAAATCTGGTGTATTGTATCTATGGCTTATGTCCAATGTGCAATGCCACCATATCAAGAAGAGGATTTAAAGCTTCAAAGATACAAAAATTAACCATGTCCAGAAATACTATCCTGAAAAATCCCCTACCCTGCGTAATTACCTAAAGCACAGACATGGCAAAAAAAGATGCTTATACTCTTCATATTTATAAATCACTGGATAAGAAATAAGAGACTGGTTAAAGGACTAGGCCCCAGAACTTCTTGTTCTCAGCTGTGGACCCTAGGCATCAACCAAGAAATCACGACCCTTACATGTCTGTATTTGTAAGACATGCCAAGTGAGGACATTCAGTCCTCCACAAAAGACTCCTGCATATTCACCATGTTAACAGCTACAGTCTCAGTCCTGTTGCTAGATTTTCCTTCTGGCTCAAGACCCTTTAATAAAACATATTCCACGCCCTGATGTTTCTGTCCACTGCATTGATGTGATGAGCTGATTTGTATTGGCTTCCATTTCAACAAATTAACTTCACTGTATGCACAGTGACCCTTCCCATTTTCCTGAGCTCAGATCAGTGCCAAGCAGTCGGGACAGCTCTACAAACAGCAGTGCCCATTTTCAAGTTTTATTAATAGGAATACAGTCATCAGTAACAGTTACATCATTCAGTTTTAGGGGGAATATGTGACCATTTTAGCTTCTTTAAAACAATTTCAGAGCAAACAGGACTTTGGCTACTTATGTCATAGAACTAATTTTGAGAAATCTGGTCTTCTAGGGGAGGATGAGGTTCATCTGTCAGACAAAGGGAAGACCATCTCTGGCAGCAAGCTCTCCAGTTTAATCAGGAGGACTTTTAAACTAGAGTTGTCGGAGTTGGGGAACATCAGATCATTGCACTTTGAGGCTGACAATAGTAATGGATGCCCTGGGCCTGGAGTAGGATCACAGGCCAGTACGTCAGCACCTAAAGACAGAGTGCTTTTCAGTAGAGTAAATCAAGTCAGTCAAAAGAACAAGAAGTTATTTTCACTGTCTGTACTACATAGTTATTTTCCAAAAGTCCATGAACTCTTATCAAACAGTTATTTTCCCCTTTATGCCTCTGTTCTTTCAGACAAACACACACACAAGTGTCTTCCAGCTCTGACCAATGACTCTTGCAGGTACGGATCGTAGCACTTTTCCCCTGTCTGAGCCCCTGCAGCCTGAGTCTCATTCACCATGTTCTCCAGCAATTGCTTCAAGTCTGTGTAATTGGGTATGCATAGCTGTTCAATCAGATAACACTCATCCTCACAAAGCACTTGAGTTAAAGGGATGAAAGAAGCTTAGCGCTAATGACAAGTGTTGTCTTTAGCCTAAGATTACCTTGTATGCACAGCAGGAGGAAAAAACAGTAGAAGGAGTTTCATCAGTTTAACTGAGTCAATTTAGAAACAGGTTAGGTAAAATCAGTGACCCTCTCTTACACTGGCTTTCACAGTTGGTAGGAGTAGAAAGCACTCCACGCTGAGCTCTCAGCCCAAGGAACATGGCCCAGTGCTGGTGTGCTACTTGCCTGGGAGACACTGCTCATGACCCAATAAAACAGCCCTCCTTTTCTGCCTTTCTCTTCTGAAAACACAGACCTCCTCTTCATGAAGGGTCCAAGAATTTTAATATTTTTAAAAAAAACTTTCATCCAATCCAGCAAAAGCCAGGCACAGACGAATGTCTCATTTCTTCCTGAAGAGGCCCAGTGTAGACTGACAATATCATCCATTAGTATCAATTCTGACAATAGAATTCAAAAAGAAAACACAAAGTGTTGATAGAATGCACTCACCAAAGGGAGGTCAGCTCTGTGGTTCAACTACAGACATTAAGAGACATATGTCAAGTCCCTCTTGGGTCTGCCACTGATTTCTTGAAGGTACAGGATAAGGGACCTCTAATTGGGAGCCAACTCAAGTGCCTGTACACCAATGTGTGGGGCATGGGGAACAAGCAGGAGGAGATGCAGGTGTGTGTGTACCTACAGAGCTATGATGTCACTGGCATCATTGAGATGTGGTGGGACGACTCTTACAACTGGAATGTAGGAATATATGCATATGAACTCTTTAGGAAATACAGGTGGGGAGAAGGGGTGTTGCCCTCTACATCAATGAACACCTGGAGTCCACAGAGCCCCACCTGGGGATCGACAAGGGGCTGACAGAGAGCTTATGAGTTAGGGTTAAAGGGAAGGCAGGGGAAGGAGACAATGTAGTGGGGATCTTCTATAGGCAGCCTGATGAGGAAGACCAGGTGGATGAGGCCTTCTATAAACAGGTAGGAGTAACTTCACATTCACAAAACATGGTCCTCCTCTTGTAGAAGGGATAACATAGCAGTGCACCAGAAATAGAAGAAGTTCCTGGAATGTGTTGATAACAGCTTCCTCTTCTAGGTAGTACGGAACCCATGAGAAAAGGTGCTATGCTGGGCCTTGTCCACACTGATGAGGAGAGGCTGGTGAGTAATGTGAAATAAAAGGGCAGATCTGGCAAATGCCAGATCTGAATTTCTCTTATTGAATGTACAAGATAAAATCAGGTAAAAGCCAGAAGGTAGGATGCCTTCTGGAAAGAAGACATTATTATAATATTGTGGGAACTACTCACACATATCTAAAGAAAACTGTGTCTTAAAAACAGTATTTTCTGCAAAGTTAAAGAGTGTTTGAAATTCAGAAGTATTTACCAGCTATCTTTCTACTGACAGTCATGGTAATTATTAGTTACTTCATGTTTCAGTCAAAAGCAGGGTCTCCCTTTAGTCAAGGATTTGATGAGCTGTACTGGGAATGTTTGCAATGAAATGAATAGTCCTGGTCAGGTAGATTAGAGAAAGGCTGAAATTGATGCAAGTTATATAAAAAAAAAAAAAAAGAAAAATACAGACAACAACAAAACAAAAACCCAACAAACAACAAAAGAACAGCAACAACAATGAGGACAGTCATAGGAATAAATAATCAGTTGCAAAGTCTGGCTGGGTATTTTTTTCCAAGCAAAGCAATAGAAGAGATTGGGCCATTCTGAAATATCACATAATTACAGAATCACAGAAAATACATCTCAAGGAAAACATGAGAAGGAAAGGACACAAGACCAAGTGCAGTATTGGTAGAACACATGGGTATTGACCCATAGTGAGGATGATTAGACTGAAAATTAAAAGATTAAATGTTACATGAAAAGCATTAAAAAAATGAAGTTTATAGTTGGAAAATACCTTTTAAGGTGTAGCTTTCTAAGCTTATCAAAGAGGCTGTGATATAGCCCTTCCAGCAAGAAGGGCCTGCAATTACTAACCTAGTAGAGTGCTCTCAGCTTTTTGTACCAATGTTTCTTTTAAAATAAAAGAAAACGAAAAGGTGGGTTCATGTAAGTCAGATTTTTCAAGAAGCATACACATAAAGCAATTTGCATAGAAGCTTTGTTCCCCTTGCAGTTTTACAAAAAGTTCATTAAACTTCGTTTTTCCTTCATTAAAATCACAACAGCTTCTGTGAATACATGGTGAAGAAAGGCGAAGATATAAGTGCAAGGCTTTTATCAAAGGCCTACAGACTTCTGAAAAGTCTGTCAGCAGGGCTTGGAGGTTCGTGGATCAATTGCAAGCCTGTGATAGATCATAACTAAGTTCTGTGGGTTGAGGAGATGCCAAACATGGCAGCCAATTTCTTTAGACTACAGAAAGAGGCAGACAGTTTCCAACAGAATGTATTACTCCTTTCTTCCTAAGGCACATGTCTCTGTGGCAGGTTAACACTTCTACCATTTGTAATGAAGTTTATCTGATCTGTCCTCATTAGATTGAGAGTCACTGGGGCCACAATTCCCAAATATCTGGTTGAGTAGGTCCTTACCTGATCGGCTGTATAAAACAGTATAAGAAACCTATGTGCTCCTAAGCGAGGCCCTGGTCTGAATACAACTACAGAGTCCTTACTGCCCCTTGAAATCCTCACAGAAAGGGACAGCAATCCCAGAGCCTCCTGAAAGAATAAACTGAGCTTCCCTGTACAGAAGTATTACCTGGATCTGTTAGTGCAGGAGGATCCACGTGCTGTTCCTCTCATTCCTCAGAAGCAAAGGGAACATATAGTATGCAATAGTGTAAGGTCTCAAGAGGCTTGCAGCCCTTTTCACAATTGAATAAGACCACAGTGATTGCACCCCATCAGCTGGCCATAGCAGTTTGCCCAGGAAAATGTAGGGGTCAGACTAAGGAGAAAGATTGTATGAAAGAGAGAGAAAGGAAAAGGAAGAAAAGGAGGCAGTGGGAATGCTGAGTGTGATGGAGGAGGTCTAAAGAAAGAAAAGATGGATAAAAAAAAAGCACTAGGCAAAAGAAAGATGGCATGAAAAAATGGAAGAGACACACAGATGGGATATGAGGCAAAAACTTGACAGAATAGAGTGAGAAACTGCTGTGGGAAAAATAAAGCTGAGAGAGGGCATGCGAATGAGGTGTGTTTCTCTTTCTTACAGCAAAAGGAAACCCACTGCCTACTGCCTGCCTCCTTCCAGATCACTTCCCTGAAACATCTTGCTTTTCTGGTACAGCTGTGCAGAATCCTAAATATTCATCTATACATCTACTGATTTCAATATTTGACACAGTATCTTGCAATCAAACCTCTAAATATAAAAAGCAATACTGCAGTCGATAATCAGCTAGTGCAGTCCCTCCATGTCTGTGAGGGCTGCAGTGCAGCACCATTACCCAGAGACTTAGACATTCACTGTACAAATCCAACTGGTGAAGAGTTGCTAATTTATCCTGCAGTTCCCTGGAGCCACAGTAAGGTTGAATCTGTCTACTAGATTCACCACACAAATTCCTAAGAGGTGACTTGAATTATATCCAGTCTTTGTTGCATTATGTAAATGTTGAAGTATAAGATGCTTCCATTCATTAAAATAAATTCAACTGCCTCATTTCAGGAGGAGAGAAGGTGCTGAGCCCTACTACAGAACACAAGCCCTGCTGAGGTCAACAGAAATGCCACTGCTGCAATGGGGGCACAACAGATTGCAATGATGCACTGTTTTCATTTGCTGGTAAACATCCATAAAACAGACTGTGGCTCAAAGTGCATTTTCACACAGACCTAGAGTTCTCCAGCAGGGCTGCTTATATAAACTGAATCTGGCATTTGCTGTCTAGGGTATAAAGGTGCAAATTTACTACTCATGAGACCATTTTATTGCTTCAACACTTATTTGCTCCTGGCTTTTGAAAGTTGCCATAAAACAGAAAGAAACTAGAGCTCTTTTTTTGAGCAAAGTGACAGAAAAGTGGCAGTCCTCCCAGCTGCAGAGCTGTGAAAAGATGATGGTGGTTAGATATTTTCTTCTTTCTGACAGGTCTTTTACAGTGAGCATGCACAATCCAAGGGCACTTCCCCTTGGATCGTTCTCCTCAAACAATCTGGAAATACTGTGCACCTCTTCTAGTAGTTACCCTCTCTCTAGTTGTACCATGGCTGAGGGAACACAATCAAAACTCAGAGGTCTGTTCTCTGAGTGGCCTTCTGTCCAGTGCAAAATTACAGGGATCCCTCAGCTCTACTTTTGTCTGACACACTCTGCTGCTTATAGTTTCTGAAACATGTGTCTGAAGCGGTCATCTGAAACTAAGAATCAGGGCATTTAGATGTATCTGAAGATGCTAGTGGCACAGTATCCCTTGTCTCTCCCTAGGGTTGATTTTTGTCTGCGGGTGTCACCAGAGGAAACAAAAGGTTTTGTAATTTGCTTTGCTTCTTAGTAACAGAACTACTACAATGAAAAGTAAAATTCTGGCATGAACATTATACAGAAATGAAAAATATCTTAGAGCTGTAACAATTGTTACAGAGGCAGTTTGAGTTCTTATTGACTAGTTTTGCTAAAAAAATAAAAATTAAAAAATTAAAATTACAACTTCAAATACTTCCCAGAATTAGGGCCCTGAGTGCAAAGACACACAGGAGCAGTTTGTCTTTGAAGGGGACCAAGGATGACAGTGAAAACGGAAATTTTCTATCCACTCCTGGAAAAGATTTTATGAACTAACACAGTCTGACCAATCATTTTAATTTGAAAAACTGGGCGCAGACGTCTGCAGAGATGGACAGATGCAAAGTGGGCAGGTAAATCCTTTTTATGTAGAATCACACTGTGTTCTCATTGCTAAGTGATCCTTCCATCTTACAGTTTACTTGTTTGCCTTTACCCTCTGGCACTTTTGAGCAGAGAGTAGGCTTACAAAAACACAATGTGTCCCATGGTTAATCAGAAAAAAAACACCCCTTCCATGGGTATAAGGTAGGATGTTGACGAGAAGTGTTTAGGTTTTAGAGTTCTGAAACAGGGACTGATTTAGGCTTCGAAATCCATAGCACTGATCATTGTAAATGCTACATTACACTTCAGTGTGCAACTAACACTCAAGCTTTCAGAAACATTTTTCAGAAGAGGTCCCATCAGTAGATAAGAAGGCTTGCCCCAGAGCTCAGGGCTGTGACCAAGACACTATGTCAGGGTGAGACCTATGACCACTGGAGGCTTCAGTGCGGAGCAAGACACAGCAGTGATACACTCTAAGTCTCCTTGTTACACTGCTCAGACCATCAACCTTCTCATTAAAGCACTGTTTATATGAGAATGGTTAATCACCTCGGGAATGGCAAAAAGGAAAGTACAAAGCATTCAGCAAAGGAAAAAAGGTGAACAATTCAGGTAGCCTTTAATGTCTAATGCCATAAAATTTGAGTCCTTGCACACAGCAGGAGGTATTTGACATTTTCCTCTTCAGACATTAGCACTTGCAGGCACTGATTTAAAACAGGATTTATACCATGACTGTTATTTTTTATGGAGGGCACAAATGAGAGAGATTAGCAAGACATTGCCAGTCACACCATCCTTAATCAGCTGCAAACTGTTTTCACCTTTAATCTGCAGGTTTGTCTGGAAAAGTAAAAAGCACACAACTAAATGGGATAGCAGGATTATTTCATCAGCATGATGAAATAAAAGTAGCCACCAAAATAGGGTGCCATAGGACAGCTTTAAAGATTTTAATCTGGAATACATTCACAACTCGTCACCTCTTTTTAAATCTTATTATATGGTTTGGATTAGAATTCAAGTTCCGCCTCAAGCACTGAACTCTCAGTGTCTTTTTCAGAGCACCTGAGCAAATGAGAAGGCAGAAGGTTAACGTTTAAGTACCTAAGTCACTTACCAGATGTAGTCTCAAGTAATGTGCGTCCCCTCTCTCAACCCAAAAGTCTTCCATTAGAAGTAGGTTTAAAAACACTCTGCAGAAAGAAAAAAAAAAAACACCCAGTTCTGTGTGAATTGGACTTGATGATACACGCCTCAAACCCTTTGATTTTCAAGAAGTGTTGAGCACCTAGACTGTTCTCAGTGAAATCTACCCAAGTGACTTTTGACAGGCTTTGTCCCTCTAAATATTCTGAAAATCCCACTTGCCTATTTCACAGCTACTGAAAAAACACTACAGTCAAGTTTATTTCAATTACAAAGGATAAAAATTGAAGGGAGAAAATATTACATTTTCTGCTTCTCTTAGAATGACCAAAACTCTAAATTAAAAGCAGTAAAATGGATGCCTCTTTCACTGTTAAATCTTCATGAAAACTTGGTTTTCTGTTTATCCTGCACCAAGGAATTCAAACAGCTTTATTCTAAAAGCTAGGAAGCATCAAAAGTTCTTGCCTTGAAGCGAAATGAACTTATATCTACAAGAATTATATCTTTCCTGAGAAGAATTAAGTCTTCATGGCCCTTTATTGGCTATGTTACTCTGATAAAACAGAGCAGTTTGGATTAGGGTTAGGTTCAGACAACATGTTTAGCACAGTTTTAATTCACTCACTGCTCGGATGAGCTCAAGTAAAGCTCAATGCTGGTCCCTGTGAGGTGTGCACAATCTCTTTGGTAAAGAAAAAATTGGCATTGTGTCTACAATAAATCAGAATTTCACAACTGGTGTTTCAGTACATAGAACCATCTCCCCATCCTGCTCTTGTTGCTGATTCAAAGATGACCAAAAGTGTGTCTACTATTAAAAGTGCTGAAACGCCAAGGGAGATACTTGGTGAAGGTCAGAGGGGTTACACACACATACTCTCAATTGGGTTTGCTGCTGCAGCTCTGTAGAAGGTATTAAAAAATAAAAGCTGGGCTTGTGTTCATGTCAGCAACGAGCTCAAGATCAAGATTTCTTCTCATCATGTGGCAAAAGATGGAGGCCAGACTGTGGTAGGTCACTTTTGTCACAAAAGTTGAAGAGAAAGAGAGAAGAGAAAGAGCTGGGACAGTGTCATAGAACCTGAATAGAGCAACTGGAGAAGTGGGGTGCAGCCACAGTTACCTGCCACCCTAAACAGCAGTGTAGGGGGAACCTTCTGCATTTAGTTTTCTCTGCAGCCTGTAGTTTGAGAAAGCCACTGTTCAGTGGGAAGCTCTCAGAGGAACACTGTCAAAATGCAGCACACTGCCATGGTCCAATGGGGCCAATTTATGATGGCTGAGGACCTGACCAGACAGCTTCTCTCATTTCTGAGCTACTCAATCTGTATTCACAATGTTTTGCTATCAGAGGATTATCTTATGAAATATTAATACCATGGTTTAGTGCCAAGGTCGGGTTAAGAGATGGCAATGCATTAATGCTCCAGGTAATCAGCTCAGCAACTTTCAGCTGTCTGTCACAGCTCTCTGAAGTTATCCTGGCAGTGGTAAATGCTTTCAGTTATCCTCATTGCTGATGCATTAAAAGCAGTATTGAACAAATGTGTGACTTACTTTTCCGTGTAAACAAGGAGCTGAAAATAAGCCCAAAGATCCAGCCAACCAGTTAGAAAAGAATATCAGTTTCTGTGTAAATTCCTATTGTTCAAGCAAGGATACACAACCAACCTAGGGAGAACTCAGTGAATGTTTTAACGTGAAAACATAATATAATCTAACTAGAAAATGAAGACTACTGTTGTGCCCAAGGAAAACAACATTTCTTGAAAGATATGTATTTATTCTTTTATGTTTATTTTAGTAAGGCTGCACTTCTAGGTAAACGATGCTGAATTTACCAGAGTGGACTTTGTGAGGAGGATAATGTAGCAAATAATACAGCAAATCAACCAGACCATACAGCCCTCTGTAGATTTAATCTACAGACAGCTCGAGGTTTCATTTTCTGTCTGAAGAGATAGGTCAGCTCTAATTCTTACATGAAAGATGTTTCAATCCAGCTTTAGGAGAAGAAAAGTCCTGTATTAGCAGGACTCCCCCTGCAGCACATTTAATATTTGCTTGATCCCTTCCAACTGACAAAATGGTTTAAGGGTTTCAGTGCGTCTCAGACCAAGGAAATAACAGCTATAGAAGGTTTAATTGTGGTAGAAATACACTAGGCTTTGTGATGGAGAAGAAATCAATATAAACAAGAAATCAATCGGTTCATAGATTTTTTTTTTCTCATGGGGGCTGATGCAATTATCAATATCTGCTATGGTTTTATGTTCTATAATCTAAATCTTTCTACCTGAAATAATATTTTACAAAGAATTAATTACAGTATTGTGCTCCTTCAGCAGCTGTCTTAGTCCTGCAGGGCATTCTCCTTTGCAGGGTTGCTTTCTTTCATTTTGCTTTCCAAGTAAACAACCTCATGTGACACATTCATCAGCCACTAATGCTGGAGAATGTGAATGTGCCCGCACTCCTGATTTTTTACTCTTTTTATCAGGTAGCATAATGAGACCAAAAGTAACAGTTTTTGAAGGACCAAATGCTAGCTAGAATATGGCTAACTCTGTTTAGGTTAAGACTACTTGAATTTCCTTACACATTCCTCCCAGAAGTAGGATGACTGTTCTTCAGTGCTTATCTTTCCATTACCTGCTTCCAACATCAGCTCTGCAAGCAACCTGCCATTCAGTGAAAACACACTTGTTTTCCTGTTGACGTGCACAGTTAATATGTCCCCAGACCAGAGAAGCCCTCAATGAAATACTAATTTGTTGTGCTGCTTGAATTACAGCTCCAACTAGGGAAAACCAAAAGGTCCACTGTCTTAGGAATTAGTTTTTATACTTAATTTCATGTGTCACTGTCTTTCTGAGTCACCAGAACATTTGAGGTCTCTGCATAGCTTCAAAATATCCGAATCAAGCATCAAAGGTTAACAAAATAAAATCAAAACAAAAAGCTGTGTGCTTTCCTACAGTGTGCCATATGATTAAAGAGGATTTAAGAATGGGAAGAACAGCCCCAGGGTCAGTGATGTTGGTATCAGGCAAGAATGAGTAACTGGGGAGCTGCAGTACATGGGAATGTTGTGCAGTATTCCAATGTAGAAGGTAAAGCATTTCATCTATGGCCTATATTCTCTGATCACCCCAAGAAAGGAGAGAGAGGATGTGCAAAAAGTCAGTCAAGACCTCAAATTTAAGACCTCTGAGCTGAAATTTATGACCTCTGAGCTATCTCAAGAAAGCGGACTCCAGGAAAGCTAGTCTTGAGGCAGAACTTGAAACTGGGATTCGGGACAATGGGATTTTATTCCTGTCTCCGCCCATGTAGTCAAAAGGACATTACTTTATTATTTTTATTATTAATTTGCTTTTAATTTCTGATCCTTTTGTCTATCCTATCAATTTAGATCAGAATGCTTTGTGTACCTGACATACTGATCCTGGGCAAGACTGGGAAGAGCAGCATGCTATAAATAAGCATTATGTTATGAAAATGATATTTGTTTGACAGGTCACTTCACATGTTGGGTCAGAGACATCATTCCCACCACACTTCAGGATAACAGATTTTCCATCCCTTCATTCTCTGTTTGACAAAGAAGATCTGACTGAGGGCAAAATGAGCAGCAGGGATTTGGACCTTTCTTTTATTTAAAACTGAAGAGTTGCTCACCTGTGAAACGACCCATTAAAGTACAGTTAATGTAAATGAAAGATTTTGTTCCCAAATAGCCTGTCCAATCCAAATATCAGATTTGTTCTATTACAAAAAGAAGTCTCTTAAACAATACTAGGAGAGACTTCTGAAGTGCTGGATATATCTCTAAGCAACTTTTCCACCTAGGAAGCTCTTTACTGAAAAAAAGCAAGAACAATATAGATAGGCTGGTCTGAAAGTGATCCCTCCTGTTCATTTCCATGGAAACTAAAACAGATACAAAGAGTGCAATAATACTATCTGATAGAGCAAATCCTCAGTTACAAAACACTGTTTTTAACACAGTCACCAGCACTAGCGATGCATTTTTGCAAGCAATGAACAAGAAATGGTATGCCATGCTTGTACAAATCTGTCACTGCTGCTGCAATGCACCACCAACCACCTCACTGTGCTCACATGTTGGTCTCCATCAACGTTCGGCAAGTGTCAATGAATGTCATTTCTTCCACATGAAGCATTCAACCCCAGCCCTTTGCTTTATACACACTTCCATGTCAGACACAATTGTGTCAGACTGTCCCTCTGCTGCCACCTGTTGCACAGCAATAGAATGTAACGGAATATTGTTGGGAAGGCTCATCCTCTACTGCTGTACCACTAACATCCACCACTTTTCATTTCTTCTTAAATTTAGGCAGAAATGTCTTGACAAGGTGAAGGAATGAAGAGGAGTTGTGGATCATCTCCCCACGCTGTCTGTTGAAGTAAACCCACTGTAGCCAGGTAACAATCTCCAGTCTCTCAGGTGAGCACAAAATAGATTTAGTTCCTGTTCCTAAGTAAGTGAGTTCCTTAATCCTGTTCCTAAGCTCTTTTTTCTGAAGTTCTCCAAAGAGAATCAGAGCTCAGCCAAGCTCTTTACTGAATAAAAACATTTATTCAGGAAACAGTACACTGTCCAAGCCTTTATATCACATAATAATGATTGCTGGTACTGATAACTGAAGGTGAATACTTTGCTCAGTTTGCCTTTAATATCCCCTGGAAACCTCTTGTAATGGGGTAAATTATTAAGGAAAGGGACTCTATTACGCAAAGGCCAGGAAAGAAGCATGTGTAAAGATGTATCTACATCTTTATATCTGTCTAAAAATATACACCACTGATATTTCATCAGTTTGTTGAGTCTACTAATGCAGACAGAAATTGGCACATATTTAATATGTTGTTTATGGGAGCATAGCTGTTTTACATCCACCATCAAAACAACCATAATTTGTAGATAAAAATGCCATAAGACACATTTAGTGATGCACTGTAGAAAACGGTGGGAAGACTCAGCTCTGCCCAGCTCATTTATAATTAGTTTTCCTATTCAGTATGGTGAAGGGACTTATATTTTATGTTTTGATGTGGGAAGGAATTAATTTTCAATGGACTTGGCAATCCGTGTAAAGATCACCCCAGAAGGGTACTTCAGAAGTTTAATTTCCAACTCCTTTGATCCCATGTTTTCATTCTCAGGCTCTTCCATGTCAAATCCCATCCCTATGTCAGTTTCTTGTCTTTCTTCTTCTACATCTTTGCACAAAGCTGACTTGTCCTTTAAATCTGGTTCATTTCTTTACTTGACACAAGCCAATACATTGTAGGTGTGATTCAATGTCCAAATTATTGCGATTGGTTCAGTAGCTGTTCATCAGCCTATTAAGAAAAATAGGACCTACTAAAAGATGCAGGCTGAAAACTTTGCACGTGTGCATTAAACAGTTTATCCAGGTCACTAACAATCTTGCAAAATCAACTTGCAGAACCAATATCCATCCCTCCTCCCACAGCTCTAAGCCTGTATATACCATGAGAACAAGCCATATTAAATTTAAATCTAACCTGATCCAGGCATCACTCTCCTCCTCTAAAGGCATAGAATTCAATGACATTTGGAAATGGCAGCTTCATACACAACATTCATTTTTCAGTAGCATGCATTTCCAAGTGACATCATGATATAAATGAGCTATACCTACTACATATGGAGAGCTTTATCTGGGCAGGCTTTGTTTTTTCCTTTGCAAATGACTGTATAGTATGAAGCTCTGAGTAGTGTGCATTTATGAATCTGAGAATAAAAGTGCTGCTATTTTCCACAGGAAAACTGTTATTATAAAACCAGCCAGCACAGGGCCTCGTAGCACTTAACTTCATAAGACAATTGGTCTCATGGAGCGAATACCAGCAGCTGTATTATCAAATAACCTGAAGACTGAACTAAAAAAAAAAAAACAATAAAAATGGATCTCAGTGTGAGTTGCAGGAGATGGAAAGAAAATGAATCTTTGAAGTTCATCTTTAGGACATCAAATAATATAACTGACCAATGAAAATCCAGAGTAAAGATGCTAGAGCACCTGCAATCAGCACCTATTTTTATGAGATAAGGTAAACACACCCATAAGCACTAGAAGAAGGATCTCACCTCATAGTTCCCAGACCCAGTATTTAGCCCAAAGCCTTTTAAAAGTATGCCTCAAATTTCATACAGTATAGAATATCTGCAGAGAAAAAAAGGAAAACAGATGACCGTAAATATACTGAAACCCAATAAAAATGCACTGTTCCCAACTGTATACATATTTAACAGCCACCATAAATCCACTCTTTTCCATGCATCCCACAGAAGAAGAGGTTTCAGTTATTTGCCCTTACTGACATGAATATTCAGCCTAATTTGCTGCCCTTTCTAAATAAATCTAAGCTCTTAAAAGCAGGATACTTTAGAAGATGAGTAACTGCTTATCTCAAGATATCTTGAGATAATCAAGATATTTAACAGTGACCTTGGTTCTTTGTTCGTCCTGAACTCATCTCTTCTGCCAAGGGTTCATTTTAGCCTGCTGGTAACATACTAGCCATCAATCCGCTTAATTATTTCTAGCTAAAAACAAACCAAATGTTGATTTGGCATTAAACAAAATTCATCTAACAAAGCTTCCATGAAATTAAACCTATTTATCCCTTTGTCTGATAACTGAACCATCCGTGATGCTTTCTCCAGATACCGCATAACATTTTCGCTATTATTCTAAGCAAATGAATTCAGAACAAAAATAGAAACAGCCATTAAAAGATAATGCTGCTGGATAATTCTTGCTTCCAGTTCTGTCTGCGTATATGAGCTTAAGATCTTCATGATACTCCAATCAAGCTGAATTAAAAGCTTTCTAAGTATAATTTTGTGCTGTATAAGCTTGCCTCATTAAAAATTGGGAGAGGAGGGGGGAACAACCTTCTGACTATGAAATAAAGTGATCGTGGTAACACTTTGTGAGGATCAAGCAGAATGTTTGCATTCTCACATTCTTTGTTTTTACAAATGAAAGGAAATCACAATCGAAATTCAGTACATTTTTCTGCAACCTCCAAAGCAGAACCTTCAAGAAATAATGAGGCACCAAGCTGTCCTTGCAGAAAATTCTCCTGCTCCAAATGCAGCAGCACTGGCTGCAGTTCAAAGTGGCAGAAAGTGACCCTTCTGCTGCACAATAGGTGCTTTATGTGATTGTTCTGACAAGAGCAGCTAAGGGTTTACAGATAATCATCACATCCAGGAAGATGTTTCTTACATGTATCCTACTTAACCTTAACTGGATTATGAGGATGTGCAGTGGTACTGCAAACAAACCTTGGTGATCTGAAGCTCTGCTCTGTACAAACAGGTTTTCTTTCCCCAGTTAAGTGAGAATGGTACACAATTATTCTGAGGCTCCTTTTCGTTCCTCTGCTGGCAGAACAAAGTTACAAAGACTCTGGGAGCAGAGATGCCAGTCTTCATACTGCTACCAAAAGTCCTACGTCTATTGAAATGGAGCAAGTTCCTCAAAGCTTCATATAGCTCATGCCAGGAAGGGTTTTGCGTGCAGAGTATCTGCCAGTTGTCACACCATGGCTGTAGAGCAAAATGCCCTACTCTGACAGACAGGATTGTCCTGAGCTGCAGAGACAGCCAAGAACGGATTTGCACAAAACAGCCTTAAGTCAAAGTGTGGGAGAAAGAACCACATATCTTATGATTCCCATTTCAGAAGAACTGAGGTCCAGCAGAGTTTTCCCTGATCCTCATGGCCTTAGCAGACCCCTGGAACACATTCCCCATCATGGGAAATTGCTACTTCCCTGATGGCTCTATCAAACAGCAGGGAGGCAGTAGAGCAGTAAATCAAGACTGAATGAGCAGCACACTTGATCCTCTCTTCTTTCAATTAGCTCTAAAAGAGAATAACACGTTAACATGTTGACTTCTTCCAACCTGCTTTGTACTGCACCTAAAGTTACAGTTACGGATAGCATTCTGTGTGGGGATTTTCTGGTTCTTTATTTTAAATGTCACAGCCTAGTCAAGAGCCGCTGTCAGGAGAATGAATGTGCAGTCACCTGTAGAAGAGTTAGCACTGACAGATATTCTCTGCCTGTTCTTTCATCACAATCATTTCTCATCTCCCCATTTCGCCCTCAGGGATAACGCAATCTAGAAGAATGCCAGTTTCATAGCAAAATATTTTTGAATAAAAATACTCTGCCCAGATACAACAAACCCAACCAACCACAGGATGTAGTTGTGACAGAGTAAGTAGGTGGTGAATAGCATCCTATTTGCTGACTCTTTTTCAAGAAGTGGCTGCTCTTAAGGTGGTTCAATTTTTGCTTGCCTCCATCAAAAACTCTCTTCATACCTGGCAATTTATACAGAGGCCCAGAAAATTATGGGGAAGGAAATGCCTCTGGGTGAGAAATGGTGCCACAGCATCACGTTAAAAAAACTTTCGTGTGTTAAGCAGGACAAGAACCAGAGCCAAAGAGCAGAGGGCTATTTTAATATCAAGTTGATGACCAGAAAGAGGATGCACACGATGATGTACAGATGCTTACAAGTCAGCCTGTCCTATCTCTTCTTCCTGTTTATTCTCTGATCCAGGCAGAGAGGCCCTCATCAACTCTCTGGCTTCTGTAGACCAATAACTGAAGTGTGATACCAATGCTGTAGTTCACGTAGTTCACCTGGTCAGGTAGGTCACCAGCAAACTTAGAAAAGACATTCAGAGCACTCTGCTTACAGCCTTTCTCCCCTAGTGTTTGCCAGTTTAACCGTTCCCATACTGCAGCTTAGTTATGGCCTCCCAATGACTCTCACTAATTATCCTCTAAAGAACAGTACAAGCTGAAGTAGAACAACACCTGAAAAAGGATAGCAGAGCTTTTCTGTGCTCTGCACACTGCTGCTCTGTGGCTGAGTGCTCTCAACCACAGTGGACCAACCACACAGTCACAGTGCCCACTTGTGCTTGCCACCACCTCATTTGATCACTGCCTCTCTGCATACAGATGCAGTCTTCAAGCAGGAGCCCGTGTTGTAAGAAGGAAGGGATGCCGACTTCATTGCCCCATCAGTGCAGAGTCACCTGTACCTAAGCCATCCACCAGGGCTGTACTCTTTGATGTGGTCTCTGTATTTGCTGTGTGCAGTAACAGTATGCTCAGCTTCTAAGCAGCTGTGTTTAATTGGAGAATGATTTTTAAATCCCACTTGCTGTCAGATACACTAAATCAATCACTAGAAAGCAGGAAAATAGTTTGTGGAAGTGCTGTTTCTCTTTCCATGCTGAACCAAAGGGCAAATTTATCTCATTTTGTGGAGCAGCAGTGTTTAGACCAGCCAAAGGTTTGATCTGCTCCAATTTTTGTGACTGGTCCTCAGTTTCAGTTTAATTCCCAAAAGCTACACTGAGCTGATGGCGTCTGAGGATGTCTCTCTTATATTTGCTATTGGGGACAGAAGGGCATGGCCCTACAGCCACACCGATAACAATGTCACCTGCAATAACAGCATGATTAAGCAGGTACAGGCATTGTGGCTTCCTGGCAAACTGACTTTTTCCTCAGGAAAGCAAAGCACTTACTTCAGCTATTATCTTCAATGCATAAACTTATCATTTGCTTCTCACGTTCTTTTCAGTTTTCTTGGCATTTGAAAACAAAAGCACCTTTGGCCTTACCAACTCCTGCACTGTTAGCACCTGACACACAGCTCTGCTGACCAGGCAGATGACCTTCTGCTCCCCTGAAATTAATTGAAGGTTCACAGGTTTCGTTTCCAAGGCAACCCCTTTTGATATGCATACAAAGTTATATGCTTCAGGGAAACCTGCAAAGCTGCAGAATCCCCTGCAGGAGCAACACCTGCAGCTCACTCCTTTGGGCTCATATACAAAGGAACAGATCCAACGTGGGTTTAAGCTCTACCAAAGTCCTGAAACAACCTGACTGGATGGAGAGTCTAAAAGAGGAGCTGCACTGTGTGGAAATAGCAGCAGCTTGCTTATTGGTAGAGAGGATGAGAAATCTCTGCTAAACACCATGCCTTCAAATGTACTTAGCGAAACAGACAGCACAAACAACACTTCTGCAGCCCGAGTGAGAGCACTACCAGCCAGAGCACAGAACAGGAGCAGAACAGCATTACAATTAGCAATGAAAATGCAAGAAGGAGCTACCTCTTGGCAGCTGCGTGTGGATGTACCAGAGGTCCCCATGGGAGCAGAGGTTTCCTGGACACAATTCCAGAGGGCAATGGACACCTTAGTGAGAGCATCTTTTAACCTTCTGTGAAGGAAAACCAAGGTAAACATGAATAGATTTCACTGAAGTGGGTGAGTGTCAGAGAACTTGGGATTTGACAAGGGAAAACTGGCTGCTAGGAAAAAGAAAAGAAATCCTATCTAAATAAAGCTCAAGTTAAGCATCAGTGAAAAAAAAAAAAAGCATCTGGGGTATGGCAAAGAGAAAGAGCTCTGTGGTGAGAGGAGGAAAGCAGTTCCATCAGACACTGCTGCAGGTAACAGAAGTCATGAACGTGAAAAAGAGCTGACATCTCCATTCCTGGTTGTTTAGTTCCTGCATTGATTATGCAGGCCAAATAAAATCTGCAAAACCAGCAGGATTTTCTATCACCAAAAGAAGAAACAATTGTGAATGACTTGTTTAATCCTGTTACTGTTATTCCTACAAGGGACCATTTACAAGTTTACAATTACTTAACCAGAATTCCCTAACATCTACCATTAAAAATCACTGATTTCAGTTGCTTACAACTTTGTCAAGATGTCCAAATTGAAAATGCAGCCTTATTCTGGTATTTTAAAATGCATATTTCAGACTTAGAACCTTAATACTTCGATTTCCTGAGGGGGCTTGGCTTTGTCAGGGAAGGTTCTGGCTTTGAGAACGCAATAGCACATTCACTGCACAATCATCACGCCTGAAGATGCACAGGAAGGATGAAGTTTCAGCCTTTATTCTACAGCAAGGCTTCCTTGCAGTCCTGCAATGGAGAAAGGATGGGGGATGGGACTTGCCTGCTTTCCGTAGATGAAATGGGGCTATATTTTTTCTTCTTTACCAGCCATTGTCTGTGTCTCTGTAACAAAACATATTTTGCTTCTGCCTTTGTGAGCATGTGAATCCCTAAAGCCCACAGAGGGTGTAACGGGAAGTGCGTCGGGAAACATCATCTCGGCCATGGATTTGCCTCTAAGACGAACACCAAGGTCTGGCTCAACACAATGAAATCATCAGTTTTGTGTTGTAAAACTGAAACTTTGTGATCTGTACAGTCTTGGCAATGCTGCAACCAACAAGAAGGTCAGAAAACTCACTGATATCTGCCAGTGGAAAGTCATGTTACACATTACTGTGCCATGTTGGTACCAGATGACAGCACAAACCACCTAATGGAAAAGGTGGGAGGCAAGGGGCAGAGAACACTCCAACCCAAAACACAGGGCAAGGGAGCCTGGAGAAATGGTCCTGATGGGTCACACAGCTGCATTCCCACTTTCCAGAAGCCAGCTGGAAGGAGCACATCTCAGCAGTACTAGCAGGAGACTAAGTGCTATGGAGAGCTCCCAAAGGTGGCTGCAGGTGGCAGTTACATCTGCAGCATGAGACTCAGCAATCCAGAAAAATCAGCACTTGCCTGACAATCTGAAAGGGTGAGCAGCCCTGGGAAACTCAGATCTTGAGACAGAAGAGAGGACAGGGCTGCTGCCAAAGTCAGTCTGAGTCCCCGGGCTGATTGTTGTTACACTCTGCAGTTATGGCAGATGTAAAAGAGCACATCTCGGCTGTGTAACAAACAGCTCAAAACCTGCACACCTTGCTGACGAATCCTTACATTCAAGTAGAGTTGCAAGGCTTTCCAAAACAATCACAATCATGACTGTTCCCAAAACACACAGCTCTATTCTATGCTGAGAAGTACTGCAGACATATGGCCTGCCCACCTCTATTGAAATAAAGCATGTTAAGAATCGGTTCTTGTTCGGTACATACAGTGTTGATTATCAGTTTTCTTCTCAGTGTTTTTCAAACGTTGTAAATATCTGCATCTCTGTGAACTAACTGTATTGAGGCCTCAATTCAGATACATATGAAATTGTATCTTCACAAAGAAGAACGCATTGTTTCCTAGCAGAGGCTCTGGACTTTAAGGACATTGAGAAACAACAGCTCCAAGTCATCCCAGGTTCTGTGATTTTATTTTATTTTTTTAATTAGTAGCATTTTGGGTCTATTCCTATAATCATCTTTGAAAGACTTCTGAAGTAAAAAAAAGATACGTAGCTATAAAGCAAAACTAAATTGAATTGAGCCAATCCATCCTCTGCTGCTGTTAGCAACCTTCAGTCATGCCTCAATTCCGTTTTCACGTTGCTTCCTCTATTTAAAGGAATAAAGCCAGCATTGCTCACCACCAAGGGAAAATATTCAGTAATTCAGTAGCCTCCAGCCTAACTAAATCCTGATGTTAGTTCACCCCAGCAGTGCACAATGACCATCATCACCGCTCCTGGTGGACTGTTAATTGGGTTCTCTGCCTTATTATACTCATTACAGAAGCGACTGTAATCAAATGGCTGTATACAAAGAATACATCACTGACCCCCCCACATGCAATTTTTTTCTGAGATGGGCTCTTGTTTTTTCACCATCATCCACTATTCCCTAGAGGCAAACACACAGTATCTGTACCAAATCTCAACAGCACCTGAAAGAAGGACCTGATTTAAAAGAACATAAAATTAAGCAGTGATGCTTGAGTAATGGATGGTGTGACCGGTTAGAAATATTTAATTGCTTTTTACCATTTGGTACAAGTATTTTCAGACACATAATCAACCTTCTGAATGTTGAGAACTCCATGACAGAGCCAAGGTTCCCTCTTCCTGATACTGGGAATACTTGGCATGTCAAAGATAAGTTGCAATGTTTAAAGCATGGATGCAGCCCCTAGCTTTAGATTTCACTTAGTTTCTGGTACTCCTGAAGCACAACCATTTAGAACTCTTTATAATCACTCATGAAATTTTATCATTGGGAAGGTGTCAGATTCAGCCTAAGAATGAAATAAATCTTGAGAGATTTGAGAGGCTCACATTTCTGGTGCTTGGACTCAAAATTACTTGGCAGCAGGCTGAAAAAACAAACAAGATTTTTTTTTTCTCCCCTATGCAATACACTGTTTAATTCCAGAGCTCTCCACAACAGAATGTTGCAGAAGCCAAATTATAAATAGGCTGAAGAAATTAGACTCATTCATCACTGGTGGAATTAATCAGGATGGTCCAGCCACAGTCTTCCAGTCTGGAAAACAGTACTCATCAGATTGCCAAAGGATAGAAAGCAATATATATGGAAAGGTATTTTAGGGACATACTGTTTCACAAAGCACTTTTGTTAAGTTTTTCCCAATGTAGCCTCGTTGAGATTATTTACTAGGATGGATGTACTTCTGGATAGCTCCAGAAAAGCAAATATAAGCCTTTAACACAGAAGAGCTACAAACCACAATAACTTCCATTTCATTTGTCTGCCTTCCAAAGTTTAAGCACAGACTGTAATCTTGAGTTCAGTAACATGTAGCAGCTTTTTTGAATGGAAATCATTTAGATATTTTACAGTGAAACCTCAACAAACAGAAGACCTCAGTCATTTAAGTTAATCCACTCTTGATAAATGTCTTTCCTGCTTTAACAAGAAGCAAAACTAAATATGAAGGCAGGTGTAGCATGTGAAGAAAAATGTGCTAAATTCATATGCATTGCAGAGCTGCTATCATGTTTGCATTGAAAAAGCAAAACCAAAACTTTAATCATGAAATGAATGAGCTTCTTCCCATTTCTCTCCTTATATAGCTGCAGACATGCTTCAGCAGTCCTTGGAGGTTTGCCTTTTGCCAGCTACCTTAATGGCAATTAAGAAACAGCTATGAGAACAGCATTTCCTTGTGTTGCATTTTTTATGCAGCATTTCTGCAAACATTATCACATCACAAAAGGGAAAAAGCTCATTCAAACTGCCTTTGAGTTAGGCTGCATACTGCAGTATTACTCATCTCCAGTGTCCAATATGAGAGACTGCTGTTTAATGTATTTTGCAGCACCACTCTGATGTACAACATTGACAAAGAGACCTGACCCCAGACCCCTGAGACAAGTAGAGACGTCTCCATTGACATGTATCCATTTCACCAGCTCAGGTTCTGTCCCATGGACTTGAATGGGAACTTGATTTGGATCATCATTCTTGGAAACTGCTTATGTTGGTGGTAGGTGGATAGCCGGACTAGATGATCTTGGAGGTCTTCTTCCAACCTTGGTGATTCTGCGATACTAAATGGTTACATCCAGAAGTGCACACCAAGAAGGAGCCTGTGCCTGTTAAGAATCTGTTTCACATAAAGAAACAAAGTCCTGTGGCCTTTCTTAATACCCAGGTAAACCTTTTTTGAAGGTATGAAATGTACTGTCCATTCACCTCAAGGCACTGTGACACAAAGTGAGGAACAAATCCTTGCAGCAGCCCTACATGGAAAATACTTTGCCTCCTGTCATTAAGAGTGCCAAAATCTGTTTAAAAAGCAGTTTGTTTTTTTAAATTGATTTGACTTTTCAAACAAAACTCAGTCTCCGAGATAAGTATTTCTTTTTTTTTCCCCCCTCCTCAAAGCTTAGTTTTTGATAGAAGTATGGTAACAGAAGACTGCTGCTGCTTGTTTCTTCTGCAACTGCAGATGACACAGACTTTCTTCTCTTGCACAGCTGGGCAGGTCTGTTCTTATTCAGCAAACAAGCAAATAAGACACAGCCATAAGGGAATGGGAAGAAAAGCAGACTATGAAGAACTTTATCAGAAAACCTGCATGGGCAAATACAAAGAACAGAGAAAGCAAATAATATAGAAGTAGTAATACAACTAAAAACACTTCAGGCAAATGCTAGCTGGAATTACTGCAAACTGAATGAATAAGGTAAGTATTCAGAAGAGTGCATGGAGACCATCCCATGGCTGCACTTCAGGGAGAAGGAGGAGAACGACCCCTTCAGAGATGAAGCTCTTGTTAACGGTAAGCCTGCCAAATATAACTTGGTAAATAAAAGTAAATTCACCAGGCGACAATGCAGGGCCTTGCTAAAAAGCCAAACGGCTTTTTTCATGAAGACACTGGAGAACCATAGAATTTACAAAGCGAAATTACAGTGGTGTGAAAAAAAAAAATCAACGCTGTTAAGAAAATTGTACAGCAGTAGCACGGGGAAAGTCTTGCAGGGAAAAGAGCTGAACAGAAGTCACACAAGGTTTATAGGAAATATCACTTACTCCCACAGTGAGTATTGCTCTATTCCTGAATAGATAATGGTGTATATTTCTGAACAGGCAGTGGTGAATTAAACTAACCCACATAGATAGAGATGATGTAGGTCCACTGTCTTATTTACAATCTTTTCACCATACAGATGATAGATGAAAGTGCATTAAGGCAAGCATAGTGTGGATATGATCCTTTAGTTATCATCACTCTCAGATTTCAGCTTTCTTTAGACTGATGACTTAGAATCACAGATATTTTTTTGTTAGAAAGAAACTGATCACCCGTGCAGCCTCCTGTAAAGCACTCTGTACATGTTTTGCATGGAAGATTTGTCATACTAACATTTAAGCTCAATATGTTTTGAGAGCCCCGCTCAGAAAACTCATCTATAGAACTAATGCAAAAAGCAAATCTTTCTTTACTGCATTAAGCAGTACAAACAAAGACAGTGCGAGTTTTATCACAGCCATAAAGCTTGTGCACAGTAGAGTATATAGCTTGTATTCAATAAAGTGATAGACACTATCAGAACACAATTTAAATGTACCTATATCTGTGTTTGTGATTATAAATAAAGACATTACTCACTGTTTAGCTTAAAGCAATTGCTGCCATCATACATACCAACCCACTCTAATACTTCATGGGAGATACTGCAATTTTGCAAGACAACAGTTTTCCTCAATCCTCTCTATCCATATTTCACTGGCTTGGACCAAAGTTGTTAATGCCATGAGGGAATATCTCCACAGTCAGATCTCCTGTGGCAGTCTTAGCTTCCACATACAGACACCACTTATAGGATCTGTATGTTCTCACCTTCCTGAGGTCCTACCATTCACTCCACCCTATTTGCTCCTCTGACAAACTTATCCTCAGGACTTTCACCTTATACGCTTGCTCTCCAGGCTCTCTTTAATTAGTTCATCACTGATGTGAAAAGCCTTTTTAATTTCTTTATTTTCTACTCTCCTTTCCCCCTCCAATGTTTATGGTAGAAGAAGGCATGGATCCTCATCTTGGTGCTACATAATACGTCATTCTTTAGCTACACTTCCCAGCTGCTGGATGCCACAGTGAGTGCACACACTGAAGAAGACTTCAAGTCAACATCATGCACTGCTGCCACTGGCTGCCAGTGTAGCAATATATCATTGGATCAAAAAAGGAGTAGACAAGATTACATTTGAGCCTAGATCTAACAGCCTCAATGAGGGCTAGGATAAGAAGAGTGTGCAAGCTGGCTGTCATTTGAGTCATCAGGAGCAATGCTTCTTATATCCCTCTTTCACCCAAGCAAGAGGCTTTACAGTACTTATACAAGGCCCAGTAGCAGCTCAGGCTGAATTGCAGCTCCATTTAATGACATCAGGCTTGTTCCTCTCAATCATCTTTTCCTGGGTAGTAGGGCAAAGGGCTCAAAAGAGCTACAAGCAGTGCTTTGCAATAGCTTCTTGGATGCAATTGGATGGGCATCTATCAGGATCTTTTGCCTTCAAAACAGTCTGAATAAAACTTGTACTCCTTTGTAAAATGCTTTGTAGCTTAGGGATAAGAAGTACTACATTACAGCTATGATTTTTAATTACCTTATCACTCTACCTTTTTGGTGCACACACCCATTTGCTCTGATACACTGCAGCCATACATGAGCAGCAAGAGACAGAGTCATGAGCTTAGGCCAGAACATAAAAGCACAGTAATCATAGACAGCTGGTGACAGATAAGCTGTCACTACGACATTCTTACAATGACCACAGCACTGGACAGAGCTGCCTCTTCAGTGAAATCTCTACACTATGCAGAAAGCTGCTAGAGATGTTGATAGCCTCCACACATTTTCCCTAGAGCTCAGCAAAATTATAAAGGAAATGTTTTAATCAAAGCCTATGGAGTTGAAGAGATATGCCTAAATACTATTGTACTGAAGATTTTAAATGAATCATTTCTTCCTTTTCATTTTAAGAACTAAGTTGAAGATTATTTTCACTCTCCTTTTCCCTCTCCATGCCAAGTAGCATTCTGCTGGGATAGTGGAAGCCTTAGCATGGAGGCATTCAGAGACATTTCTAATTATTTTGTCATTAGCACCTTGGGGTAAGAAAGTTAAAATCTTACCTGCTTATGGTTTCGGGACATTCAATAATCTCCAAGGCCAATAGGCTATTTTAAGAAATATACTCTGTTTCCAAGATTAGACTGAACAATGGCTACATAGCAGAGATTATGATAGAGATAGATGAAAAGATGTAACATTCAGAAAGATCTGGACTATATTTAGCTTCTGTACCAGTTTGACTGTTTTTCTTAGCTAACAGAAGCATTTATTGTTGGACCTACTGAGAGAAGAAGATGGGCAGCTGTGGCCTTGAAAAATACATACGTTTGTCCTTCACAATAAGAAATAGATTTTTTCTTGTGCACTCTGCTGAATAAACAGATCTACCACGTCTTGATTGTGAAATGTTAAGCATGTATTACCGATTTATGTCCTCCAGTACTAGTTTTGATCAAATGCTGATACCTCTTCACGAGATCTTAAGCTATTACTTTTAAATAATGGTTTGAATATCTACAGACCAAGTGCCAGCGATTCAAGGCCCATTTACTTCTGCAGACATTAGATCAAATACTTTTTAGATAGTAGTTCTTGAAAAAGGATTTTAAAATAACATTTCATATATGGTGAACCATTACAGTGTCAGACAGTGCCAGTTAACAATGGAAGAACCTGAGAATCAAGAAAGCAAAGCAACAAAGCATAGAGGGTGGAGAAATAAATAGCTTCCTTTTCTTTGTGAAGAGGGAGAAATAATTAATAATTTTGAAAACAGAATTGTTCTTATTAAATCCAGAAAAGAACTTGCTTTAGAATGAATAGACACACTCAGTAAAAATGGTTGAGATCCAGATTACTTAAGCCCATTGAATGCTAAGTGCATAACAACGTTTTCTTCCTCTCTGTCTGGAATAAGAAGCATTATTTTGGCTGCCGAAGACCTGACAACAAGATACTGTCAATTTATCCAAAAGATACAGCACATCTCCAAGTTTCACAAGGCTTTAACACCTACAACTCTTTTTTTTTTTTTTTAAATAAAATAGTGTTCCAAACTTCTGCAGCCACAAACACCGTAAGCTGTCGGGTCAACATTTCTTCAGTGGGACACATCGATTTTTCCCAATGGCAGTGGAGGATTTACTACTGCATTTGTTCTCCTCATCATCTATTCTTCTTCTCACCTGCCTCAATTTATTTTATGGTGACGTTAATTGGATCTAAGGTCTAAATTTGTGCTTAAGCTATGCCCACATCTCTTAAGAAAACTTTACTCAGCTAAGAAGTGGGCAGGTAAGCACTGCAGTGTCTTAACCAATTCTTAGCAAGCACTAAGTGACCTTGTTTACTGGGATGTTCAGCTAACCCTTGAAATAACCCTTACTCTGAACATGCTTTATTCTAATTCAGAAAGATGGTCCTTTTCACCTCTTAGTTTCTATACAGAGATACAATGGGACATTTTGCCCAACTTCTCTAAGTCTAGCATCTTTGCAAATGAGAAAGCTGTTGTACTTAACACAACATTTCCAGCCTTCTGCTTCTTGTCTGACATGTACTAACGCTTCCAATAAAATAGTAACACCTTCTTCCACATTAGCAAGATTTTTCAAATACACAACCATTTCTAAGACATGAGACAATGAGGGTTGGGCTTTTCTTTTGTTGTCGATGCTACGGTTTTAATTAAGAGCTTGCAGCTTAGATGCAGTAGGAAATAGAAACAAATTATTCCAAGTAATGCAAAGAATTTTTGCTCATGTTTGCTTAAATGAAGGGCAGCAAACTTCAGCTAAAGGAGGCTTTGGTTCAATAATGTGTCATAAGAGGCATCTGCCTCCAGCATTTCTTCTAGACCTCCTTCAATATTTTATCCAAATATCTTGGTTAGCTGACTTTGTCCCATGGATATATGTCAGCACTGCATATTTTCTTCTGCTCATGTTACAGAATCACAGACTTGCAGGGCTGAAAGGGACCTCAACAGATCGTCGAATCAAAACCCGTGCTAAAGCGTGCTTCCTAAACAGCAGGGTGTACAGATCAGCATCCAGACAGGTATTGAATACCTTCAGATAAGGAGACTCTACCACCTCTCTGAGCAGCCTGTTCCAGTGCTCCATCACTCTGGCAGTAAAGAAGTTCTTCCTTGTGTTAGTATGAAATTTCCCATGATCCAGTTTCTGCCCATTGCCCCTTTTTCTATTGTTGCTCACTGCGTAGAAGATTCCACACTCATAAGCTTGACTCCTGTACATTATATGTTAATAAACAGCTATGAAAGCCCCTCTCAGCCTTCTCTTTGCCAGGCTTAACAGTCATAGGATTCTCAGCCTTTCCTTACAAGGGAGATGCTCCAGGCCCTTTATCATCTTTGTGACCCTCTGCTGCACTCCCGCTAGGAGATCCCTGGGGAGGCCAGAACTGGACACAGTGTTCTAAACATGGCCTCATCAGGACACGGTAGAGGGAAAAGATCACCTCCATTGATCTGCTGGCCACACTTTTTGTAATGCAGCCCTTCTTGGCCTTCTTGGCTGCAAGGGCACACTTGGCTCATGGCTAACCTGCTGGCCACCAGGACACCCCAGTCCTTCTCTGAAGAGGTCTAATCCAGCAGGTCACACCCTAACCTGTACTTGTGCATGGGGTTATTCCTTCCTGGGTGAGCATACTTTACACTTGTTCTTGTTGAACCTCATAAGGTTCCTCTCTTCCCAACTCTCTAGCCTGCCCAGGTCTTGTTGAATGGCAGAACAGCCTTCTGGTGTTTCAGCCACTCCACCCAGCTTTGCATCATCAGCAACCTACCCAAGGCATCACAACATATATGCAGCCTTCCATCATGGGTGGTAAGGAGTGGTTTTGCAAAGCTTTTGAACAAGCCAGCAACTGGGAATAGAGTGATAATAGAGTGATAAAGATGAGAATAATCAGATTAAAAATCTACTGAAATTCAGAGATAGCTGAAGTAAATAAATATTGGGAGAAAATGCATGATTTCAGAAAGATCAAGATTAGAAACTAAGAAGGTTAATTAATAATTGTGGAGATTACCCTAAAAGCCCCAAAATATAACACCATCCTCCCTGGTTTTGCTTTGTTTTCTAGACTCTTCACCACAAAATAAAGCATTTGAACAATTTTGGTAGACTACATAGTACTTTGTAAACAACCTACTGATATCTACATTATAAGGAAATGATAAGAAAATGTCAGGATAAGGAATCAATTGTATCACTGGAAATGCCCCATGGGGAAGTACAGCCATCCAAGTACTGAGGCTGATTAGATATTCCAATTTCTGCTTCAGAATATCAAAGCTGAAAATCATACTGTCCTCTGTTTAGATCACATAGCAGGCTGGGGACAAGATGAATTTTATACTGATACTACGTCTGAGGAAATTGCTCATTTCATGTTCCCTCAGGCTGGATGCCAAAAGGAAATTAAAGATACATTGGCCAACTCAGCTGCTGTGCACTAACAGCATCTGAAAAATACAGCACACAATCTTTGCCATGTCAGGGCAACCTCTCTGCAAATGAAAGCTAATAAGATTTGGATTGAAAGGAATGGTGATATAGAGTTTCTGTCCTCCAGAACAGACTCTAAGCTGCTGGCATGGCTGTAAGAGCTAGTATAGAATGCTTGCTTGAGACTAGGACCAACAGAATTGCTGCATTTATCACCCTCCTTTCTACCAATTGATTTGCAATGTGAAAGGAAGATGTTGAGGAGCAAGATTTTGTCAGCAATCAGGACAATGCCAATGTTTTGTAACTGGTACCAAGATCAAGCTTTCCAATTGTTGAATTCATTTGGGCAGGGTTATGAAGGGAGTTGAAAAGGAAGAAGCTTTTTTTTTTTTTTGATAGTTGCAATCTTTATTTCTAAAAAACCCCTCTCAGACAGATGAGACTGGACAACCTACTCACAGCTCTAAACAAAAATATCATATTAAACCAGCCAGCTGTTGAAAAAGCAGCAGACCACAAACCACTAAATTATACATCCACTTAGAAGGATATCTGGATCCTCCTGCTTTCACATCACTGCATTCCTCTCACATGGAAAGCTTTCTCTCTCACACAGTTATTCAGAGAGGCACCTGCCCTTTGAGGCAGTGAACACTGTGTCCTAATAGCAAAAAACACTCACAGATCGGAGTAATTTTATCGACAGATTCACATTTCAGTACTCTCAATGACAAAGAGAGAACACTCAACATTATCCAGGACAGAGCCCATGGTCCCTTGTCATTCCATCCTTCCATCACTGTACCATTAAGAGCCATCGCCTTTTGTGTACTTCTCCCACAAAGAACAGCACACTTCTTTTAGCAGAAGGAGAAAAAAATCCAAGGTATTTTTGTGCTCACTTGGAATTAGCTAGACCTAACCTTTCTTCAAATAATGCTGCAGTGGTTTGAATTTCCCCTTCAAATCTACATGGCCACTATCCATGAGCAAGTATGATTTGCAAATGTTGCCCTCACGTAATTCCAGTGTATCTATTCATCAAATATCTGGAGTTGGAAAGGATCCACAAAGATCATCAAATCAAACTCCTAGCTCCACATAGGACAACCCAAAATTCAAAAATGTTGTCCAAATGCTCCTTGAATTTTTTCAGCTCAGGGCTGCGACCATTGCCACTCCCTGTGGGGACCTGTAAGCTGAGATCTTCTCTCAGTCTTCTCTAACAGAAAGAATCTAGTAGACACTTTTCAGGATCTGTCCATTATGACACTGAAGTCTAGCACTGATTTCCTCAGTGGAGGCTGGAGCCCAAGCAGAAGTCAGACATTTCAATTCTGTTACGTACATATATTTCTCCTACCTGGAGACTCACAAAACATCTCCCACAAGGAAATACACACAAGTATAAAAGTAAGGAGGAGACAGGCTATTGTAGAGTACCTCCTCCTTACTATTTTAGCCACAGCACTAAGTATACTACAGTGCACTCAAATAGTAATACCTCTGTTTTGAACACATCACCTGTAGAAAACACACCACCTACTTGACAAGAGGGTTGGAAAAGTGCAAGTTGTTCCTTCTACATTAGAAGGAATTGCATTAATTTCAGATTTTCAGGAACAGGATGGAATTTGTAGCCAGGGAAAACCTTTTGCCTGATCCAAAACAAAAGGTCATTTTCAGCATAAGTTAAGGCTGCAGCCAGTATTGTCAGAGCTAGCTAACAATAACCTCAGTGAGAATAGGTCTCAGATGCAGAAGATGTAGAAATATTCTCCATGGTTACAGATGTCAAACAGATGAGGAGTATATTATATATTTTGCTCTGAGGAGTGACTGCCATGTATGCCATTTAGTATGATAAGAACGGAAGCATCTCCAAAAGCAAATTGCAGATCCTGTTTATATCATAGCCCAAAATTCTTTTCAGGATATCTGGAGCAGGCCATGCTTCCCAGAAAATGCACCATGTTAGTAATGAGATCAATAAAATGCAAGTGGAACATAAAGAAGTTAATGTTCAACAAGGGTGAATGCCTGATTGATGTAATATGACCAAAGAAAGAAACTATGCCATCAAAAAGGCACGGATCAATTAGAAAATGATCATAGTTCTAGAAGATATGGCCTCTGAAAGAAGAGGAAATTAATGTTCAGCCTACAGAGCAGTCATCTGGAAAAGGACATGATATGTAGAAGCATTCAAATATATAACAAATATTTGCAATGAGAGAAAAATCAACCTGAGAACTTGGAAGAGCAATCCATTGCAGTTTACTGATGTGAGAAACCACAACTGTCTCAGAAAAGCCTGTGAGCTAGAATGGATCTGTCCGCACTTTTTTTCTGATAGCGGTAACATGTAGACGTGGCTTTGATTGCTGTTGGAAACAGACTGCTGTGTTAAACAAACCTTTGCTCTGGATCACAACAGCAGCTCTTGAAGTCCTCAGTGGTCTCCATGCCCATAGAGAACGCAGGCAAAATGATCAGGATTCAATCTACACAAAGGAAAAAATAGTCTTGTGTGGGGTTTTTTGTTTGTTTGTTTATTTTAATTAGAAATGAGGAAAAGAAACTCTTGTCAGAAGGGACTCAGATCCTGCCATTGGAGAGAAGGATGGGCTGAATGACCATTAGATCTTCATTCATAGTAATGATGCAGGGATTTAATATCAAAAGGTTGTCAACTCACCACTCTCCCTCCCTAAGTTCTCAAGAGTGATTTCAGATAGGTCAGCTAGCTAGAAAACACCTGACTGAAGAATACCTCTTCTATAACGCTGCAATATTGTTTCCTAAGTGGAGCGTTAATTAAGCAAAAGGTGAGGAAGACAGCTTAGCTGCCCAAGGCTACAGCTGGGACACTTACAGAGCACTCAGGAATGTATATCTGCCAAAAGTCTTCACGAACCTTCTCTGCATGCTGAAAATATCTTGCAAACTGGTTGCTATGTGCTCAGCTCCTTGACATTTACATGCCTGAGAAAAAATACATCTGCTGTTTAGCAAAACGTCATAATAAATGTCACTTTTCAACATTGTCTGCTGCAATTTTGATTAGCTTTGAAGCAAAACATGAGTATAATTTCAGTCCTTAGAAGTAGGTCCTGTTATGCGATGACCAAATACCAGCTTTCTTAAAATGCTGGTGGCTGTTGCAGCCACTGGTAGAAGGTGAGTTAAAAAGAAAATAATCTACGTTTTACTGACAGTAATATCTCAACGTAAAAAACTTAAAAGCTTAACCAATATATAAGATACTTGAATGATGTGAAAGGATTCATGCAGTCTATTACTTAAAATAATTCTGGGTTAACAATAGCTTATTCTCCCTACATGGATTTTTCAGGTGTTGGAGGAGTACAATACTGCTCGTACTTTAGTTGATGGAGGAGATGTCTCCCGCCCTTGATAAATGTTCTGGGGGACCTGGGTACAGAGGGAAGCAGGAAAACAAACAACTATAGGTGTCTTTCAAGGATTGAATCCTATGATATTGCTGGACTAATAAAATTCAGGCTCAAAGAAGAGAATGCTGTGAAGTGTTTCCCTCAGCTTTCAATGATTAAAGGCATTTCTTGCTGGGTACATCAGGGATTCGCTGCTATTAAGGCTGACTGTAGCAGTGGCAGTGTGAGAAGAGCATCCCTGGGCAGCTCCACTCCACAGAGGAGCTGGGATGAGAACAGGTAGTCCACATTCTATCAACTGCTGCTGACAAATGGAAGAGCAGGTCCTTATTTCATCCCTGCTGCTATTTTTACAAAAATAAATTGATAGAAAGCAGAGGTTTTCACCTCTAAATCCAAGCCTGACTGACAGTGATTGAAAGCCTTTATCAGGATGGCTGTTCAGTGACAAGGCATGAGGGAAAGTTTGAGCAGTGTGACTCTAGCTCCTAGGAGGTGTATGTCATCATCACAAGAGAGACTGACAGCCTCCACCTGACAGCTAAGGAATGAGTAACAAGTATGCAGTTTACAGGAGTTTTGGGTAGCTCACATCCACAGCTTCCACAATACTATTCTAGGAAACAGTATGCTTGAGCTAGGTTTGCAACTTTCAGTCAGTTTTACAGCCAGAGAATATAAGAAAGGAACAGGTTTTGGCTCATCCTGGCCCTTAACGTGATCCCATACAACATTCTTATCTCCAAGCTGAAGAGAAACAGATTGAATGGTTGGAAGAGGAGACCTGATTGAAGCCTTTCAGCTTTCAAAAGATAAATAAGATAGTGACTTTTTACATAATCTGATAATGATAAGACAAGGGGGAATGGCTTTAAACTAAACTTGGAGAGAGATTAGATATTAGGAAGAAACGCTTTACTCAGAGGGTGGTGGAGCACTGGCACAGGCTGCCCAGAGAGGCTGTGGATATCCCATCTCTGAAGGCATTCAAAATCAAGTTGAATGGGGCCCTGGGTAACCCTATCTAGTTGTTAGCAATAGATAATGTAGCTTCCAACCCAAGCCATTCTGTGATGCCGTGACCTGACTTTTGAGAGAACAAGGTGACTTCAGGCAGCCCACTATAAACTGATACAAGAAACTCTCAAAAGCTGTTCCTAGTGCTTTCTGTATTAGTTTTGTTTGTTTTCCTTAAACAAAATTTTCTGCAACACTGTGTGCATCAGACAATCCATTAGCTGGTCAGATTTGAATTCAGCAACATTGCAGAGACTGAGCACGAGGGCCAGATTTCTCATGGTATCTAGGTGAAAACTCCTGTTACATACTGAAAGAAAACCACAAGACCACATGCAGAATAAGGCTGGAAAACATAGAAAGGGAAAAGATGTACTAAGTACAAACTTGGAAGTACATTAGGGATTCTGGGAAACTGAGATGGTCACAGTTAAGGAAATCCGACCTAAATATGAAAGTACATACTTGTTGCTGCAGACTTTGAGGTTTCCACTTTTTATCTCACAATATTCTGGGGCTGATTTCAAGATGAAGCTTGTGAAGATACAAGCCAGTATAAGAAGTTCACTTTGTTTCTTGCAAGGAAAAGCTCAAAACTTGGGCCAACTCCAAAAGTAACCCAGAGGTCTAAAGAAAAAAGAAGCCCACATAACATGCAGAGTAGATAGAAGGTAAAATAAATATAACTGTGATGAAAACCTATCAGTGTTGGGATGCAGCCAATTTCACTGTTCTTGGTGCCACATGTCTGGCACAGGTATTCTCTAGAAGAAAAATTGCTGCTGGTGTAACACAGAAAGCCAGTTTTGCCTGGTCACAATGCCAAGTGCAATGAAGGAAGCCTCAAGTATCTTCTATTTGTCCTACAGACACTGTGTATATGCCCCAGATGTATGCTTCAGACATACCAGAACACTTACTCTGAGTTATTGTGAAATACACTTCTGCAAGAGGGAAGAAGAATGATAAAAAGGTCACTGCTCTACACTGCATGTCTGCTGGATTCCAGCTCTGAAGAAGAGATAAAAGGAACTTGCTGGAGACTTCCCCATCATTTTGAGGCTCCACTCTGGTGTTTGTAAGAATAACAGGTGGTCTACCTCTTTAAGCCATGCATTTGCCCTGGAACTTTATGGCTCAGTCTGTTGTAGCGAATGTAACAATAATAATGAAAACTTCCACTTCTGTCATAGCAGATGAAAAAGAGGAAATGCTGATAAGGTGAGAAAAAGGTTTATCATACATCTGACAACACACATTTATAAACAGTACACATAATGCTATGAGGCATTCAAGTGACTTAACTGCGTGTATCTCTGTTAATTACAACTACAAACAGTTAGCAGGGGAGGTCTGTTCCACAACATCTGATGTTTATGCATGTTTGGGGGGCTGTTTTTAAAGAGCTGATGGCAGAGTAAGGTTATTTCAGGAACATTTCGGTGTGCTGTTTCTCACAAAGCCTAAGTGATTAATGCTGAGGGTAATTCGTGTGGAGGCGTTTCTCACCCTTCTGCTAGTATTTCTTACTACAGCTTTTCTATTAATGCAATAATTTGATACCCAGCTGACATTCTGAGGGCTGGTACAGTGGAAAAGCAGATAGAATATCATAAATAAAGAGCAGCTCAGAGTGACAGCATTTGACTGACACTGTGAATCTACTCTCCCTGAGACTCGGTATGGCTTTCCTGGCTACTTTCTGGGAAAACAATGAACAGTATGATTGTTATGATAAAACAAGTTTAACTAAACATACCAAAAACACGTTAAATTTCCACAAGTTATTCAAGGCCATGCATTTAATAAGTAAGATTGAAAGGAATGAGAAAAAAATCATGCTCCTATATTCCCATATTTTCCCTTATTATTCTCAAACTTCATATAATTTACTCAATTATGTAATGGAATATGGATAGTTTTTTTTCTATGCAATAATAGAACAGGAATTTAGCTTATGTTTAAATATTAAGAAACATCTATCCCGTTTGGAAGGAGAAGAAACTTATATCAATTTTTGTTAGCATGACCCAAAAGATTTCCTATTTATGGGTAAAGGAGCATAGGGAAAGGATACTACTTAGTATGAGATATAGAGTAGCCTAAAATTAAGACTCCAACTTCAGAGAATAACATTAAGTTCTAAATGATACAGTGAATAAAGATTCCTTTATCCTCCTCCTTGGATTGAATACAGTAACCATAATACCCAACAGGTTTTAATTCATTGAAAAGAAGATTCCAGAAAATCTTTCAGACTCATGAAAATGAAGGCCGTAAGGAAGTGGCCTCTATAAGAGAAGCTGATACTTGGATCACAAGAAAAAATATATATATACACATCACCCTGATATATTTTTCTCAGTTTGAAAACCAGCCCCACAGTTTGCAAAAAGGCATATATATTTTATAAAGCTGAGCCCTGTAAAAAGCTCGTCCAGTTATTGTAACATCAAAGCCTGATGTTTATAACTCATTCCTTCACACCTCCTATGGAGAAAATCTCATATCAGAAGGACACAACCAACATTCCATCTGTGTTAGTAGGGGCAGAGCAGTGGGATAATGTCACGCTTCTGGATTGTATTGCAGACCAAAAGTTTTAGAAAGTGGGACTACATTGCTCAAGTGTTGTTTTCTGTTGGAAGTATTCATTCTGAGGTTAATTTATCACACATGCTGGCAAATCCCAAGCTGAAACAGCATTTGCTGTTACAGAAGATCTGCACCTTTGGTTCTTTTTGTACATAGATCTCTATAAAGCATATTCCTTAGAAACAATTCTGGAGCTGACTACTAGACTCTGTAAAAAAAGAACAGTGATTTGGAGAGATTTCCAGCTGGATTAGACCAGATGATCTCTAGAGGTCCATTCCAACAGCTACGATTCTGTGATATTCAGGCTGGATATTAGGAAAAATTGCTCCCCTGAAAGAGCAGTGAGGCAGTGGCACAGGCTGCCCACAGAGGTGGTGGAGTCACCATCCCTGGAGGTGTTCAAGAAACATTTAGATGTGGTACTAAGGGACACGGTTTAGAGGGGTAGCGTTGCTGGTAGGTGGATGGTTGGACTGGATGATGTTGGACATCTTTTCTTACCCTGGTGATTCTATGGTTCTACGATTCTTGTGACTTGGGAAATAAAAAGGAAAGAAGATAGATAAAGAAGGTTCCTTGAGTTTTTAAATATAAAAATATTCCCCTTCAAAAATGTTTTACATGAGCTTGCCTATGTCGAATAAACCAGATAAATTTGGATAATTTTTATCATCTAAAATAAATTTTTTTACAAGGTGTTAGACATTTTCTTATATGTTCTGCTTCAGCAATTTGTTTTTCAAATTCACTAAATTAAAACAGAGAACGGGTCAAGTTGTCAAAACCTAATTTATAGTGCAGAGATCACAGTGAGTAATCTTGCTTAATGAAGCTGTAATCAATGTCTGAGCAACTCCATTATTAGTATCATTACGTTATTTATTTATGCTCTGTATTGCTAAACTCCTCTCTATAAATAATCCTCAAAGGCAAAATCTGCATAAATTAAAGTGCGTATTGCTCCAGAGTTTTGCAAACAACCTCTTGTAGTTTTCATGTGACACACAACATGAAATCCAGCAGATCAAGTTCAGACTTGGGTTTAAGTCAGCCTGCCTAGGAGCTCTCTGGCCTTTTTGCAACTCAAGCAAGTAGAATTGATAGAAAATACTCTAACAGCAGCTTGAGCTGTGCTGAGAGTTCATACTTGCTAATTATGACAGCTTTCTACAAACCATCCCTCCCTGGATCACTAAGAAAACCTGTGGTTTCACGGCTTGATTTGCTCAGCGTGCAAACTTGTGTTTTCCTAAATTCCCTTCTTAGCTTGTGGCAGGAAAGTAGTGGCTTTGTCATGGTTGTTCACCAAGCACCAGTTACACAAGCGCTTCACAAAGTGGCACCTGTGAGGACTTAGAACAATGACACCCAGAAGACCCAAGATCTCTCCAGCACTAGGAACAAAATACAAAGAGAAGGGACGTAGAAGTCACTTTGTGCCAAAACTCCAGAATCAATTCTTCTAAAAGGATACGAACATCAAAACGTTCCTGTTTATTTTGTAGCCCCCTCCTTTATCAAGTAGAATAGATGCAGTAAAGTTTGATTCATATACATAAAATAGATATTTTTATTTAAAGAAAAAAAAATTGTTTTCAACAGCTTTGGTACCTATTGGACAATAGAAAAGTAATTAAATGTCTTCCTCAATTAACCTCAGTCATGACAGATAGTGCTTATTTCATGAGACTGCTTCTGCTACTTGGTGATATAGGAGGATAGCAATATTTCATAATCTCCTAAAAGAAGATCTGATTCCAGTATCAGAATCTATATCCTGTCCAGTGATTAGAAAATTAAATGCTATGCTAGAAATACATGCTTCTTTATATCACTGGTCTAAATGAGTATTAAACAAAGGCTAACGAGAAATGGAAAGCAATTACAAAGCCTTGGAGGCAGGACCCTGCTATATGCCACTGGAATAAGCTAGCTGGTTTCAGATGAGGAGTCCCACACTGCCTGAATTTCACTTCCAGATGTCACTTAAAAAAAAATAATCAACTTCCATTGCTGCACAGAAGTAACAGAGAGAGCACTGTCGTTGCTTCTATGACTGCATGACCCCAAAGCTTTTTGAGAGCATGTGCCTTCAGTACATCTCAAAATGTTAACCAGTGTTACCTTAATAAACTGACAATGTAAGATTTGGATATTTGTTGCAAACTAAGTCTGTAAGGTGATTATTCTCTGCATATCCTATACAGAGCCTTCATGTTTATGCATGAGCTACTGAGACGTGTTCTGACTCCCTCAGATTCATGGGAAAGGGATGAATTAGAAATGGAAAATTAAGGCTTTAAAATTGAAGGAGAGGGTCAGATCATGAATCGGAATGGAACAGCTCAGCTCTGTTGACACAGCTTAGCTGTCTCCAGTTAAACAATGAGAAAATATTCCCTAACACTTCTACATTAAAAAAAAAAAAAGTAAAATATGAACAAGGGAGAAAACAAAACAATCCAGAAACCATCCTCTCCTTTCACTCCAGACAATGCCATATGTGAATTGTGTTCATTGATGTCACATAAATACTACATCATTCTCAATTACAGCTGGTGTTACATAGCTCTGACCAGTAATACCAATGCCAAGTTTTCACCAGTCACTTCCTAATGTTCAGTGTGGCACTAAGCATTGAACTATGACAGAGATCAAGATTTAGACTAACAGATCTACTGGTAAATACTATTGTATTTGCGATCAAGCATTAATTTAGAAGTTACATAGATTAATATAGATTAATTCTCATCATCTTTGCATTATAAAGAAAGGAGGTGCTATGAAGCTGGAATCAGATTCATACACAAGTAATGGAGACTTGACTCATTCCATCTCTGCAATACTGCTTTGTTCTATATGAAAAGGTAAAAGATAATAAGAAAGCAATCCACATTGTCAGTAGATAACAGGTTGCTCCCTTCAAGCAAAATTTCCCCGTTGTATGCTAGTGGTTGTCCCTTACATCAACATCATCAAGATAGATAAAAAGATACCTTAGCTAATTTGGCCAAACTGAAAATGAAGACACTGGAAACATGTCAGAAAATATTACCATTGTTACACCATCAAGTTGCAATGACCATTACAAACAAGCATTTTATGGCATGAGATTTTAATCAGGAAGATTCTAAGTAAATAGATATGATTCCCCTTTCATTGGATTAGGAAAAATAAGCATTTGGTGGCCTAATTTTGTTACCAGCACTGTTATGTATTCTTCAGAGTCTTTAACTGCACCTACATATATGTGAAGTTTTACTCAATAAGTGGACTGCAAAGGATGAAGCATGGAATTTTACTACTGCGAATGACTATGACAGAAAAGCAAAGGCAGAGCCAAAGAAAAATTCAAGTCAAACCAGAATCCATCTATGGCAAAGCTGTTTCTTTTACGAGGAGGGGAACTGCTTTGAAACTTCTGTTCCAGGTGGAAAATATACTCCTATCAATTGACAGGATGATTAAACCAGTTAAGCCTACTTAATGCAACATTGTTATGTGCTTTATTTCTATTGATGTCAGTAACCATAACTGACCCAAACTCATTTCAGTCAAATATTAAACTGGTACAGCAGAAAAATGCTTTTAAATCCCATCAATTACAACAGATGGAGTCCAAAACAAATGTGGTAGGGAGCAAGCGCCCTCTTAAGGGTATTTTATACTATCAACATTCCTTAAATCCACTTATATAACTTGAAGCTCAATACTGGCCATTTCTTACAAACAAAATGGAGGCTTCTGATATTCCTCACTCACAACACTTCTAAAGTGCTGTAAAAGATTTAGAAATACTGCCTAGAGTTCTAGTCACTTCTATTTCTAAATGAAGTCATTGGTCACTGCAGGTACTGCATTTGACAAAAGAATTATATAAAAATAGTCTTTTCAGTCTACAATACTTCCTTGTCCCATTTCTCTAACAGGAATTCATATCAGGATGTTTTCTCTTATTGGGAGTGGTGGCAGGGATGTAGAGGGAGAATAAACTAGTGGATTCCAAACAAAAGTAAGAAATGTCCCTAACTACTGATGTTGCAGATATTGCTAGGTCTTCCTAATCACATTGACACTACACAGCCTAAGTAAGAGAAAAGTTCTATTTTGTGTCAGAAATGAATTAAAAAAATAGCTCATGTGTCAGACTTGAAATTGCATTCAGAACCTGTAGTAAGAGTCAAATAGGTCTGCTGTTCTGGAAACTGCTTAGCGAGGCCAGGCAGGACTATATGGGAGAGCTCACACAACCTTAGGTTCCTGTGACACTGGGACAGAACACCAACCTCATTTTTTCTCTGATGTGGTTATTACAGAACTGTTTCCAGAAAACAGGTTTACCAGCAGTTGCTGCTTGCTCAGAACGGTCTGTAATACAGTCTTTGTCACATAAGAGTTTTTAAACAATCCAGGTGGCATTTTCAGGTTCTATTTACAAATGGAGAAGTAGCAGAATCTTCCTTTATTTCAAACAATGGCTACTTTCACCTCTTAGGTCAGTCAAGCTAGTATCTCAATACAGATCACAGAAAACAATACTGCAGGGAACAGATTACTTAGAATGCTGTCAGACTGTATTCTGTCACACATTCAGCTGTAACACTAACAAAAAAAACAACCCTTCAAGACCGTTTTCCATCCAGTAGCCCCCAAAACTTAGGTCAGCTCTACACTTCAAAGCTATTCATCAGATCAGCTGATACACAGGCATGAAGAATTTGCTCCTAACACTTCTGTGCTAGTTTTGCAATCGCTGAAAACCCCACTGGCTCTTCTGTTGTTTGCCTTGAAACCTCCTCCTCCTTCTAGAAGCTTTTACTCATCAAACAGCTGGCAACAGCAGGAGAGGCAGAAACAAATACCATCAGATATGGCTAACAAAGAGATTGTAGTACATTCCTTTCTGTCAGACACCTCTTACCTACCTGAATTTTCATAACATTTTCATCATTTAGTTCCATAGGACAACCTTTTCTCCTCTGCTCCGCCAGAAAAGACATCTCAGACACTCTGTCAAGAGTTTTATCACCATTTTAGAACTGCCATACAGTTTTCCCTGGCATCAGCCTCTCGTACAGCTTGCAGCTTGTGCAAGGCATCAGAGAATTTTCCAAGCATGATCTAGTCCAGAATGGGTCCTGCATCATTCTGGTGACTGAATAGAGATTTGCAGTCTCCTCTCATGCCTCACTTTCACCCAGTAAGTGGGAATTATTCTTCATCTTCCATGACACCATCACGATCATTGAGTTGTACAGGAGTCATAGACCTGATGAGAATTTCTCTGCTGAAATGAACTCATAGCCTCCATTGCTGGACACCTTTGGCAAATACAAAGCAGAGCTTCAGAAACTTGTGGGCAATTCATCTCACCCATTCTGTCTTATACTGGTCTCTAGTAGCAAGACATGACTTAATTCACTTCAAAACACAAAAAGATATTTTGATTCACTGAAGAGACACAATCCCTTAGAAAATGCTGAAATTCCTTACACAAATCATTATGGAACAGTTTTAGCAAGCCTCAGAACAGCAGTGGTAATTTTTTCACTTGTGCCTCAGAGTATACAGGCACATTAATAACTCAAGGAAGCTTTCGGACACCCTGTGCAACAAAACAGCTCACAAGAGTTGGCTGTCAGCAATTTGGCATGGTTCTAATGTAGCTTACATAGAGTTAATATTGCATAAGAAAGAATAAAGCCATGTCACTCTGGCAGGAGTGACCTACAAGCTGCTGAACACATGATAATCTTCTCCCAGCTCTTCTTCTTTGGCCCTGGACAAATCAAATGGTAACACCTCAACAAAACCAGTAGTTTCTCTTGTTGTTCTTGTTGAATACAGTGTATCAGGAAACTTCATACTTTCAGAGCAGCTACAGCACTCGGTGCTTCAAGAGATAGGCCAGCCTGTAAGGAAAGATGACTGAGGAACTTTGAAGGAAGTCTACCTTATAACATCACACCCTCATATTTCCCCTTCTAATTTACATGCTGTTTATGGAGTAAATTCTAATGTTTCTTAGATAAAGAAGTCTAGAAATATTTGCTTTGGATGTTTATAGACAAGAGCCCAATTTTGGAATCTTCCTTCACAGCATGCAGCAGCAGCCAGCAGAAAGAGAAACAGTTCTAGGAAGAAGCATTGCAAGAGAGCTAGCCTTGTAATTCTTTTCCTAGCCTAAAAATTCTCTTAACTTCTACAGAAGGCACAAGAAAGCTTTCAGCTCTTCAGTGGATTAATTTTCTTAATAACATACCTGTTTCAGGAACCCCCGGTGATCAGATGAGTAATCATCAACAATGACACCACAGTGGAAATTAATGTTTTACAGATTTAAACTACTGTGTTATAGAATCAGTGTGGAAATTCTAAAGGCTACCCTCTCATACGTGTTTTCATTTATAAGAACATATGTTACTCAAAATACCTTTGAACAATTGTCCTAGTTTAGCATGGCCAGCCGTCACAAATTAGAACTGAAAAAAATCTGGTCTTACCACAACTAGAGGGATCTCAGAGCAAGAAAACTTCAGATCTTACCTGTTTAATTTGTGCAGGACATATTCATGATAAGAGTATCCAACAAATTAGTCCTGTGATATGATTTTGCTGCTGTAGTAATATGCTATAAGCTTTGTACAAGTTCACATGGCCCCAGAGCTGAGATTTACCAGATTTTTGCTCTATCTGAAATTATCTTGACTAGCCTTCAATTTAGTTCTAGCTTTACACAGCCATAACACCAACTTTCTTAACTGACTAGGTGTGTATGACTATGTTTTACCTCCTGTAAAGGCAAAGGGATCAGCAAAAACAAGGCAATGTTACAAAAGGAAGGAAAATGAATGCTCACTCATCTCTGAGGATTTAGGCTCACAGGGAAAGAACTCCAAAAGGAGAGATGTCTAACAAGAGAACCTTCCTCACTGTCAGTCAGCCCTTAAATGAGGTCTAAGAGGAGTGCAGCCTGTCTCCAACCCTTCTGGTCACGCAGGTGAACTGCCTTCACCCATGCTCCCTGGGCTGACCAGGTCTTTCCTTCAGGTGCTGAATCAATCCATATACCTCCGTATGATACCACCATAGTTTTATGACTCAGACATACCAGTGTAGCACAGAAAAGCACAGCCTGATGTGCCATCACAGAAGCATAGACAGGATGTAGTGTAGATATACAACCATGGTATGATAAACAATGGGGCACAGTCTTGTCACCACAGACCCCATAGTAATAAAAAACTCACCAATGGCAACTGAAAGAAATTGAAACCTGAACAAAACTGGCTGTAGGAGTAACAAAACAACAACAAAAAATAGTATCTAAACTAAGCAAAATAACCATATGTAGCAAATTTGAATGGAGCTGCAGTGGAGCTGCAGAAGAATGGAGAAAAAGTAATGGAGTAAAAATGTTAGAAGACAGAAGTGTGAACGCAAGTAGATATTGGGAAAAGGAAGAAACAGCCATCAGTAGGAACGATATATTGCTACTGCTGTCAATATATTGATATTAGTAGCAAGAAGCTTCTCTTTAGACTTGTACTTAGCTATTCCTAATTATCTGTCTACCTTTTCCTCCTGATCAGATTGGTCTTGCATATAAGCAGGGCTCACCTTACTCAGGACTCTCCTCAGACTTGCTGCAGTCAGTGAGACGAAGAGGCAGTGAAACAAGTAAGTCACATTACAGATTGTGCACTACTTGGTGCAACTAAGGCTCAACACTCAGTTTCTTAATGTCTTTCCCTGTGAAGTGCTTGAGCTGGAAAGGAGTATGGTGGAGTACTTGATTGTTCAGGATATGAAAATTGTTCTACATGTTTCTCTGTAAGAGGACTTGAAGAGCTAATAATTTCTAGTGTGTTCCCTGTGCCTTCACAAGATAAACCATCAGACAGAACTGTCTCTTAATAACAACACATCCATTACTGCATGGTTATGTTCATGTCAGACAGGAAGATGGTGCATACATTGCTTCCTCTTTTGGAAACATGGATTAATTCTAATTAAATGCCTATTCAGCAGGACATTACCGATAACCTAATGTTTTTGTTTTAGCCATTATGTACAAGCTTGGGAAATGTAAGTAAGAGAGAAAGGCAGCTGGAAAAGCAGTAATAGGTCTAAGTGACTAACAGATAATTTTGCTCTGAATACTTTTTCTGAGGAAATTTTCTATTCCTGCTCAAATCCGCTCCAAGAAATGACATTCTCTTTCACTCCTCCACACGCTCATTTGCATTTCACACACAAGTCTGACCAACAGAAACTGAGGAAGAGATATACTGTTATAGACAGCAAATGTGCAAACCCGACCTTTTCTCTAATTGGATAATGTCTCCTAAGACATTCCAAGTCTGAGGTGGGTTTTTTTTCATTGCATGGATGTAAATCAGGATGAGTTTCTTCTGAGATCAGAAGAATTATATTCTCAGCCTTTATGCCTTCAGGTGGTCTTTTACACAGAAGCATGCACATCCCTCAGCCACGGATAGCAGTGACACTTGGCTGCCTGTAGCACATCAACGCTAGGTGTGAGGCGAACCACACAGGGTCAGATAGCCATAGATGCTGATAGCAAAAATTGATCTGTGCAGCCCTCAGATCACCAGCACAAGTCGAAGGTAACACGGAATACAAAAATGTTGCCATGTCAAGAAACACATCCAGAAGCATTTGGATTCCTCAGGCCAGTTTTTAAAGAGTAGGTCCTGAAGGCAATAGAAAAATAAAATGTTTTTTCAGAACCGATGGCAATTAGCCCATAAGTCACCTGCACTGCTTACCATGAAAGTTTATCTGTGTAATTACTAGCTATAACACGGATGCTATAGCTCCAAACAGAATTCCCACAGTTTCCTTTCGTGAGGAGGCTACCTCCTGGCTATAAAACTGACAGCACACTAATGAGAGACTTGGGAGCAACATGTAAGAATGAGAAAAAGCCCTCTTTCCAGAACTCAGAAGTACCTTCATCTCAGTTTTCACCTAGGGACAAAAAATAAAAAAATAATAATAATAAAAAAAACAAAACAAAAAAACACTTTCTGAAAAAGCATACCAATTAATTCAAAATTCCACCACACCACAACAGCATTTTTGTTCAAATAGGCGATGAACTCTGATATATAGGGAAACACTTTTCCTAGTTAGTTACAGGAAGTGTTTCAATAGTCATTTTAATGAGTGAAACATAAAAGATTTTTAGAAGCAGATCTAAACCACTGGAAAAAAAAAAAAAAAAAAAAAAGGAGCATGACTGAAGTTCTGGTCTATAACCTTTCAGAAGAGTAAACATCAAAGCATTTCAGAGCATTAGCAAATGAGGATGGATTTAATCAAAAGAATATTTACATATGAGTAATATAGCTTGTTATACATTTATAGCCCATCCATGGAAAATTAAATTAATTTGCAATGCAAACCAACTGGGTTAGCTATTGAATGTCAGCACTAATGACAGAACTGTATTTAATTGGTTAAAAAAAGTCCTGGTTCTTTTTTGGCAATTGCTTATTGTACAGTACAAAGCTTTTCTGAAGTCACTGAGCAACTGGTAACGAGACCATTAAAAAAAATATCATTGCAGCAGGTTATGATCATTATACTCACTTTTATAAAAATAAGGTTTAGCTTAAACCCCCCAAAATCTTATAAGTTAGTTTAAAAGATGTGGAAGCTGGGCAGAATGCACTGCATTGTCAGTAGTAGCTTCTTCGTATCTGTTCAAAAAGGGCATCATTGTGCAGAGACAGAATTTGTCTGGTGGCATTTCTGTACAGCTGGAGGCAACCCAATGATGACTGAAAGAAGGGGAGAAAAAAACCTGACTCTTACCTTCTCTTTTCTAGCTTTATGTCTTTCCCATTTGCATGTATAAGGTATATGAGAGCACCATGATGAAAAGTTGTTACTAGTATGTGGTGGAGCACGAAGCACAGAGTTCAAAGTTGCAGAATAGAGTATGAGATGTCTCAGTGGAAGAAGATAGATAGGTGAGAAAGAGGGAAAAAACGATCAAGTAATCCATCAGGTAAACAGCTTACCATGTAAGTGTGCAAGTGCAAATACCTCAGAAATAATTAGAAACAGCAACACCTCTAAACACATTCAGCTAATGAGTTCCCCAGCCTCATTGCTGCAGAGGAGTCCGAAGCAATGACTGATCCTTTGATCAGCTTTGAAGCCCACTCAGTGGGGACATTTGGTCCAGAAGATCGTGCTAAATCTAGACCTCAGAAAACTCAACAAATAGAAAACGGAATGGAGGTAGGGGCCTCAATACCACCTGCTTTCATCTACTTACTCACTGCTAGTGAATCAAACTTCTCCCATATAGAGGTACAGCCTAAAAGCAACAGAGAAACAACAATTTGTTTATCTTGAAGCTTTCCTACATGTTGCAATGTTATGAACACCAACAGATTCATGAATTCCTCAGCATGCCCAGGACTGTGATTTCAAACTGTTTCAAGAAAAGTGTTATGAAGTAAAAGTGTCATGGAGCAAGCAGTTAAAGTAGAAATATTAAGATTCCCAGCCACAGCCCACTGGTGTTGTCACATCTCTGTCACAAGGAAATCCACCTTGAGAAACATTCTCCAGACAAATATAAGAAGCAAGTTACAAAGGTCCAGCTTAACAGGAAGTGTTACAAATATACATCAAGTTTTGATAATGGTTTATTTCGTGTTTCTTCATGAGGAGCTTCCTAGACGTTTTTACAGGAAGAAAATAAAGTTCCTGGTGTGTTCATAACATCCTTTCCACCAAACTGGAAAGATATGGATTTGATGAGTAGATTGTCAGACAGATGAGAAACTGGTTGCAAGATTGTACCCAGAGAGTGGTGATTAGTGGCCTAATGTCCATGTGGAGATCAGTGATAAGAGGACTGGGACCGGTGCTCTTCAGCACCTTCACCAATGACATCGACAGTGGGATTCAGGGCACATCAGCAGTTTGTGGATGACACCAAGAAGCTGTGGTGCAATCAGCATGCTTGAAGTACAGAATGCCATCTAGAGAGACCCAGACTGACTGAGCAGTAGGCCCAAGTGAACCTGATAAGGTTCAATAAATTCAAGTGCAAGGTTTTGCTCCTGGGTCGTGGCAACTTCCGCTATCAGTACAAGCTGGGGAATGTAAGGATAGAGCACAGTCCAGCCAAAAAGTACTTGCAGATATTAGTCAATCTGCCCCTCTGCTCTTTGCTGTGAGACCTCACCTGGACCGCTGTGTTCAGATGTGGACTGTTCAGAACAGGACAGACATGGACCTCCTGGAGTGTGTCCAGAGGAGAGCCACAAAAAGGATCCCAGGGACATCACACCCCTCTACGACGACAAGAAGCAAGAGCTGAGACTGTTCTGCCTGGAGAGTAAAAGGCTCCAAGAGACCTGATAGCTGCCTTTTCTAAAGGGGACTATCAGAAAGAACAGGACAGATTCTTTAGCAGAGTGTGTTGTGATAGCACAAGGGGAAACTGTTTCACAGGAAAGAAGGGAGATTTAGATTGATTATAAGGAAGAAGTTTTTTACAGTAAGGGTGGCGAGGCACTGGAAAAGGTTGCCATGAGAGGTAGCGGGTGCCCCGTCCCTGGAGACATTCAAGGTTAGACTGGACAGGATTCTAAGCAACCTGATCTAGCTGTACATGTCCCTGTTCATTGCAGGGGAGTTGGCCTCTAAGGGTCCCTTCCAACTCAAATGATTCTACAATTCCATGGAGCTGTCTTTCCCATATTCTTCCATCTAGAGGAGTGTAATACACACCTCCTTCTGCTTAAGATACCCAGTAACACTTCACTGCCGGCTGTTACTTCAGGAATCCTCATGCCTACTTCATTATTATGTTGCAGTGCTACTTTGCTGTCGCTGTTTATTGTCAGGAGCTGGCACAGATGCCTGCACCCGATACAAGACACCTCCTCCCTTCAAAGGCTGTCCTTAGAGGAATGCAGGAGCACGGATTGTGCATGCAGAAGCAAAATGAAATACGTTCCTTCATAGTAAGTTGTGTGTGAATTAAATACCAGGTTCACAGACTGATAGTAATTCAAAGTTGCTATGAAGGCCTTTTTGTCCAGCCCTGAAGAGGAAACAGAAAATTCCAATTTGTAAATTATGTTTTAAAAAAACCCAAACACTTAGCAGAAATGATGATTTTGTCAAAGCGCCCTTTGAGTAGGGAAAGAGGTATCAGTTCTGCCCAAAACCTATGGTGAAATTCTCACTGATTGAAAAAAAAACAACTCAAGAACATATGCATCTAAGTACCTGGAGGCTGCCAAAACAGGTAGAAGTGCAAGATGGGTGTAGTAGTTCATATGAATCTCTTGATGGAAACACTGTTGCCATAACAACGGCATATTAGAAGGTTAGGGGGGGAAAGCCAGAAACATATAACTTTAATAATGAAAAAGATCTAGTTTCAGGTCTTCTCTATAATATGCTACAGCTCATTTACCACAGCTAAATAAGCACAGACTGCACACAATGCGTTTCAAACCAGCAAGCATCTATTTTCTTTGCTACACTCCTCACCTTTCTCATATCTAAACACTTCAGAAAGCATTAGTCATTACAGTACCCTTGTGAGAAAAGTGGCTTTATCGCTGCTGTCTGGCACTGGGGTAAGTCAATCAGAAAGTACCAATTAATCCACCTAAAGTTCTATTAGAAATCTACCACACAACAGTGTTCCAGGCTCTGACACAACCATACATGACCTTGCCTTTGCGATGTCTCTGTTCCCAGCACTGCTCAGCAGACAGCTCAGCCTCTTCCTAATACTCAGAAAAAGGTATTCTGGTAACAGAAAAAGCACCACACAGAACAACTGTTGTGCAGAGCAATAAGGATTCCCTCCTGCATTTGTTCTGATTACAAAACAGTCTCCCCAGGTTCCACTAGAAGTAAAGATTGCTTCATTTGCACAAGATGTACCAATGTGGAAGCAAATGCCTGGAATGGGATCTGTCTTTAAAGGGACAATGGTCTCCAGAACAATTTGCCAAGCATAAATGTATCATTTGTGTGAGTTTGCCCAGAAAATTGTCCCTCAGTACAAAGGATTTAGAACTATTGGTGTCTTTTTTTTCTAGTCTTTTTGTTTTTGTTTCCTCCTCTCTCCATTTTCTCTTTTTTATTCCTCAGTGGGCTAAACTACCAAAGTTCTTTATTTCCACAGAGTTCCTACATGCTATTATTATTCCTCAGAATAATCCGATTCAGAGCCCTGTAGCTTGCTTCCTGACAAGTTTCAGTCCAGTCTTGCAACTCTGACACGGGAAAAATTCTTATAAACGCCTTCTAATTGATTTTAAGGATTCTACACTGGGCATAAAAGGATGCTATTAAGCCTACTGCGCTTCCTCAGTCTTCTCCCCACACATATATTTAGGATGCCATAAGGATTTAAACAAGCTATTCACTACACTTATGTTGAATATTCCTTATGGCCATGGAAGCTTCAACTTCTGCATATCTGTCTTGCAGTTAAGAAACTATCTACCAAGTGGTGTTTAATACAATTCCATCATGCACTTCTGTTGTTAATGCTATTGGATAATGAGACAGGTGGTAAAAGGGGGTAAATAAATCCTTTTACTTATAACACTACTGTGCTGTTGCTTCCCAGTCCCATGACAGGGAATTATTAGTGATATGACACGTAGCACCCACATACACATCTCTAAGTTCCCTGTTCCCATTCTTCAGAGCAATAGAATGTCCAAGTACATATTCTTCTCATATGACAATGTGAGGAAGGCATCTGGCAAACACTGTATTCTGGAGACAAAAGACTTGCTTGTGAATTTCTACACAACTTTTGTAACTGAAGAAGTTTTACCAAAGAGGAAACAATTTCTGAACGCACTCTTCTGCAAATGGCAGCAAGCCTTTAGTGTCCAGCTTTCTTTCATTATTCACTTAGTTTATCTGGTCATCTTCTATAAGGGACTCTTCAGAGAGCCAAGCTCTATTATTGTACTAGAGTCAAGCTCCTTAAAACTGAGTACAGCTAAAATACTCAATTTTTCCCTCAGTGAGAGTTCTGTAGGAATCTCTAAGGCTAGAGAGAACCACCCACACAGATCTCTTTACAAAGACATTTGGATAGAACAATTTGTTTGAGCCAACATGGCCTCCTTTTTCTAGAACTCTGATTGAAAGACTTCAGCATACCTCTCTGTGACTTCAAATTGTACAGTGATTTAGCATGGGGGGGTTTAACTGAGTAAGATTTGGTCCAGACTTTGTCTTAGCTATTGCTATGCTTGAACTTCTGTGATTTGTGACCCTAGATTTTTCTTCGCTTAATGCTGATAAAAATAATAGAGGCATGATACCACAGCTTATACACTCGCAGTCTAGATAGCCATTTCATGAAGTGCACTGAGAACTAAGATGTTTACTCAGAATTTCGCACTGTCTGGGATTCCCGGAAAAAGGGAATAACCTATATGTTGCTTCAGCACTTTTATTTACATGCATTTGTCAGTGTGGTAAACAAACTGCAGCGGGAAGAAAGACCTTCATGCAGTGAAATAGTTTTTCCCATTCTTTTCAGCTGGAACCCAAGTGCCAAGAACAGCAAATTGTTTATCTGTCCTTCCCACTTCTTATGCAGCATTGTCCTGGAAGTACATTCACATATCAGCCGGTAACATCCCCTCTGGAGCTTGGGCACAGCTTGTTTCCATTGCAAAGAACACTCCTCTCATGACCCTGATGAATGATTACAGAGTAGCTCTGATTCAGCACTACCTTTGCTGCACTGCATCATTAGGCTGGAACGCAGTAAAATTGCCTCTTGCCATCCTCCACAACTCTCAGCAGCCTCCACTCTGATAAAAACTTGTTTTCTCTTTCCTCCATTGAAAAACAGCTCTGAGTTTCACAACAGTAGCACACTAGCCAGCTTATTCTTCTCCACAGATTCATAACATCCTTACCCCTAATCAAACACTGGAAATCTTGAGGTTGAATGGCCAATCTTGCAAGGTTTATTATATCCAGAACAAATTATTATATAACCTTGTTTCAAGCAGCAATGACTGAAGTTCCCATCTGAACCCCTATCACACTCCAGAACAACTAAGCCAATATAGGTTAATTAGTTTTGTGCCCTCCCTATCTTGAATCCATCTACAACATTAGCTTTCTGAAAGATTTCCTACAATGACGTAACATACGATGTATTAAAGAGATTAAATATCCTATCATTATACAGAAACAGTGAGCAATTATTACTCACTTTCTGAGTCTTCCCAGGGCAACCCATAAATAGTATGATGCCTACCAAAGGAATGCACAGGTCCTGAATTTCCATACGCAGGTTCTCCAAATTTACATCCACAGCCCCGCTTTTTAATATAAATTCAACTAGAAGATTTCATAACAGTTTTCATGTAGATCATAGAAGGTTGCCTGCAGACTAAATTAACTCACATTTGTCATCCCTCCCTCATTTACACCTACTCTGAGCTGGGAGAACTTTAAGACTTGTGTATCAGTGCTTATTGTAAATGTCAGTCATCAACAAACTGTTCCACTCTGTTTCCAGAGCAATGTGAGACTTTAAAACGCAGTGCATTCTAGGCTTTTGTTTTCCCTCGTATCTTTAAAGGCCATAAACTGACTGCACAAGGCAGTAAAGAAACACACAAGGTCACAGTCAACAAAAAGATGGCTCAAAACTGTTGCTTTATCATTATCAACACTTGAATGCAGCACTAGCATGAAGCAAACAGTAATTAGAAGCATCCTCTCCCTATCCTTCCAAGAAGGAAAGGCAAAAGATCTTCCAGTTCATAAACACGGGAAACAGTGGACAGTAAATACATTTCAAAACAAGCAAATCTGTGTAAAAGTCAAACAGATTTATCAGTTCAATATACTAACAAGATCTGCATACAAGAGCTAGTAGTTCTTGAGGAATATTTCTTCTGACTCCCAGCTTTCATCTTTTTTCTGTAAGAAAAAATAGATGTACACACACACACACACAGGAGGCATTCTCAAAGCTCAGTAAACATAGCAAAGTATAATCACAACACTTTAAAAAATAAATCACTTTTTCATTTTTATTTGTTGTTTTGCTAAGCGATGTTGCCAACAAAGCAAGGAGTCAAAGTTCAGTGGAGGATGCATACTTCACAATCTCAAAAGGATGCAAGTGCTATTCCAGCTTTGCAGGAAGAAACATTGGCTATTTTATCAAAATTTTCTTTGACAGAAAAAGAACAAGACTCAAACTTCTATGGGAGAAAATCACCAATAACTAATAATTTAAAAAGTTTCAAAGAACTTCAGAAAAGCAAAATACAAAGTACTGTGCAGGTAAACAGAATGAACTCTAGGAGAATTTAGAATCATAGAATCACCACAGCTGGAAAAGACATCCAAGATCATCCAGTCCAGCTGTTCATCTACCACCTATATTTCCCCACAAAACCATGTCCCTTAGTACCACATACAAATGTTTCTTGAACACCTCCCTGGGCAACCCATTCCTGTGCCTGGCCACTCTTTTGAAGACATTTTTCCTAACGGCCAACCTGAATCTCCCCTGGCATAACTTGAGGCCGTTATCTCTCCTCCTATCACTAGTTATGCAGAAGAGGCCAATCCTCACCTCACCAAAACCTCCTTTCAGATTGCTGTAGAGCGTGATAAAGTCTCCCCTGAGCCTCCTCTTCTCCAGACTGAACACCCCCAGTTCCCTCAGCCCTTATCAGGGCAGGCCTGACAAGGCACCTCGCTTGCTCCCTCTCACAGTGAGCCATGAGACCTCAGCTTGACAATGGTGAGACTGTTAAACTGCTGGAGAGAGAGAAACAGGCTGTCCAGGCAGCACCAGCTTCCTGTAGGTGCAGCCCCATGGACCTCTGAGGCACTTCCACATTGCAGATTTGAGATAAGAGCTTCACTCCAAGAAGTAAGTATCCAACATACCTCTGCACACACAGAGGAAACAAGGTGGTTACCATGGCAATGCTCCTCTTAAAACAGCTTTCAATTCATTCACCTCCCTCCTCTCTGCCCCATATCCCAGGCAGGCTTCACTCGTCAGCATGCTGTGCACAGTTCTCTTCCCCCCGAGATACGGGGGGAACCTTGTAAATAGAAGAGGCCTCTGGGGATGTGCCTGAATGTTTCAGACAAAATGAACTATCTGATGATGATAGCCCCAGTGTGTTGGGGACATTTGAATTGTGAGCAGTTACAACTGCAGATGTGGTAATGGAGAAAGAAGACACAATGATCTTGAGACCCAGCCTAAGGTCCCTTCAATCACTGCTTTAACAATCTCAAAGTATCTCTATGCATATCATTTCTTCATTCATAATAGTACCCAAATTCTCTCATTCCTGTTTTCTGTTACTGGTTCCATCTGTGCAAAAGGGTATAAAGAAAAATGTTCTTGTTTCTGGTCTTATGCAAAATACCCAAAGCTGTCCTACACAGCACACATCTCTAATACTCAGTGCAGACTGGCAGAAGTGGAAGAGCCCTGCCCTGGGATCCAACATACTCAGGGGTCACAATGGCTTTAGCAAGTTACTGCCACACCACTGTCATTCTGTTTCCCAAAAGCAGGTGTGTGAGGAGGAAAGGAGTTGGCCCATGCTTAATCAGCAAATACACTAAGATTTGATATGATCAGACTTGCAGTGTTGAATTCTGAATGCCAATGCTGCAAGTGCATGAGAAAGAAGTAGAGGCAACTGTCTAGTCACACAAACACACACGGTAGTAAGTATTAAGACAGATAACCCAGTTAACCAGCAACAAAATTATGTTATTTCTAAAACTTTCTTTTGTCTGTCAAGTGTACAGAAGATGACTACCAGTGAAGAAATCTCATCCCAGCTTCCCACAGTGTAGGAGATGACAGAAGTGGCATTAATCAGTACTGTCACCAAAGATCACTGTGAGGAGTTCATTTGTCTCAGGAACTTGCAAGATGCAAGTAAATCATCTTGCAAATGCAAGTTACACCATAGGTGACAAAGCTGGAGTACCAAATTTGTGTACGTAACAACCTACACTAGTAGTAACACTGAATGATTAACTACGAAGTCATTGCTTGGGACTGGAATAACAGGCATCCACTCCCAAATCTGCACATCAGATGTCAGAGACTTTCTGTAAATAATTAAAGCTGCACAAAACAAGATCTCTGTGACTGTACTTCTTCCTACACATCTTATGGCACTGAGACTCCCACCAGATCTGATCTTTCAGACAGCACAACTGCAGCTATTCTGGAAAATGTCAAAAACACTGAAGTTAAGGAGACATGAAATAAGTATAATCCAGTATTTACATGCTGTGTCATTATGACCTGTAGCTCCAATTTTTCAGAAGAACCATAAACAGAAAATGTAGTACTTTAAAGAAGCCTTGATTGTAATTCAAGACAACCCCCCCCCCAAAAAAAGGGGGGTTGGACTCTATGATCTCTAGAAGTCCCTTCCAACCCCTATGATTCTATGAATACTTGTGGCATGAATAACTTCAGAAGGTCTACTTAAGGGCAGGAGAACATAACATATGATTTATGTTTACACTGGAAGAAGTGAAATGGAAAACGTGAAAGTTTCACTGAAGAGAAAGTTTACCTTTCTGTAATATAAACATCAGTTCTACCTTTTGCTTTCCAAAAGCAGGAGAATCTGAAAACTTTGTGGAGCAAAACAGACCAAAAATAAAGCTTGTTTTTTATAAACAAAGTGATCCTTACTACTGTGTTTCTTTGTTCACAGTTCTTCTGAAGAGACTTCATATAAATTACATCCTTATACTCAATGGAAAAATGGTTTTCTTGACATCTGCCACAATAAAATACACACTCTCCTTAACTGCTTCTCTCATACAGAATTCCCACCAAGAGCCCTGTTTGAGTGTCAGAGGAGTCACGTAGAGGCAAGTTTCGTGCAATCTGCAACACGCTGAGAGAGCTTTGCACCACTGAAAGGGCTGCTTGACTACAGAATATCAACTGAATGGAGTGGAAATAGGCAGCGTTGTTGTGCCTTGATATAAAACCTTTCATGGCACGCCTCTAAGGAAGTTACACAGAGCACAGCAATGTGTGTAAATGCCAAGTTCAGTAAAGTCTCAAACATACTGTTATTTGCTCCCAATTTCTGCAGCATGGTGTAAGGAACTACTTAAATGCAGTTTCATGCACACAAAGCTGTGTGCAAAATAAGAGCCCGCATGTATAACGGAGGTGAATTACAGGGAATAAATAGCAGCAAGAAAAGTCTTAGTAACCTGTGCAAGTGCAATAGAAGTATACCCTGTTATTCCATTAAATTAACGTTTTAGAGCTGTTCTACCATTCTCAGACGTGCTCAGAACAACATATACCCTGCTACAAGAGTTAATTATGAGAGCTTGCATTTTCAGAAAGTAACTGTACTTCTTGGAATAGTTTTAACTGACACATTTTCTGCATCCTCTGCCACTTCCACAGTGCACGGTAGAGTTGCGTTTGCTAAACTGAGTTACGCCAAGAATGATCACTGACACAAGAGCTCCTGCTGTCACACTAACACAAGCTGCTCGGATCCTGTCAGGTTCTCCCATGGTACAAATTTAATGCAGCCCACAGAGAAGGACTGGAGCGGGATTAGAGCTAGACCAATCTGTACTAGCAGTGCACTAAGGTCTAGCATGTTTCATATTTGAACTGAAAATAGCTCAGAGTGATAAACAAAAGCTGTTCCCTCAAGTCGCTTTATATTCTAGCTTCTGCTAATTTTCTGTTGTTTTTTCTTACTAGCTTAGGTCTGCAGTAATACTTTCTACAGGACGGGGAAAAAATGCAGCCCTGAAAGTTTACATGCGACTTTTTTCCCCTCTTTCAAAAATTGGCATCATTACTAATTATGATTGTGCACATATCAGCATGTTTTCTTAAGAACATTTTCTATGTAAAGAGATAAGCTAGGTCTCTATCTCATGCACTCGCCTACACTCCAACTCCATTATGAAAGCAAACACACATTTTTCAAGCATCTGACGAAAGTCTTGTGCCTCATTCCCTGGCAGCCACACTTGATAAATTACCAAATCACACAAGCTTTGCCTGGTCTCTGTTTGCTTTACTGAAAGTAGTTTATTTTTAATATTAGAGAAGGAAAATATGAAAAGAAAAAAAAAATCTCTCATTAAATAAATGCAATCTGGAACTAGATTAGCCCCGAACAGAAAAGATAGTTTGACATTTCTGTATTTCAGATTGGAGACCCACTGGTTCATACAATTATGACTGCTAACACTCAATCTCATGTCAGATCATGGGGGGAAAAAAGGGACTTGAGTACAGAAAACAAAAATGTTCACTTGGAAAAAACCCTACTCTTCACAGGTATTCCCAGTGAAACATCTGATTACAGTAATAGCTTTCAGAACTAAGCAAATAAAAGACTGTACTTAATGTATGCTTTTATATGTGTACAGCTATAAATAAAAACATATTAAGGAAAAAACAAGGAATGATCTAAACAGTAAGAGAAAGATGTCAACAGGAAAGATGCTGTGGAAGGGGGAAAAAGTCAAGAAAGGTTCAGTAGTTTGTAATAATTTGATGTGAAAGATTGCGTGCAATGGTTTTCAACCTAGGCATTTCTTTGTAGAATGATCCTGCACTTGCACAGACAGATATATCAATGTTATTATTGGAAATGGTACTTACAAGCGTGTGTACAGAAGTATAGCTGAAGCTATTGAATATATAAGGCTTCTGGGTTCAAGTCAGAGATCAGAAGGTGTTTTCCTGTCTACAGAAAGAGCTCTCTGATATCTATGGGAACACATTGATTTGTAGGTTGAACCCAGTGGCCAATGAATCGTGATAACTGCAGTAATGCAGTATATGCCACAAGTCATTCTTATGCATCATTTACAAGTTTTAATTGCATCTTCCACTTGGAAAATGGTGTCTACATGTACTGCTGAAACAAACAGAAACAGAACATTAACTAAAAAGAGAGCCAGGCTCTCATTTTGACCCCCATACAGAAGTGTTTGCTTCTCTGCATGTAACTGAGGTTTCTCACTGACTTACAAGCAAGCAAATAGTGACTTTTCAGAAGCTGTCTTTATTTGCAGCCCTCAAAACAGCACCTAAGGGACTGACTCTCACAAATTCCCTGGGACTTTTATACTTTCCCCTAATCTTGCAAAGTAGATTGCCTTCATTATGAAGCTGCTTCCCCATGTCTTTCCCTCCCAAGCAATAGGAGTGGCTTGGTTGTGATACTCAGCTTTTACTGCTGGAATTCACCAGACATATGCCAATACAGGGCTAAGCTTTAGCAGCACTCATCTTTTCTCCCTTGTATTCTTTTAGCAGAAAAGAAAAATGCAAGCTAACATTTGCCTTGACACATGCTTACTTGGTATTGTTTGTTTCTTCAAAGTACTGCTAAGGGATTCAAAGGGATTTGCAAGAAAAATACTAAAAACTAAGGAATAACAACTCAAAAAATGCAAACAACATGTCCGTCTTCTGATCAAGAGACCTAAAAGAAGTGCTCTCTCCTGGAAGCATACTTGAAACCTTTGAGACTGGAGACACTTTTGCTCTTGACCTTAAATGGCTTTGAAATAAAATTGTGAGACCAAATTAGATACATTGCAATCTACAAACAAGAATGAATTGTGCTGCCCCTGCAACGGTCGGATGAGGCACAAAACTGAACACTGACTTCTAAGAGGGATATCACCGTTTCCAACAATTTTAAGATGTAAAATGGCAGAAAGAACCTACAGCTCTTCCACTGATTTTTCTCAGAACAATGGAGACATGGTTGCATGAAAAGAATGCATAATTCATTGGATGGTGTCACTTGCATTTCCAACAGCGTTATCTAAACCGTGATCAAGATAATGTTGCCGAGTCTTCATTTTCATTCTCTTAATGTTCTTAACTTGTTCTTACTCTTCTCAGCACTGTAAATTAAGTTTCTTGAGTGGAACAGGCTGAGGAAAAGAAAGTCAGTTACAGAGGTAAGAAAAGAGTAAACAATGCTCGAAAATAGATGCAAAAAGAGACTGACAGTAGTAAACCATGAGACAAGAGCAGAGTAAGGCACACTGAATGCTGGACCAGTTTCAAAATCTGCTTGTGGCAACTGCAGCTGACACTGCTGAGTGTGTAGGGCCAATCTGGCAGAAAGATGTTTCGCACAGACCAACGTGCTAGAGCAGGTCATCCCCTCTGAGTCACAAATCAAAACACAGACGTGCCCCTATGCACCTGGGCTCTGGACCCCCAGCTGGCACCAACCCAGGATGTGTATATCCAGCAAAATAATCTGGGAACCTGGGAAAGGGACTTTCCAAAAAAGGCTGCCTATGACTCTTATTAAAAACAAATTATTCCTGCCATGTAAGAAATACAGTCATGGGGTAATCGAGCTGACACTGGAAACTCCAAGGCTGTAAACAACTCACCGATGGGCAGATAAAAGAATGCAAAGCCAGCAGCTAAATAAAATTGGGCTAACAGAAAACACAGAGCAATTATCTAACAAGTAAAATGCATTCTATATATACAGTCAATTTGAACACAATGTGAAGACGCCAGTTACAAAAGCCTATTAGAAAACAAGAAAATATACCACATTCCTCCCAGTGATTTGTTTGAGAAGATCACAAATCCCTGTAAACCCTTCACCCTAGCCCAAGTCAATGTGAGGACCCACAGAGTCTACAAGAGAGCAAGCGTAACACACAGATGGGGTAAACACTGGGAAGCATCAGTTATTTGCCTAGCAATTGCTAAACCACAGCACCACTGGTGCTCTTGAGTTTCCAAATTGCTATCAAGAAGAGGCAACAGCAGCTGACTATGCAGTGTGGATATAGAAGATTATTCCTCAACCAGCATGCAGCAGAGTAGAGAAAAATCCACCTGGGAGAAGCTTCAAAAACCAGAAGTAAAGCTGAAAAGATGGGATGAAAGTCACTTCTTCAAGATGAAAATGACACCAACAATAAGATGTGAGGAATGGAAGGCCATAACTTCAAGTGCTAAAGGAAACCTGCAGCCATTACTTGCAGCCCAGCAGTCCGAGAGTTCATACAACAGAGGACCTGCTAACACTGTAAACAAAATAAGAACAAGGCTTTTCTCTCCTATTTGAGAACAAAATGAGAAAAAAAGACACTTATGAGTAATTATCAGGCAATTATAATACATCTCTTTCAAAGGTACTGCCTATTCTCCATTTCACTTATGTCTATTACCTTTCTTATTCTCAGACTCAAGCAATTCCATAACCAATTTCTGCTGAGTGACAGCATGATAACCAAGTCAGCAATCTCATCTATGCAGTTTTATTTCCCAGTTTGTGCTCACAACAGTTTGTTATCAGTAGGGTACCAGAGGCATAAGACTCGCATGTGAAGGGCTCATAAAGCCACAAATAAAAAGCAATGAAATCTGTATTCAGTGGCAATGTAAGTGTTGAGCTACTAGAAGAAATGGGAAGTCAGCATATGAAATCCAACAAGAAAATCCCAAAAGGAAGAAGACTGGTACACCTGGTTACTTGCAGCCATCCTTAGTAAAGTGGCCACACAGCATTTCTGTGAGAGCAGCAAAAGCTGTGACGACATATAGCACTGTAACTCAGATTCTTATAATATATGGTAAATAGATGAACAACTGCAGTGTTTGCAGGACTTGATATGCCATATTTAACACAGAAAAAAATACTGAAGCCTCGCTTTAGGCAACTAGCAGATTTATGGTTTTTCTCTGCACAAACCTACTTTGTGCCTGTTAATTTATTACTTTATAAATGGACCATGGCCAGGGCATGAGGAACATTTTTGCATCCTCTTTATAGAAAACAGTACACCTGCAAATAAAGGCAACAAGCCAAATTAAAATATAAAAGAACTCATGTAAATGTCATGGTGTCCTATCAACAAGTACTGCAGTAAATAGTTAATGTATTTCTAAGCTGTTTTATGTTGTGGCTTTATTATTTATTAATATGTTCTAGTACCTTCATTCCTCTGAACTAAAAATAATCATTGTTTTCATTCACTGAAATCTCCCTCTCTCTCTCTCCTTTTACTTACAAAAACATGGAATGAAAGGTATTACCTCCAAATATTTACAAAACCCTCGTTTCTAAATATAATCAAATGAACTGTGAGGAAACATGGTATATCTAATAAATTACGACTACATGAGCAATCAGGCAGCAGATGTAAGACTCCAAATGCCCCTTTCTTGCATCTCAACACATGATAAAGCTCAGGGTGAAGCCACTGGACTTCGGTGAACTTCTACAAGTCCCAAGACATGATGGACATTTTACCTCATACTTCTCTGAGAAGCAGTAATAAAGTCAAGACATTTTAAGTTGGATAACAGCTGGAGGTGAACACATTTCTCTGAATGTAGATACAACTTATTTTTTCTGCTAAACATACTATTCTTTCACTCACAGGAGCATCTGTGGTTCAGATTAATCTTTGGAAATTTAAAAACTGCCTGCACGGAGTGAAATGGTAATGCTTTCCTATCAATTAGATCTCATTTTTCTGAGCACACTGATCAGAACAATTGGCCAGATGTTCAGATGAGCCCCATCTGGTTTGGATTCACTGGCCAAAGAGAAGTAATGCAGGTAGCATAGTACTTCATTAAGTATAAAAAGCATTAATCATCCAAAATATCTACCTAATATTTCTCTCAACATATTTTCTTCATTTTGCTAAAACCATCTTATATTATCTTGACGTCACACGGTCTGTCATCACTGCAGTTTTTACCATAGCAACCCATTATCCTACATAGTCACATGAACTAAAGCCAAACATGGCACTGTCCCTATGCATATGAAGTTTCAATTTAGGTCAGAATTCAGCACTGCCAGCTAATGAAGTGCAGTCAAAGACTGCCCTTCCTTTCCAGAACACAAGGAGATACGTACAGCGTGTACCAAGACCATTTATATTGAGGGTTTTTTGCAATGTCACTGGCTAGGAAAAATATTAGTGATACCTCTGAGCTCAAGTGTCTGATTACATTTTCTTCTCAACTCTTGAGATCACAATATCATTGTAATGAGAGGGTTTGTGGAGGAGCCTCAGAGAAATGCCAGGGACTTCTGCATGCATACAGCTGGAAGAGCACAGCTTCTCCCTGGACAATGAAATGAAAGGCAGTGAGCAAACCCTTAAAACACTCCTGAAAACCCAGCTGCCTTATTCTGTTGTTCAACAGGAAGCAGATTAATTTTTGTAGCCCAAGACACACATCCGGTTTGATCTTGAGGTTAAAATGCATCTCAGTAGTACTGAGTACTTGGAAATGGAAATTATTACACAGAAACAACACAAAACAATTAAACCTTTTTCTTCTGGCTCCATTCATGGAAAGTAAAACTAGAACCTACATATGGATTTCATGTTTTGCCCCCAATGCAAAGAGCTGAAGCACTGAGTAAAGAACATCACATTAGAACTGATCTCTGAGGACTGCCGTGTGAGGAGGAGCTTATCCTAGCATGACATTGCACATTGGATAGTCCGACCTGAGTGTAAAGTTTCAGGACAAAATTGAAGAGATGGAAAAAAAAATACAGAATAACCAATACAAAATATAATAGAACATTTAATTAAAAAGTGAATGCATTCCTAGAGGATCACTGAACAAACCAAAAGCAGAAAGCTGAAGTCTGAAGTATATGATCCCCAGAGAGCATCTCTCCTGGTCTTCCATTCCACATCATACCTGGGGCCATTGAAATCACTAACTTTTCTTTCCCATGCCCCAAAGTGGAAAGTAAAGCATTGATTCTGCTTTTTGGGCAAATTCTCAACGAGCAGTCTCACACTACAAAACTGTAACTCCCTGTTGCCAAGAAACCCTAGGGGTTTTTGCTTTTGTTGTTTCCAAGCTTCATTTCCTTTCCGATTTCTCCTTCTCAGTCTTTTTAATCACAGTACAATCCATAATTAGCCAAGTGGTGCAGATGAGTGCTCTGCATTTATAGGGGTGGGAACAAAAAAAACCAAAACAACAGAAAAAAAAACCCTCCACATTCAAAACCTTAGTTGAGATTTCCAATCCACCACAGCAATGCCTCACAACCTATAGCACTCAGGGTGTTAAGTGAGACTCAGCTGAACCAGTTTATCTGCAGTGCCTGTAATACTGAGATCAGAGCACATGCCCAGGGTAAAACAGAAGATTTAAAAGCTGAGAGTCACTAGAAAAGATTTTGTAAGTATCCTAAGATCTAAATACAACACTGAATTACACACTCCGTATGGGAGAAAAGACAAGAAAACCTCGCTGGTTTTATTTCAGACATCTTTGGTGCTGACCACAATCAAATTCCAAAACAGCCTTTCAATTCAGTTATGTAGACTTCAACTAAGATCCAAGATTGAATACTGTTCATTTTCACGTGTCTAAAAGTTGCTTCCAATAAGTCTCTTAAATATCCATAGGAGTATTAAAAACTGTTTGCCCACAAAAATGAAATTAAAAAAAAATAAATCTGTTTGTGGGTTGTCTGTACCCTCATCAAAACTCTTCATGACACTGGGCCAGAAACTGCTGGTGCTGAAATTCAAGATCTTTCCAGTCAAAAGGAACTGAATTGCATCATAACTTCTCTGAAAGCGATCCCTGGAGTGCCAAATAAACTGTATTACTCTTTCTGTAGTTTACTACCTTACACAAAAAATAGGCTTTATCTTGATAATGATAAGCCCACTGTTAGTGGCTAGCAGTTTTGTTTGTTTTATACAGGAATGACTGTGTCAGAGGAATTCTGTTATGGAACAAATGCTGAAAGTTTATCACGAAAGCAGACTGAATGGTGACACCTCTCCTGAAGCAGCAAAGACATGGCCTTTTAATTCCTTTAAAGGATCACGTATCTCTGTAGATTTACTAAGACAAGCAGATCAAAGTGCCCTTAATAACCCACTGCATTTCAGCACTCCTTGAAGCTCAGGAGAGCAAGGCTGCATCTACAGAATGGCAGCATTTACTGATTTAGATTCATCTCCACTAAAGACTGATTCGTTACCATCCAAGGGGTATTTTTTGCATTATGAAAATTTGTCTCAATGAAACAACAAGGAAAAGGGAAAGCACAAAACCGTGATAGTTTAACTCAGCAAACAGCTAAACACCATGGAGTATGATATTAACAACCCACCAGGCCTCTTATTATTTGAGATGTAGTTCTCTGTATCCAAGAGCTGTGCATGTTCCACATGGAAAGCCTGTGCAATAGTGCCCACAGTCAAGACCACTCCTCAAACCTGAGCCCATCTGTATCTCTCTGCATCCCATCAGTGGACAGGTCATTTCTTCTCACATTCTGGCAGCTTACTGCATAATGGAGCCCTTTCAGCATGTGCCACCTCCTCCTCTGGCAAAATGCTGAAATTTTTGCCTTTCTGGGCTTGTCCATGACCACTTCCAAAATTCCTGGGCAACAAGGTTTCCTATTTGAGCCCACTGCCTAATCAGTGTGATCGACTTACTTCATGTGGCATTGGCTGAAAGATGTGTGGAGGGGATTTTCTCTTTGAACATCCAGTCCAGCACAGGCAGTTGGGGCGCCAAGAGGAGCTGTGCTTCAGTACCAACCACATCCAAAGTTCTAAACCCTTCATATGCTGACAGTATTTCTTTTTCAGCTGGAGTGTGGTGGGCCTCAGATTCTCTGATGAGGACCTTTTCCATGCTTGTTCAGGGGTGAGTTTCACGTCTCCTGGAGATGATGATCATCACAGATACCTGCTCAGTCCTCCCACACATCTTGCCACCCACTGCCATTCTGCCTCAGGTTAAATCTCTGGGTGGTGTTTCTGAATAGCTTCTTTGCCATAAATAAAACCAGAAACACGTGCAGATGATGTAGCAGTAAGATCATGCTAGTTTGAACATCCCAGGTATGTTCAAAGTTTTCAAAAACTATTTTAGCTTGCCTGGAGTAGAGAGTATACTCGTTAAAAATTTCCACAGTGTGGTTCCTGAAGACTGAGAATGATGGCACGATTGAGTACAAGTTCCAAATTAATCTATGACTGGTATGACACGAACACAAGCTACATATGAACAGTCTTCTGGTGTACCAGTCACTCCATCCAGCTTTGTATCATCAGCAAACTTGCTGAGGGTGAACTCTATCCCTTCATCCAGGTCATTGATGAAGATGTTGAACAAGATCAGCCCCAGTGCCAACCCCCAGGGAACGCCATTAGTTACATCACTAGTTTCACTGCTAGTTACAGCAGAAATGTCCTAGGCTCTGCACAACACTGCTCAGCAGCAACAAAAACATTGGTATATCAGTGTTGTTTTTCTCCTAAAGCCAAAACATAGCGTTGTACAAGACACTATGAAGATGTCTGTTCCAGCTGAAATCAGGGCAAAGATGAAAACTATCATGGAGCAGACAGCTTTTCTGAAAGTGAGCATATCAGCTATAAAGAAAGCCTACAGTAGCACAGTGAATTTGTTTCTCCTTTGGCTACAGGTCCATAGTAATATATTCAGGAACAAAAAAACTACATCTGGAATTACGGTACTTACCTTCCTACTCATGAGAAGCACTGACAGTTGATTTTGGCACTCTAAGCACTCAGCAGCATCCATTTAGTCCTTCATCTGGCCAGAGTGCACTCAGAGTGCTATACCTGGACATCAGGTGGTATTCTGGAGGAAAAAAAAAGAAAAAAAAATAGGATGTGTTTCTCTTGGAGTTCCAAACTTAAGCTGGTAGATACTCCCTGTTTCTAACTATGCTTTCACATACATGTGAAGCATGCTGGAACAACCAGAGGGGGAAACTTCAGGACAGTAGATAATTGGCTCTTTTTCAAAGTATAGTGGTTGATTAAATGGATATTTTGAATACTTCTACAAATCCTAACATTTCTGAATCCTGTTCTTGAAAATATACCAGAATGCCTTTTAAAGAAGCTTGTTTGTGGCTTTTGAGACAAAGATGTTTTGTACTTTGTAAAAAGCACCATACTGTGCAACAGAGAAATGTTTCAACATTTCTGTAGCAGCCACTTCTACATTTAAGATGCATTTGTTTCCTCATGTAATTCTGACTCAACTGTTTTCAAAAGGTACCACAGAGGTATTTGAAAAATCTTTTATGTTTATAGATAGTGAAAACCTACTCTATGTAGTAATCATACTCGAGATTAAATGCCTTTGTTTAGTGTGAGATCTCCCAAGCTAACACCTATGATTGTTACTGTCTGCAAAGTTTTAATTCCTAGCTAAACTCCATGGGAAGAACCAGAGAAATTCTGTGAGACCACAGAAAACACTATTAATTTATAACAGCCACTGGCACATGAGGGAAATGCTCACCAATAACGAGGCAAAGCAGAGACACCTGACAGTATATTATGTTAGGGATAATCCACACTCCACGTATTTTAAAATTATCCTAGGAAAAAATTCTAAAGGAACACAAAGTTCACTGAAACCAGTGGTAAAGACCACCAGAGATCAAGAAGCCTAGGATTTCATTGTTCTAATTTACTGCTTCCTCATCATTTATGAAGGCAAAAATGATAAACTGATGATGCATTGGAGCACTTAAAGATTTACTTTCCATTTCCTGACACTTGACTTTGTTCAATGCTTTTGTTCAACAACATTTATCTCTAAAATGCTTGCAGCTTTCACCAATATCTTACTTAACTTCTCTTAAGTCAGTTTCTTTCCTTCTGTGTTTGGCTCCTTTCCTAACTGCAGTATAACATGTAATAATCTTAAACTGTGGCTTAAACACCAGTACCAGATTTTTGAGACTTATGTTTCTTCTTTCCAGTACAGGGACAATCTATTTTATCAATAGGACACAATTTAAAATAAGGGATGAGAAAACTGCCTCGTAGAAGCACAGATTACGTTTCCTTTGGACCTGGATTTTTCTTCAGTTTCCAAATACAACACCAAATATGGAGAGAGGTCTAAGGAGGAAACAATAAGGATTCAATTTTTTCTGGAGACAACAGGCAACCTGATACTGGAGTACTGTGAAATGAAGCCAATGTAAACAAAATACAGAAGGGAGGATCTTTAAAAGGTAACTCTACTGCTTTTTCTTCTTCAAATGAAGAAAAGCTTTAGGTGGGCACTAGCGTTGGGTAAGGAATTAACCTGAGGGCAGATTAGCTATGTAGATATTAGTTTTCACTGTTGTTTATTAATAGAGGTCTGCATTAGCCAGTGCTCTTGTAAGTCAGAGCTATCACACCTGTACAAAATGGAATCTAATCCTGACAACCACACACCCCATGTTCAAAACTTTGTCTTCAGTACTCAGTTTTGAAGCGGAATCTTCCCCATATAGAACCCAAGTAACAGGGAGAAAAAGAACAACTTCATAATCTCCTGACACCGATAACTGCTAGAAACTTCTTGACTCCAATTAACAGATCAGAGGACCTAAGTACTAACCAACTTCAACGAGCCTTATATCTTTCCTTCACCTCAAGATCCTAGGAATGTCTGACATCAAGATGACCTGACTATCTGGAAGGAAAAATTCAGCTAACCTACAGTGGTGTTTTTTACACTTCCTTTTTGCTACCAAGGGCATGGGTTACATGAATTGTTTTGACAACAGCAGAAATAATGCAAATTGTCACTAATGCCAGCTGATGGCTCATTTCCTAGCATTGCTCTTGTAATTGAACAAGGGTTACCACATCAGCAATTCTGTCAGTTCTGTAGCTAATCTTTAAATCCTGTCTACCTGGTTTTGGATTTTTAGACAAAAATGACACATAAATAATGAAAAACAAATCACAGCTGCCTTTCATCAGATTTTCTTTGGGTTAGGGAGTGGAATATTTACTTCATTTGAATTATTATTATTATTATTGATGTTGTTATTTATCAGTATTATTATTTTAAATACTGATAGCTTCCCAGATTCTTCAGAAATGGCTTACACGTTAATCAGTGTAACCAGGCAGATGGTAAACTTTGTGAGGACAGGATGAGAGACTGACATTACACAGATCAGCCAAATACACAAGAGTCATATCTAAACACAATGTTTTTCTTCCATTTTCACACAATCTGCTCTTTTAATAAGCATACTTTATCACACGCTCACTTGTGCTGTTGCTGCAGGAATAGCTCATCTTTGCTCAAGACACTGTGATGACAACTCTGTCACACATTTTCCATACTAATAAGAATCACTGAGAGTTACCACGTAAAATAGAAAAGGCAGGAGTAGTACTTTGGAAATTTCCTTTTCCTCCACACATATATTGTAAGAGATGTACACACTACGTAAGCATAAGGAGATGAAATACATGCATGTTCACTGTACGTGAGCAATAACATGGTCATGATCACAGACAAAAATATCAAATCTGTTTCTCCTATGGATTATAATTCAATTGTGACTCCTTAAAACTATTTGGTCAAATCCCAGGAAAGGATGAGAAACAAATCTTGCAGTTTTACACAAGACAAATCCAAGCTATGAGAATGCTTTCTTATTAGTTTATGCAGTCACTGAGCAAATTCTGCCTTTCCACAGCTTCTGTTAATTAATATAGCATAGAGCCTAGTTGCTAGCCTTGGTTGAATACACAATTGTGAACTCTGAAAACATTAAGTTACACATTTCCACTCATACACATTGAAATCAATTTAGGTACTATGACAATCCATACGCCAGCCTACAGCTTTCTGCATGGATTAATAGACAGATGATTTTGTACTCTATTGCCAAGACACCATTTTCAACATCATATACCTTTTGAAGACATATGCTCTAACTGAACTTCATGAGAAGGTATCATTCTTCAGGAATGCTGGGAAGAGAGTATGCATGACAGGGTAGACCTGATTAGGTGTTTCTGTGCACCATCTGTTCTGCCATTAATGCACTGAAGGCAAGAAGTTCTACCCTGTTGCAAAGATAAGTGCACAAAACTGGTGTGATTCCCCTTTTAAGAAAAGTTGTCCTTTGTTGCAAAATACCACTTCAATGCAGCCTGCCAAGCTGAGTAAGTAAGAGCTCTTGAAGAAAACAACTGTCTGCTTAAATTGTAAGTGCAGTAAGAAAGTTACATGAAAAAAAGAAAAAAAAAAAAAAAAAAAAAAAGCAATATCTACTAGAGCAGGAGTGTTTTCTGTCCTAGGTGTCTGAGAAACGAAGCAGGAGTCCACTCCTAAATGAAGGAGATTGCTTTTGTCGGAAATGCTGCATGGGCCTCAGAACAGTAACTCAGGAGATGTATCCACTTGCCCCATCACTGGGCCCCTCATTACTACCCCAAGGTAGTGGGGAAGGTAGCAGGGTGCAGTCAGCCTGCCAGATGCAGCCTGGAGCTTTTTATGGCCTTGTTCAGTCCTCTTCTACCAGCATCTGGTCATGCTGAGAGATTTAACTCCTAGGAGAATGGTTAATCTTGCTCTGGATGCTGCTCACTTTAAGAGAGCATAGATGATGAAAGTCATCTGGAGATCACAAGTCAAATTGGATCAGGAACTCATAACTACAATAAAATACCAGTAAAAATTTGCTGAATAGTCTAACATCAGCCACTACTACAAGCCAAAGTAGGGCAGCTGGGCTTGATTTAGTATAGATTCAACGCCAGACCACTGATATTTTTTCCCCTGAAGAGTTACACAGTTTTTGGTTTGCTTTTTAATCCATTAGTAAGGACCTAAGTCATTGCAATGACACTGCAGAAAACATAACATGAATTTTTGCCCTTAAACGAAACACCAGCACAGAAGCTTGGCTCTCATTAGATCCTGCTGCAACAATAACTTTCCCCACCTTCTCATTAATAAAAATATAATACCAATGTACTCTTCAGGCTTAACACATCCTATCTTAGTAATACAGCAAGGATGCCATTAGCTAGTACCCTCCTCTGTTGCTAGGGATTAGTTTTAACTGATGGCAAGTATAATGTGGATCGCTAGCCTCTCTTTCCTTCTCTTTTTGCACTAAATAACCTCTAATCAAATGCGTGTTACCACTGACAATGGCACTCACTCACTAGAAGATGCTCAAGGGCTGTGGTGAATGTCTGTTGTTTGCACCCTTATCCTGTTCAAATACATGCTAACACGCTGACCAGGATTCTCCTCCTGAGCTCAGACTTCCCACTCAGATTTTCCTAACCAAAAATTGTGTTAATAAAAGTCAAATTCAAATGTGTAAATAATAAAAAAATTAAAGATATGGAAATGATTCCTCATAAGATCTGTTTGCCCCCGAGAAGCAAAGAGCCCAGCACAGTAGCTCAAACAGACTGAAAATAGATTGCTGTGAATTACCAAGTTTTTAAACGCTCCATTTTCTGCTTTACATAAAATAACCAAGTAGCTAACCTGTATCACTGGAAGCATCTTGCTCACTACAGCAATTTTCACCTTTTTAGTAGAACAGCCCATCCCTTTACAACTTTTATCCTTTGAAACTTCTGTAACATTGGTGGGTGAGATCAGTTGGCTGCACAGAAAGAATTCGAGACTAACTGTTTTTCTTGCCACTGCCTTTTTCACGCAGCTTTACTGGTATCTATCACCAGCTTCCATTTGCTCCATTTCTGCAGAAAGTGGTGACAGAAAAGCGACTACTTTATATTTTTAAATATCAGACTGGAAAGAATAATTATTCACCATTTTTATGCCTGAAATAAATGTTCAGGGTAGCCACCTTAGCCATCTTGCCTAGGCTGCCAAGCTGCAAGCACGTTACGTGGAATCTCTTTTAAAAACAAATAAATACAAGGGCAGTAGGTCTTCAAGGAAATCCTCCTCAGCTCCTCCTCAGTCTCCCAACTCCAGGGAGAGCTGGCTCCCTCCCCAGGATAGACCCCTCAAGCTGAGTCTTGCTCACTTGCTTCCAGCATCTGTTAGCTGTTTGCAACCACATCTGTTCATTCTAGTTCACTGGAACAGATCTATCCTTCCACAGCACAAAGTGATACAAGGCAGAACATTACTGTGTCTGAATTAGGGCTCTAGTGCACTTAGCTAAGATACGCACATAAATTGCAGAGAACAGAAATAATGTTTTCAATGACATATGCTAGCTGCCCTCATCACCCAGCTCATGATTAGCACTCATCACAAACAAGTTTACCTTCCTCCCACAAACATTTACCCATTCTGTACTTCTGCTCTATTGCTCTCTGAAAACCCAGCACCTCTAAGCAAACCGTAGCTCAGCAGCCTGCAAGTATCTGACCACAGATTTTCATCACATTTACCTTCTGATACTGCATGATCTTCACACGTGTGAGGGCTAAAACTCTACTTGTGTTTCAGACATGTTTGTAACTTAGCCTTAAAAATAAGCAGCTTTTTGAAGAGCTGCATACAAAATGAATACCAGAAGTTTAATAAATAATGTAAAAAGACCAGACATGTCACTGATATCAAACCACGATGAAAAGAAAGGTGAGGTGACTACCTCAGGACATTCTAACTTTGAACGTCCTGAAAGAAGCCACCACGCCTAGAGATAGACACCTAGATGGTGAGCAGTCAATCTGTATTTTGTCAAATGAACCTCAGACTAAACAGAGGAATATTGGGGGCAACTTCTATTCCCAATGCAACAAGAAACTCAGAAGAATATATTTCAGTGATGATGTTCACAGAAGGAAAAGCAGCAAGAGTTTAAAATCACTACCTGCCGTTCTGTCAGTACATTTGTTTGACACACACTGTACCTTACTCCTTGGAAGTCTTGTGCCAATGTACACTCATCAGTTTTCCCCCCAGCCAGTCACATGGTTTTGCCTATGTGCCATCATACTCAAATGTATTAGTTAGCATAATTAACAACCATCATTGACTAACTGTGGTATGAAAGCTCAGAGCTTTCTAGAAGTGAGCTGCCCACAGTCCATGTGGGACTTGCTCACTGCCTCTGATTCAGTGGCCATTTAACTTGATATTATGAGGTTCACAGTTGTTCAGTAAGTAGCTCCTGCAGAGATTTTGTTCCAAAGAGCATACTGTCTCACACAAAGAAAGGAGATGAAGTCATACAGAGTCCCAGAGCACCAACAAAACTAGAAAAAGAGAGTGGAGAAACCTGTCTGTAACTCAAACAACTTCAAAGCTCTGGGGAGCTAATGAAGTGAGTAGTGCTTAACAAACAAAACCAAAAACAGATGATACCTTAGATGGGCTCCAAAATAGCACCTTGGCTCCGAGCACGTTTTCTTCCAGTTGTATGCTTCTTCATAGTTCATTCTGAAGTCAGCTGAACCATCCCTTCCCAGGCTCATGCAGAGCTGCAGCAACAGCCAGTCATATCCTAAGAGAGAGGGGACACTCTTTAATGTTTTATTAAATGCCAGAGCAACACTTTTTTTTTTCCCCCCCTCACACAGTTTTGATATTTTTTATCAGGGAACAGTAGATCTGCTCCTTTAACAGAACTGATTTTGATCACAGGCTGCTCAGTGTTGTATTCCCTTAATTTCAGAGGAATTTTGCTGATTTGCTCACAAACACTCAGATTCATTTTCTGTAGACTCTTATTACAGTTCTCAGAGTTTTACAGACAAAAGAATTATACATTCATGTGGAACAAGATAAAAATCAGAACAAACCAAAGCCTCAACAGTGCCTAAAGCTCAGCACAGGAACCTAAATATTGTCTAAATATTGTCAGGTATTTTACTAGTAAAAATAAGAAACTCAGATCAAACTACTTTATTTATTTATTTTTTTTAATTCCAACACAACCTGATAACCACCACTATCCCCCACAAAACAAACAAAGAAACAAATACTACTTGATAACGTTCAAGAAAAAACAGCCAAAAGACCCATCCTTAAACAAGAAGATGGGTAGATCTTGGGTAGATCTAAAGCCCTGCAGATTTTGTCTGTGAGGCAGAGTTGGAAAAGCATTGCTAGAGTGCAATTCAGGCTCAGGAAAGGACGATTTTAAGACTTTACATTCATAACAATGTTTGGATTGTAACTCAGCGGGGTAGGATAGTTTTCTATATCTTTAGTCAGATGAACGACCCCTGCTGCAGAGTTGGAGTCAGTTCCATGGGGTTTTTTTTGTGTGTCATGACTCATACCATGAAGGTAGGGATGACACCGTAGAGAAATGGCTTTGCCTCCTTCTCTCAAACTTTCTTATCCCCTGCCTGATGGTATGACTCATTTTAACATCAAGTACAAATTTAATAAGAACTTTTATTCACTGAAAAAAATGTTGTATTTCAGGGCTGCCTTTAATGTCAAAAGAAAGTGGGAAAATCTGGGCTGGTAATTAGCTTATTTATGTAGTTACACAGAAGTTGTGCTCAGATCTCCATGATTGTGACCTCTGTTGGAGTCTGACATGTAAGTTCAACACCAATTGAGGCACAGAAAGAGTTTTTACATACAAACATATTGCTTATGTATAAGGTACCAGTACTGTATTCTTCCCATACTCAGTTTTTCAGTGTTTAATCAGAACTCTTTACACTGAATGAAACGGTAGCACATACTATCTTAAGAGGAACACATCCTTAGGACAAATTCCGAGATCCATGAATGTAAATCCACGATCAGTGAGCCTAACTGTTTCCTACAGACTTCTCTAACAGAAACAGCAAGAGGAACTAAAAGAAAATAAGAAGAAGAAAAAGAAAATGGAAGACACTATTGCAATTCCTTATAATGTAATAAAGAAAGCAAAACAAGTCACTGTGAAAAGGTACTTCTAAACAACACATCAGGCTTTGATCTGCCAAAAGGAACAATCCACAGACTTCTCAACATTTAATGGAAAAATAAAAATGTCACCAAGCTGTTAACCTAAATCATCACTGGAGGAGCATTTGGAATCAGTTTTCCAGACTATTTCGAGGAAAACAGTACAAAGAAGCAATCTTTGTCTCTTTTTTTAGTATCTATGCCTTCCTGGAAAGCTTCTTCTCAACAGAAACCACACATCGCTGCAACTCCCAGCAGCAGATAGGAAGTCCCCACACAAAAGCCAAGGGAGAAGCAGCCATGCTTTCTTTAAGGATGGGCTATGCATGATAAAAATGAAAATGGCTTCCAGGAAACAGCTCTTCAGAGCACCTTGCGGGTACTACAAACTTCATTTCTCTGTACAAAAAAAAATATTCTTCAGCCAGGCTACAGCAAAGCATCTCATTTGCTTGCATAGCTACCAGTGACAACCAGAGTACTTGCATTAACGTTCACTCTGCCTTCCATTGCCTACCCTCTGCTATTATATTTTTTTAATTCCATGAAACAATCAATGGCATTTGTTATGTTTAAACAAAGCAAAAGTGCCCCGAAGCTTCTGTGCCTGTTTGTACTTCTGCAGCTTCAGTGGAAAGTCTCCAAGCCGGCTTTTGTTTGCTAATTAGTTTAATTTGCAACATGGAGAGTAGAAGGGTTAGCACATGGAAGATAAGCTTTATTCACAACATGAAAGGAATCACGTGGAAGAGTATTCAGGCCTTAGGTGAATGGTTTCCATGCTCTTCAATGAATCTGAAAACAGTCTCAGCCATAAATTACATTTCCAGAACAAGAAAGCTTGTGTGTAGCATACCCTCTCTGCAAAGGAAAATGGGCTCGTTGACACTGTACCCTACATGAGAAGACAGTACATGCAGGAAATAGTGGCAAAATATAAAGCAGACAATTTTTTTTTGTAACACCTATGTTTCTCAGTGACTAGGAGTGCCTACATTTCCCCTGGTATTTGATTTCCATATACAGTCATGTAGAAATCTGTGCTGCCTGAAAAAAAATCTAATACAAACCAGGTGGCATTCCTGCCAAACCTTCCAGGTCTCAAGTCTCTAGGCAGCTGTTGTTAAGCAGCCACACAGACCCCCATGCTCCAGTGTTTCAGCTAATTAACAGTAATTCCTCAATACAGCTAGAAATAAGCTTGATTATTCACTAGGAAGAGAATAAATGGGCTCCATTACTGACATCACTATGTGGTGATTGCTGCTTATCTACCAGGTCTTGCTGTATGTGTGTATGTACACGTATGTATTTGTATATGATAAATACACATAGATATACTGCCAGGTTTATATACTGACTGCAGAAGTCTGTGGTCAGTTAAAGTTGCAGTTGTAACAGAACTCAAGGATGGTGTGCCAGGTGCTCAGCTCACCCCATGGGGCACAGGAAGAGCAAGAGAGGGACTGCAGCTGCTTCCACCAACACCTGGCCCTTGCTCAGGTCCCTGTCAGGGCTGCAACCACAATGCCTCACCTCATCTCCCTGGCTCGTGGTGAGCAGCTGAGCTGCTGGATGAGGATTTCCTGGCTCTGGGTCAGCGCAGGGATCCCAAGTAAAGAGCTGCAGCACACATCACTGACTGTATGTGAAGGAAAACCCAATTGAAAGCAATTGAGCAAACTAAGCATGAGGTGAATTAAGAGCTTCTGCATCCTGGTGAAACTGATTCCAATCTTGAAAACTTAATTTTATTCTTTTCTTTTTTTAAGCTATAACCCTGAAAGGCCAACAGATGGAACAGTAAGGTGAGAGCCAGCAGAGTTCAGGGTAACAAGCCCCACCTTCAAACAGTGGGAAAATGTTATTACCTTACTGAAGAAATACTTACACAGCCAGTGCAGTAGAGAAAGGAAAATAAATCAGACGTCTCCCCACAAACAGAAGTCTTCCCTCATTTAAAGTAACCAATAATTTACCTTTTGGATAAGAAATAAATAGGACAAGAAAAGTCAGTGTTTAAAGGCATTGCTTTTGATCACAGGAGACCTTCAAAACCTGTCACTCAACTGCGGGTTAGATGACATTAAAATTCAATTACATGGTGTAGCAATTCAAGCTGCACCACAGCATTCTTATGTCTGCAGCAATCTTTTTCCTTCTCCCTGGTTCCCCAGCTCCTGACAAACACACTAGAATATATAAGCAAGGAGCTTTGGTATGTTTTGTCTGAGCCCTTTCTCCATGCGTGATGGGAGGCAAGCCCAAGCAGTGCCGCTGGGCTGTGGTGTGGTTTAGTCTCATGTGCCACCCAGTGGCTTCTCGTCCGTCCTGCAACGTGTTGGTGCTCCATTTGCCATTCAGGTCATCCCTGAAGAGCGAGCATCCTTGCGCACACGGATGAGCCCTGACGCCATGTTGCTGCACTCAGATGTCAGCCCACTAGGATTCTGTATAGCACACCCAAAGCTTGGTTAACTCCTCCTACACACAAGTTCCACTTCACTCTAAAACTCCCAGCAGAACCCCAACTACATTTCACCTAAGTAGTAACCCCTGGCTCATCCATTGGGTCATAAAAAGCCACTTATCATCACGAAGTTTCTGAACCATCACCTTTGCGGCAGCCTCTTGTGTCCAGAAGACAAACACACATCTGTTGACCACCCCTGCTCTGACACTTCCCCATAACTTTTGTTATCTCACACTCTGATGCTTGGAAATGTTGAAATCCTCCTGTCTGTAGTTTGCATTTGCACTGCCTAAAACCCACACTGGACAATTTCTCTGTGCCTGCCCTACTTCAGGTAGCTGTCTCACACTTAAAGCACAGGGTCAGAAGCAGGCCACATCGAATGAGAAAGGAGAAGATTTTGTCTCCAGGATCTTTCCCAGTTGGTACAGATTGCATCTTCAATTATTCTGGCAAACTGGTGATCGCTTTGTCAGCAGTGTGTTCAGCCACCCACTAGTCCATACATCCTCCTCATAACTGGTCTGGTGGGAATACCAGCACAGTGCTGGGACCTGCTATTGCTCATCTGGAGACAAGGGGCTCTCCCCTAAGCTTTCTGCAGATTATTCCTCCTCCTGGCTTTTCTGCTGCCTCTGGTAGAACAGTAACTTTTTTCCCCACCTCACTGAAACAAACAAAACAAGCAGAGGAAACACACTGCTCAAAGCTTATGGGTAAGCATTATTTTCTCTACTCCTACTCTGCCTTTACTCAAATCAAAACCACATTTGCAGGGCACTGAGCAGGGATATTTGGCAAGCAAAAAGCTGGAAGCCTTCGCTGGGAAAACCCTCAGAAAGCAGCAGCTCTCCAAAAGCAGGGACAGCAGGGCTCAGCTGATTAGCTGGCAGCTCCATAGCTTTGGGAGAACGCTGTACACGAGGGAGCCGTTTCATTTCAACATAACCAAACTGTAAGAGATTTTCCTTTCAGCTTGGCTGATGAGACCAAACTCATTAGTTTATCAGAAACAGCAATTTCGGTAAATGTCTCTTTTGGGGCTCTGAACAACAGAGAACGTTTATTTAACAGCAAGAAAATGGCACTTTACAAACAGGATTCATTAGAGACAGAGCGGTACAAATAAATTCTAAAAATGTTTTCACTTATCAGTTTGAAGCATGCTGTGCCTGGAGCAGTGAGTTGTTTCCCAGTCTGCTGTGGCTGCGCAGCGATGGGAATGGAGCACCCTGAAGTTCTGAAGCACATATCCTCACTTCAGGAAAGCATTTCCCCCTGGTAGTTACAAATACACAGAGTGAAACTCATCTGTAATTTTTCCACAGTGCACAAGTTAATTAGGTCAGGACATCAGGGCACGTGCCAGTGTCTTCTTTGGCTCCCATTACATCTGACAGTACCTGGTAATCACCTTCTTTCTCTTGGAACTTCCTGGGGTTGCCTAGGGCTCGTAACACTGCAGATAATCTACATCTGCTTCTGGGAGGTGTCTGGAGACCAGGAAAGCACCAGGCCTGCTTTAGACACACACATCATACCCATACTTAAGTCAAGGAGCTATATATCAAGTAACCTCAGAGGACCAGGTTCAGGAGAAGTACTGTCTCTAAAGCACATTCTCCAGGTGCTCAATAGAAGTCAGATTTTTCCATAACGGCTTGGAAGGAAAATTCTTCCTCTACTTTCTGACCAGATTCCCAACCAGAAATTAAAGCTGTGCCTTTGTCTCAGTGGCATTCCAACCATCTGAAATAAGGGTTTATTGACATGTACCAAATTTCCTTTTTGTTTTGTTTTCTCATTCAATATTTGATCTCTCTCGTTATCTGTTGTTACACACCTTCTATGCCAGGAAAGTGCTTTTGCAAGTAGAGAAGTTCTTCCTCTAAGTAAACACTTTGTAGGATCATCTGTACCTTGATTTGCACAGCTTGTTGGGGCAGGATACCTTCTGACAGATAACTGTAAGCTGGACTGTGTACTGGATCCACTGCAGTAGCTGCCTGCGTTATTACTGCAGGCTATCTGTCCAGCACATTCTTGTTCTACATGAACTATCCCACAGCCTTAGTTATAAAGTCAGCATTTAAAAGCTTTTCAAGTTCCAGCCCCTTCTTCCTCCCTTCCAAACGAAATCCACCCTTCCTGCAATGCCATCAAGACAGCCTCATATGCTTTACCCTCCTCATTGTACTCTAAACATTTCTATGCTAATGAAGTATGTGCATTTATGCAGACATAAACACAGCTTAGTAGACCTCCAGGATCCATTGAAAAAAATAATTTAAAAAACCCTCCACTGTAAATTAACATGTTACAAACTGTCAGCAAGATTAAAATACACAGAAATTGCTGAAAATGAAATGACTGCTCAATGGGTGGAATCAGATCTACCTAAAATCTAGACGGTGGCAGAGATGGGAGAAAAAATAAGAAGCCAGCAATTCCATTGAGCAAAAGCTACCCTGAGTTGGATCTGCAAGTGACACGAGCTGCTGCAATTTGCAAATAATGAGGCAGAGAAGTAGAGCTAGCACACAAAGTCTTCTGCCACTATCTTATCCATATTTATGAGCTCCCATGTCAGAAAGGAGCTTTGCTGCATATTAGTGAATTTGTTAACTATATATAGCAGTTGTTTTTCTGCTGCAAACCGAACTTTCCAAACCAGCCCACGGAGCAAAATCATGTCAGGTACTCTATAATTTTTAATGTATTTCCAAAGCAGATAAAACTTTTCAGTTATACACACATTAGCACTTTTTCGTTCAGTGCAAACACGCCAAGTACCAACAGAAGAAATGTGTATAACACAGAGTAGCAGTAATACCCGTAGCAACACCATTGACCCCATGTTCTTCACCTACATTACTTGTATAGCCATGCTCAGCAGGTTTAATCTGTAGAGGTACTGAAAAACCATCTTAGAAAATGCAGCTGAAGAAACACACCATTTTGAAGAATGCAGATTTGAGAAAACAATCTTGCAGCTCACTCAGTTATTACCAATGTAGTTACACCAGTCATTTAGTACCAGGATGTATTAGAAAATGCATGAAGTTTAGTGACAATGCACATCATTTCTGAAAGGCCCATTTCGTTCACTTCTCCCCTACATCTCCATCTGCAGAAAAGTTTAATACCGTGAAAGAAATCCACAGCTTCATTGCTTCAGCCACTAAGCCGGTGCTTGACCTTGCTCCGCACTGATATGAATGCAGTACAGCCTGGCTGTTTGTTCAGCATCTAATCAAATGAAACCTACCAACAACTCGCAATTTCTCTTAGAGTGAGAATGGTTTTATTTACGTGAAGATTTTCATGGCCATTGAACTGAAAACAGAAATTACTCTGTAATTGAAGCGTTTCTGCAATAGCTCCAATTCCTTGGTCTGGTCACCTTCTGCCTCACGGGGAGCAAACACGGATTGATGCCATTCTCAATTAGCATTCACCTTCCCAACGAAGTGAGACAGAAATCATCTTCTGACATAGCTAACATCTATCACAACCTCCTCGTGTCACGTTGAGCTGGGGCTCAGCAGAGATCTCCCTCTCTTCTCCAGGCCTAGCCAGAGCAATACAGAGTGAGGTTCTCTACAGATTACGGAGGGCAATTCCCCCAAATGTTTACTCTTCCAAATGCATAAGGAGTTCCATGAGTTCCCCCTAATACCCATCCCTGGTAGGAAAATAAACATAAAATAAATATAAAGTAAAAATAAAATTTAGGCTGCACAGTTTTCTTGTCCTAAGTACGAATTAAACTTGGTTCCTTCCAAGACCATAGTAGGCAAATTCGGTCTACATGCAGTTTCCCCCACTTTCATTTTTGTGTGGCCATCTTTGTTTTCAGCCCTTTTTCTCTCACTGTCTGGACTCAGCATGACCAACAGTGATGATTTACCTGCTAACACATCTCTCTCTTTTCCTGATAAAGGCAGATAATATACTAATGATACTGAATCCTCCTTATTCCTTATATTTCACTCTAGATCTCATCACCACATCCCCACCAACTCCCTTCCTTAATTAAGGAAGAACAAACAACCACCACCCTAACCCTTTAACTTCTAATTACACTGATCTTGGAATCCTCTTCACTGGTTTTCTTGTCTCTCCACTTTCAAAATCATGTCGATACCTCTTTGGTTAATTATGGTTGAGCTATTTATACCACCCCAAGTGTTCAGGTCCACTGGTGTGAGTACAAATACAATATAAACTTCTGGGTTTCTTCCTGGGGTTCTCACAGACAGTCGAGCCACAAGAAAATGGGCATTTTTCGTTTTTCATTTACTCTAATTCATTTTGAGTAGCTACAGTATGTCCTTGAAGAACAGTGTTTTGTACCTGGTCAGGAAAGCATTTGTATGAGACATTGGCTTAATCACCAGCTTAAGTCCAGATGGCCATAAGAGGTAACGTTACAATTGGTTTTGTCATGCCTGATATTGTTGTGGGGTTTTTTCCTCCAGTTTTCAGCTATAAAGCAAAAGCAAGTGCAAGAATTGATACCTCTCCAAATTAATTCACTGTTTTATAATTACTACTTAAGCCTCTCTTTGAGATGAGGGAGGAACGCACACGTAACAATCTCCAGAAGAAGAATTCACATGAAAAAAAATTGTTCCAGACTACAGAAAAACTATTCTTCAGAGAAGCCACATTGGATTTATTTTAACTACATCAATAAGCACATTTTAATTGTCAGGTTTGTTTACATAAGACTGTACAAGCTGTCAAGGCCCACCAGCACTGGATGGAAAGCAGCTAGCCACCCACTCAGCTCCATCCTGCTGACGTACTTGGTATCACCTTATCTAATGAGTCTTGACATCCCTGGAAGCAGGAGCCCTTCTTTTACCCATATGTGCAAGAGGCAGTTTAAGCAAACAACTCAAGATAAGCGGCAGAAAGCTTCACCTCATCTCAGCTTCATGTTTTCGCTCATATGGGACACTTCAACTGCCAGTATAGAAAATGAGTCAGTCCAACATCGTCTCAGCCCTCAAACGTCTATGACATTTTATTCAAAACTGTTGTCATTGTCTGCTTTTAAGCCTATACAACTGTTGGAGCATTAAGTCCAAGATGAATCACTCCCTCTCAGCACATGGCTGACGTATTTCAGTGCTGAGGGGCAGTAACATGCAATACTGCAAGGAGAAATTTCTCTAGAGGTAGGTACAAGACAAAGGAGCTCTACCAATATGACAGTAGATACTTTGCAGTGCAAACAGTATTTCTTTACCCATAGACAGTAATCTATTGCAGCTGAGTCACTCTTGAGATGAACTGGAATTTGTTTGAAGGCCTCTTCTATCTAGTGCACTGACAACCGACAAGTTAGACCGAGTTAAACAAGCTCTTACTGGAAAATGAATTAAACTTTCTAGAAGCACAGTAATTAACGGCTTCAAAGTCAACTGACAGCAGAACCTTACGAAGTCACCAAACTGGGAGCAGGCAGTTACAAAGTCCATGTCCAGAAACTGCCAAACCTACAGTATCCTAACTATGACAGCTGCAAAGACTGAAGACAGACAAAAGACAGACAACAGGCAAACCTGAAACGTAGATTTAGATTAACAAAGAAAACAAAGAACTTGCACTCTACCCTAGGGCACGTGGTTAAAGTTATTTTTGAATACTTTTAAAAATAATTAAGTAAAACTTCAGCACACTGCAACTGACTGTACTTTCTCCAGGGCATCATCAAACCAAAAATCTGCTCTTTCCACTCACAATTAGAGAACTAGTCTTATAGGTACTGGCCCTGTAACAGAATTGCTGTTCTTTTCTGAAGTCAAGATGCCATTAAACCTGCATTTAAGAGAGTAGTGGGGGCAGCCTGGGGATACTGTTGCATACACTTAGAAGAACAGACCCCAGGAAACCCAAGAAACTTAGTTAAGCCAAAGACACATAGGACTCGTTGCTGGCTTTTACTAGAAAATGTGCATTTTGAGGCACTTCTCGTGTGGTTAAAGTTGGCGTGCAAGTGTTACTGTGCTGGAGACCAGCGTGAACTTGTATGCTGACACTTGGAGCTGAGATGCCAGCTTCATCTGCAGTGACCACTCTTGCAAGAGCAGAACATTCCTCTCCATGCCACACTCAGCTTTAGAGGGCCCACCGAGGCTGCTTAAGCAGCTCAGGCAGCCCAGCAGCACCATATATTGCAGCAAGCTGTCTGATGTGCTCTCAAGAAAGCAAAGTAGCACACAATCAACCAAAACCTTGGAATCATTTCATTTAGCTGTAAGTATTTTGTGCTAATAAAAAAATAACCCTTTCAATAGCATGTTGTTCCAAATGACAGCTCAGATTACAAAACAAACCACCCCTGAAACTACTATGAAAGAAATACTGCCTTCTCTGCCTGCATTCATAGGACTCTGACAACACCACGGTCAATCTACTTTTTTTATATAACCACATCTCAGCGTTCCTCCTCCACGTGCAATTGTTATGTGGTTTGGGAAAAAAAAAAAAAAAAAAAGAAAACCTACAACTTTAAAACCTGTTTAAGAATTCTAAGCTCCAGCCTTAAACAAAAAAATGATTATGAATGAACACAAAGTGAAGAGGGAGGATTTGATTTTCTAACAGTTGCTTTTTCTTCATAGTACCTTTCCTAGTTCAGAACATTTCATTCCTTTTCCCTTTGCTATTTCATTATCTTTGTTTGATTTTGCATTTTTCAAGCCCTACAAACTCACTTATCTTTCCCTGCATCTTCCCCTGAGCCCAGGCTTAAAAATTGCTCTCTACCTTGCAAGGAATATTTTTTCCCCCCCCAGAAGTGCTAAACAAGTGCTTTTGATCTGCAATTACCCTAATTCATTTTAAACAGGAAGGGCAGCTGAAACAGTCCTTTCACGCACTGTATCTGATATAGAAAGTGAAGATTTTAACACAGTATTATATCTAAACACAACCTTGTCTGGGATTAAATGCATGTAGCTTAAACTTACAGATCTTCATACCCTTCAATGAATCTTACACTGGAGACCTCTAAAAACAGGATGCAAGTAATTTGTGAGATGCCTTCAGTGACTTTTCCTTCATCCACTTTGCCTCCCCAGCATCTACAGACCACCCCTCTGGGGAAACGATTTCCATTTAGCTGGCATGCAACAGCAGCAACAGAAATCAGGTTGCTTGCGTGTGCAAAACCTCAAACAACCACAAAGAAAATAGAAAAGGATTTTGAAATACAACCACCAGCTCTCAGGTGGAAACCTGACTGGAAGAATTGTTAAGAGATCGGGATCTTTCCATCAATAGGCTCTTCCACTTGCAGAGCCCAAATTAATCTCCTTGAAGTAAATCAGTACAGTAGCCGAGACTGATACTTTGACATAATTGGTACAGTCTGAAAGGAAAAATGCCACATGCAACAAGGTTAACCAGAATATAAGAGAAAATGGCAGATACCTAGGTCTAAATGTTTGAAACTGAAGACCTCAAAGTCTCCTTCCTGTAGACATAGATAAGAGGGCACAAATCTGCATGAGTAAAATAGTAGAGTTTCTCTTGGAGTTTTAAAAGCAAAAGAATAGTGTAATGCTCAGAATTACGGAGCCCTTAACATTAGTTGCCTGCTAAGTGTTTTTCTTGAGCACCCATAGGTTAAAGCAAGGAAACAACGAATCTTCAGCAGCCTGCTTACTGGAAAAGGTTAACCAAAATAATCAAAGCAAGCCTTTGCTGCTGGGGTGCTGTGCCCAAAGGCACTTTGTCTCTGCTCTCAAACACTAGTCCAAACTGATTTCTATTCAGCTTCAGCAGCTGCCATTTCCAATTTCTCACAGAGAAAGTCTTCTCTTCAGCTCCATCAAATTCTACTGAACCGAGGAACTGTATAACCCTAGTGGAAAACAAGATAGAGGAATGCTCTATAAGTAGGTATGAAGCTGTGTATACCATTAAATCACCGTGAGACCCAGAGTACCAGCACAGCTGTGTGATGGTGCTGCGGGCCTTTCGGTAGCAGCCCTTGCCAGCTTGCCTCCTGGGAAGTTTGCTGTTACCCTTAACACTGCATTCCTCTCGTGGATCTATGCAACAAGAGTGCTCTGAGCAAAGCACTTGTTGCAGCAGAAGTCCCTTCTCCATGCTGGGGCTATGCTTATCAAATTCATAAGCTATAACAGTAGTGGCTCCTGAAGAATTTAAAATGGAAGTACTTTGACACCACAACTTATTCAATAAAAACATTACTTGTATTTACAAAAAGATTATTCTATCAGCTTTTTTTTTTTTTTTATAAAGTCTTTGAGTTAGCACCACCATCTGCAGTAAGTAAGCTTAGAACTTCATTTGCATTAAATAAGATACTTAGGCTTCTAAACTTAAACAACAAGGCCATCTAGAGCTCAAGGCAAGTATTAAACCCAGTTGCTCTAATGAAAACACATCTGGCTATCTATATAATGCTGCTCCATAGAGGATAGGAGGCTCACGTAGGATGAGGTCAATACCCTTTTTTTCCCAAAGGAGATGAGGAACGGCTGACCAAGAGGCACAACCTGGATGTGAGCACCTCAGTTCAGGGTAGAGGTGTCACTGCAGCTCCACCACAAACACAGACTGTCTGTGTCAACAGACCACCTAAATCCAAGACCGTCTACTCTACAGCATAGCCTCTGATGGATTGGATTAACAATTCACAAGGCAAACTCAAGTTACTCATTACTTTTTTTTTTTTCCTTTGCCCTCTTCTAGCATTAATCGTAGAACCACAGAATTGCTTAGGTTGGAGACCTTAAATATCATTTAGTTCCAAGCCCGTCTTCCACAGGCAGCATTGTCAGGTGTGTTAAGAAGGTCATGAATGCTAAGTCTTACTTAAAGCTCAAGCTAGCAGAACTGTTTAGGATTACCATCATTCCTGGTAGCGTGGTTCTGCCTGCATCACTGCAACCCCGATGTCACAGTGCAAGGTGTGATTTCCTGCCCACTCTTCCCCCAACAATTGGGCCAAAATCAATGTGGGGTGATTTTTGCATGTTTGTCTCTTGAACATCAATGAGAATAGGCAGCTATGAACAGTTTCATCCTGTTCATTGAAAGAGCTTACTGGAAAAAAAATCTGAAAAATTTCAAAGCAATTGAGTTCAGAATTTCAGAAAAAAAAAAGTAGACCAGGCCATTCTTGCAAGCAGATGAAGAAACCAACATGCCTGGCTTATGAGTGGAAACCTCGTGGTGGGTCACACTGAGAGGACCATGGTGTCATGCATTAAGTACACAGAACCCTGCTGCTTTAAATTGCACTGCAATCAATACCAACCAAAAACCAAAGCAGTGAGTTCCGTTGCATCGGGAAGACATCAAACCCATGGTGCACTGCACTTTCCACAAACAGAAAGGCTTCAAAAGCTGCCCATCTTCCCATCACACCAGCTGGTCTTCACACAATGCCAGCCATCAGCAGCTACCAATTTAAACAAAATGAGAAAGCCACTGCTGCCTGCACCTTGCAGACCGCTGCCTTGCTACTGCCAGATTTAAGATCCAGCACAGTTAAAGCCAGAATGTCACAGCTCTAGGTAGAGCACAGCAGAGCAGCAGTTCACAGCATAAACAGTACTTAGAGGCCTCTCCATCACATTGCTCGTTTTGCAAGAAATATGTTTTGTAGTGGTAATTATTTGACAGATAAGGGTGGGAAACAATTGGTGTGCGTATGGGGCCCGGTTTTGTCTGACCCACCCAAATGGAAATGATCTAAACACACACAGGGATTGCTCAGCAGCACATTGTGACCATATGCATGCAAACAAACCACAAGGCAGCAAAAGCATATTGAACTTGGGCAGAAAACCACGTCTCCCCCAGGGGGAGACATGTCCTTAAGGACAGAGGTTTTACTGTCTTCCCTCTGTCAATGAGGTTTAATTACATGTACCAAGAAAGCCTTATGTCGCTTTCCTGCTCAGAACATGACACTGTGACCACAGCACTCTAACCTTCTCTCCTGAGCAAACAGCAAGCTCTACAAGTTGATCTATCCTGTAAAAAGCAACATAAGGAAGACATCCCCAAGCTAGCTAAAAAAAAGCTGTAGATATTAGTGTTCAGGTTAGTTTTGCCCATTGTTACCATTGCCACAGCACAGAGCCACAATAACACATTACAAATCTCAGTGGTTTCACATCTGCTTTTCCTATTGTTTCCAGAAATTATTGCTTCATCCCTCTTCTCAAAATTGCTTCACGTTTTGAATCACAATACAAGTTTATCTATTTCTTTAGTTTTTAAGAGGCAATAGAAAATGGTGGGGATATTTTCAGATGTATCAACGAAGATGCAAGGAAATTTAATCATTTGTGTTGCATCATGATCACGATGTGTTCTCATTGCTCTATTGCACATTCTTCTGCATTTTACACTCTTCGGAGATATTCATACCCTTAAGTGATGCTTAAAACCTCCAGCATTGTGTGTGTACACGTGCATGTATGCATATCCAGTGCTACTTACAAAGCACTCATCCAGTTTTTACTTAATACCATGTATTTGGAGCTGCTTTTCACTGGCTGACAGTGTAATTCCAGTCCAAGCAGGGAAAGCAATCAGCCTCATGCTGGTTCCTTGTGATTTGTATTGACATAACACTACTTATTCTAAGAGTTTTTTGGTTTTTATTTTTTTCTCCTCATCAATCCTTAAAACAAAACAAAACAGCTGTTTCTAAACCTAAAAACCATTTTGCTCCATAAGCCCATCAGTCACCTCTCAGAGCTGTACCACAGCAGTTCTAGTAAATAAAGAAGGAGTGGAAGACTGTAAGGAAGAAAGCCCAGCCAACAGGTCAGTAGCAGCCACCTGAACTGGAGATAAATTGTTCTTCCTTCAGCAGGAAAAACAGAACAGACACAAAGGCAATTACCTTCCAGCTTAAATCAGGTATTCCCAGTAAACACACATCAATCAGGAATGCTTTAATAGCAAGCACAATTCCCAAAATCAACTCAATCCCCAACATTAATAACAATATCCTCAAGTTTTTCCTTGCATGGCTCTATCACCCATACCCTGGAGTCTAAAGAAGATGTAATTCCAATGCATTGTATTACACAGGGTATAAATTTGCCAGCAAGTCCTCATGAAGAAGCTGCCACTACTGTTGTTAGCCAAGTAATAACCAGTCTTTGTACAAGTCTCTGTATGTGTATCCTTAGATACAGCAAATATGTACTTCTAACTATGGCAGGATGACCATCCCTGAAACTGCTAACATGATGAGGTAGAGGAACTCTAAATCACAATGTGTAACTAAGCGTGCCTTTGAAGACAAGAGCATGCAGTTAATTAATTAGCCTGAGTAGAGCAGCCTGCAGTAAGGGAGATTAGCCCCATCTTCAACTGATCAACTGTAGTACCAGAGTAGTGGTCAAGCGATAAGAATACATATAAAAAAGCATCACAACATTTCCAGGGTGTATCTACAAAAATATGTTGTTCTCAAAAAGAAATGCGTTCAGCAAAAAGTGATAAAGAAGGGGATGTGCAATTGGTAGCTGCTTGTTCCATAGTTGGGTGAATGGATCACAGTGCACCAATGGTTAGTGGGAGAACTAAGAGAAAGTCACGCCAGGGGGTGAGAACGATTGAGCCCTGTTTTGGGATGGATTAGATCACAACAATCAGGCTCTACTGAGGCAAGCTGTAGGCCTATAAGCTAATGCTTATACAGAATCAACCATGCGGGGTACAACACAGTATCCAAAACAAATCAGTCTCCAAATTTTATCAGACCCCATCTGAGGACCCACCAGCATTTTATATTGGGTTATATGAGCCAGTTAGGAATTTGTCTCATTTGGAGACAGAAGAGGAAGACGAAAAAAAATAAACCCTGCATTTAATATGATGTTCGGTGGACAGTCATCTCCTGATATCCAGAAGAAACTGCAGAAAGTTGACAGGGCTTCAGGGATGTCTATTTCACAGTTGACTGAAATCACTTGTAAGTTGCCAGGGTACGTTAGCACTGTGGGAGACCACCTAGCACCCACACTTGTGCAACTTTACAGTAGATCAGTATCTCACCTCTGAGCATGAGAATGGCTCACTGCACATCAGGTAACAATTTCACCAGTTGGACAACACTACCCCCACCAGTTCTGACAGTTCAAGTACTTCTAAATGATTCCTCTACTATTCTTTCGGAAACACTTAGGGTACGTCCACGCTGGCATTTTCAGTTTGAGACAGAAGCCTGCTTTCCAATCACACCTTCCCTCCACTACCACGTTGGTGTGGAGTGAATAACCCAAAAGAACAGTACTCACAGAAAATAACGAAGACAATGGTATATTTTGCTTGGCTTATCAGGGTGATTAAACAGACAACCAGTAAACAGAGAAAAGCTCACCAATAACTCCATAGGAGGGGGATCTCCAACAGCAGATCCTTCCCCAGTGCTGGTCAGCCCTTAAATGGGGTCTGGGAGAGGTGGAGCCAGACTGCACCCCTTCCAATCACACAGGTGCATTGCCTTCACCTGTGCTCCTGCAGCTGACTCAGTGCTCTCCTCAGGTGATCCATCAGTTGTTCAGGCCGTGATTCAACAGTTCCCATACAGTAGGGTGCTTCAGGGTGCAATATGGAACAACCCATTTGCACGGGTGCCCTGTTCTTCAAGGACACGATGCAACTAGAAGCTGAGCACCAGGAATGCATCTCATACGTTAATTACAAATTCTCCAGTGTAAAATGTCAGTGCCACCACAAACAAAGATTTAAATCCTTCATTAATTTTCAATATGAGAGTAATTACGCAACTATGTAATGAGTTAGCCAGAGTCCATGGAGGTTAGGACTGGGTGACAGGACATCGGAGCCCCTGGGCTGGGTGCCGGGCTGGGTGCCCTTGTGCTGCCCACCGGCCGTGCCCTCCCTACAGCCAGGCACCGCTAGATGTCAGCCTGAGCTCACGAACAGCACCAGTCTCTCTGGCCAGCAGCATCGCATCCCAGGGCCGCGAGAAGGCTTTCCTAATGACGAGTCTTTTCCTTCAGGTAGTTACACACGGTGTTACACTTCTCCGAAACAGCCTTCGCTGAAAAATATACGACTGTCAGTTTCAAGGCTTCTGAATCCCCACCCAAATAGATACCGTGAGACCGCAAGTTAAGAATGCGGTTTGAGGCCACCTCAAGGCCACGAGAATAGCCTTGTTTAAACACAAAACTTAAACAAGCTACGTGTTCGCTTCCCCTGTGCTGCGAGACAGTGAACAGAAATAGACTATAAGGTCCTGTCAGATAAATAACACACCTGGCATGTCAGATTTTTTTTTTACTTACTACTAAAGCGATAGTAGTGGAACTGCTGTGACTTCAATAAGGAAACTGCAAGCACAATAATCATTGTAGGGGAAAAAGAAAGAAACTAGAAAATCAAATGCATCCTCCACTGCCTGCTAGCATAATATCGATCCTCCTCTCCTGCTCCTGTAAGTCAGCTCCTGTTTATTTCAGCCCGGTACACTACAGCATGAACACTAAGGGGTCTGAACGGCAAGCTGTGTTGTTCTGAAACGAGCTTCACCTGAGAATGTGAAACGCAGAAAGCAGATCCATGTTCGCTGTCAAAGCTATTGATTTTTAACTGTCAGCTTTACACTAATAGTGCTGCCAGCTGCAAGCACTCCAAAGTTTTCTACAGACATCCTGTGCTCCCTTGCCATTTCTTCCTCCCTGCTCCAGACCTCATACAGCTCTGAGATCATTTGGTTTACTTTTTTTTTTTTTTGCTCTGGAGCTGCTAAGATGATGGTTGTCACACTTGGACGTCGCTCTAACATTGAGAGAGATCTTCAACTAATAAGCAGGCCTCAACAATGGGAATTTAATCAAGCTTTGTGACATTTGCAAACGACGCACTGAGAATAGAGCCAAGCACTGAGTAAGGGCATGAACAGAAATGGAGAAAGCCCTCTGTGGAGGGAGAGCATCAGACTGCAGTATCTGCTGAGCAGAGCCCGTCTCTTGCAAAGTGAGCACGCCCAACATGCTGCTGCTCTCTGCTCAGCATCGACTCAGCAAAGAGATTGCACAGCCTAGAGATCAGGAATTGCTGCGTGGGTTACATCACATCCCTGGTGACTACTGAACGAAGTCACAAGCCTCCTCTGGGCAATTCAGAAAAGGATCCTGCCAATACGTAACACGATGAAGCCATACACTGCCCAAGCCTGCCACATCATTGCTCAGGCTGTAGCCAGCAGTGCTCGTGAGATGACAGTTTTACACCGTGCCACCACATAAAACATGTACCTGTGACAGAGAGTGCTGTACAGCTTCATCCATCCGACACTTGTACATTGGAACTCAGCACTGTACTGGTGAAGCTACCTGTCTGCTTTATCACAGCCAGATGCGTTACGAAGACCACACAGGGCTCCGCAGACAAAACCCTTATCTTACTTTCCTCAGAATCAGATTGGCAAGCAGACAGACTTTGTCGTACCTAAAGAGCCCATAGCTCTCCCGCACTCTGAGGATGGGACGGTGCTTCAGCGGAGAAGGTATGCACTGTGAAACGTGTGAAGCTTTACACAGCCGCCTCAGATGTGCTTACACTGTGTGACACATGCCCGCACCGCGCGGGGCGGCTTTCCCGCCCTTTTGGGTCTCCCGCGGGCGGGGCGGGGCGAGCTCCGCTGTGGCGATGTGAGGATGCTGCCTTGCCCGTGCGAGCTAAACTCCTTTTCTACCGCTCCTCTCACAATGGTAGAGCTGATAGGCCTGACTGGAAACGTTATCAGAGCGTCCTTTCGCCCCCTGCTCCCCCATACTGCCAGCGCAGGGATGGGGGGGAGCTCCCCACCTAGAAAATAGTACGCACATTAGCAGAAACAGCGTGAGGAATTCGGAGCACCTCCACAGCCCTCCCCCACGCGGCAGCACAGAGGTGTTTCATCTTGAACACATAACTGATTGCACCTTACACAAAACCACGCTCATGGTTTCGCTTCTCTCTTCCTGCACTGCAGCATAACTCTTGCAAGAAAAGTGATTTCAAGTCCCGCGTTGCCCAACAAAGGAAGGGTTTTTTAATGTTTCTTTAATACACAGTATAAGGTTATGGCAGAAAAAGGCAAGTCAAGATGGCACATCTAATGCTACATATCCTAATCAAAATAACGCAGTCTCATAGCTGCGATCACAAGTATAAGCAGGTAAACAACTTCTAAAGAACAAATCCTGTGTAAGACTGTTTTCCCCATCCCAAATCACTCCCTTCAAATCAGCTTCTGCACTCGAAAGACAACTTATTTTACAATTAGCTATTAAAAAAAAACAAAGCTGGTGTTCAGTGAAGGGTTCCAGGTTTCTTTGTCAGCATTTCTTGATAGAGATTACCTAGCCGTCTTCAGCACTACTCACAGAAGAAATCGATGTCCTGAAAGAGAGTTGAAAGGAAAGATGTTTCAAGATTACTGAAGGATTAACAATCCTTTATCATCCCCCTAAGGTAGGTAAGTAGATGCAAGCAGTGAGTAAGCTAATATATTCAAAGTATGTTCTCTGCAAATTAACTTCACACAACTCTGGAGAAGAAAGCTTTTATTATTTTTTTTTTCAGCTCCTTTTATGTGGTTGGGATGATTTGTTCCTAACATAAATCTTTAAAGAGAATTGGGCAAAGCCCAGGTTCTTTCTTATTTCAAACAATTCCTTTATCTTTTTCTTTTGTATTCCTACGTCCACACTTGGATTTGAGTCGTACGTAACCTCTTATCCTTAAACTATTCCTAACCAGACTTGAAAAGGATAAATGATTTGACTGAAGCTGTGAGCCACTTGCTACAGAGAAATCTGACTAGAAAAAGTTTGCATTTTGCTTGAAAACTTCCAGCAAGGGATATATTTTGACAGCACATGCTTTCATCTAGCTTTCTGCTGCTACTTTATGTGGCTGCACAGCTCTCATCTTGCTTGTACTGCAGGGAATTTACAACTCGTGTGCTCAAACTCAGCAACCTGTACATGAGACCAGCCTATCACATGTGGCTGTCTACTGGAAGCTGGCTCAGAGCAAAGGCTTGCTGGTATTAAAAGTACTCTTGTTTTAGGCAGCAAACGACCAATGTAAAATCGCTGAGGGATGGCATGCCATCCAGCACCACTCAGAAGTATACAGTGTATTGTAAGGAGTCTACTGCATTCAGAGCGATCCAGAAGTAGCAGCAGCAGGAAGAAAATATTGTATAAGATTTATCACTTGGAACAGCACCGCTAGGATTGCAGAAAGGATGCTGAGAGAAATCCACAAGCACTAGAATTTATTAAGAGGGTCTGTTGCTGATGACATAACACTGAGTCCAGTTCTGACAATTATTGTGGGGAAATATAATGGAGACAGACATCTCCATAGTAGTGTCTTCTCTCATGCTCCTCTTCAGTGCAGTGGGTCCCCTCCAAGATACACCCCATCGAAGTGCCTATCAAGTTGCCTACTCAGTGCCTTCATTGGGCAGGAGCTGCACGCTGCTTGATCATTAAACCCTGGGCATCACCAGATCTCATTGTGTAAATGGTACAATAAATGGAAGAGCTAGGAAAAAGGGGATTTGGAAAAGGTGGTTCTCACACCAGTAAGTAACAACGGCACCAGACTTCACAGGTTTGAGGCCAGGAAAGCAAGGTACAATACTGCCAACTGCTTAAACGAAGGGTAGCAGAACTGCAAAGACCAGCTACCATGTTGCAGATGGAAGGCTGGTAGCATTACAGGCACACAAGAGCTGGGTAACAATAGCTCTTGAGTAAAGCAGTACCCTCTAAAGGATACTTCTGGAGGAATCAGTGTGACCCACATAGTGAGATCAACCTCTGCTGTAAACAGCTTAAAACGTAAACTTGAAGTCAGATCCTGTCACATTTGCAACACACAAACGAACAGAGGAACAAGGAAAATAATCCATCTGTACCACTATCAGGTTTTGCTGCAAAGCGAGAGCATGAACTCAGGGTGAAACAGCCACAGAACTCTCTCGTGCAATTGGTTTTACAGAAGGGTTTGCTGCAGAACTTCCCCTTGCCAATTTAAGTTCTGCAGTGCAGCCTGGCAATGGCTCATTCCTCAGCCAGCCTGCAGACAAGAGTGTAACCCACCTCTGCTTCCAGCTCAGCTTGCCATTCTGCAGCCCGGCTGTCATATTGTTAAGAGCTTAGAAACGTATTTTAGTCACAGAACTTGAAAGAATGACTAATTGCTACAGTGCTTCTGGCCAAATTCAGAGTAACCTAATACAGTGTCAAGAACAGCAATCACTTGTTTGAAGATTTATGTTTCCTCAAATGAAATTTGCCTGACATGAATAACACAAAACCTAGCAACTATTAAAACTTGGTTTCACTTATTTCTTTTCTTTTTTAATGAAACCAGCCTAATAATCGAGAGCTAGGATAAAGAGTTCATTTGTTTTAACCCAAGTGATGCTGTTACTGTAAACACAAGAACTAAAGAACACTCTATTTCTAAAGGAATAGTGGAAAAGTGAGTTTCCACATGCAGTTGCCAGGGACCTGCTTTCACTGAAGGGCGTTCAGGAGAGTAAAAGCACTCTATGACAATGTCAGTCCATACAGACCATTAATAGAAGGTGTTTGTACACATTTCTGAATCTTGCAGCACAGTGTTCAGACTCCAAAAAAGAAAACCATTTGCAACACATTGCAAGAAGGTTGGGTAAGACTCCTATGAGGCCTTCAAGCAATACTATTCCAATCAATAGGAACAATAGTAGGATCGAGGCCTTAACTCACCATTTGTCAAGTCTACAGTATCACAGCTCCTGTTAGGATTTCCTTGAGAATATTTGCCTGCATAAAGGTCCAAAGATTGCATCCCTAAGCATCTGTGACATGCTACAGTCAACTGCCACAATTATGATTGGTCTTCACAGGAAATTACACTACATAGCCAAGATAACTGTACAGCCAGCTGGGGTTCTGTACATTCCTTACCGTTGTAGGAACGGTCTTATTTGCTTCTTGATAGACGTGCTGTTCTGAGACTAAACTGCGAGGGAAATAACCAACTGTCCCCATGTGGTCTTCATACTCTTCTCCATAAACCTTCAAGCAAGGAGATGTATACTTAGGCACACTAGAACAGCCCTCATCTGCTTTAAGCTAATTCATTATTTAGCCAAAAGCAGCTACTTTCCTTTTATTTATTTCTTTATTGTTTATAACTCTGCTTTTGGATTTTCTAGTTCTCCAATTAACCAGGACGTTAAATGAACAATTAATGCAACTTCTAATACAGATAGATATGTTCAGGAACAGATATTCTGGAATAAAATAACAGCACAGTTCTGGGGGTTTTGATTTATTTTTTCTTCAACAAATTCAGCTACTATTAGTGCTTACTTCCTTTTTATTTAAAGAGTTTTATGAGCGACTGTGACGAGTTTTTCAGCAGTTTCAGCAAGCAGCCTCAGAAAAGAGCTGCTGAGCCCTTTTACTTCGGTTAAATTCATAATTACTCAATAGTTACTGAAGAGACTTTACTGCAAAAAGAATAAAATTACCAAGAAAAAAGCCCTCACGACTCCTCGATCAGTTTAAGCACTCAATCTGAAAACTAAGTTGCTACTTTAAAGCCCGCAACAGCTCAACGTCAACATATTTGGGTCAAGAAATAAATGGTACTCCTGGTTTGCTCATATACACAAGAATCTCATCTTACACTTCCAGCCCAGAATTCTCCAGATTCTTTTTCTTTCACTAGTTTTGAATAAACATAAATCAACTGCCCTTTTTTAATATTAATGAATCTGCAGTCTGGAGCATTATAATCCTCTTCTGCTCTGACAAGGGAAATGGTGTCTAGGAAAAAGAAATAAAACAATTAGAATTGAGACAGATGAATTTAAAGACGTGCTTTTATAAAGAAAAACATAGGTGTGTGTGGATGCACACGCGTAAAAGCATTTCTACAGACAAAAGTAGGTTATGCTGAAATTAACGTCTGCCAATAATCGGTCCTGCTCATTTTTCCATCTCCAGTAAGCAGAATAACAGCTTCAGAACGCGTCATTTAATCCTAATGTAAGTTACAATCCTCTGTCTCTTCTCCGCCCTTACCTTCCACTCGTGAGAAGGGTCCCTTAGAAAAGGCTTTCTGCAGTACAGTGAGATCTGATGCTCCACATCACCTCCCCACTCTATTTTAAGTTGACAGACCAACTTACAGATGAGCTAAATAAGCAGAGTAGTTTTCTGTCGCGCTACGGCTCCAAGCTCCACGACTCTTTTTGAGAATATCTTCTAATTAAAATGAAAACAAAAAGTTACTCACAGACACAGTCGTCATCAGCACACAGCTTCTTGCTGGCAAGCTTGTCCATAAAAATTCCAGTTGCAAATGGATTCATGAATCCAAGACACAAAAATAAGATGATCAAATAAACACGTTGTGTCATTTTCCTGTGCTGCAGCACTGCCCAAATGCGCTCTGGGTCCGGTGATCTCTATCTTATATGGGAGAGCCAAACATCTGGACAAACATCCCCAGCCAATGGGAAGGATCAGGGTGATATTCCACTGCAACAACAGGAGCTGCTGGCAAGAAGGAAACCTCAGGTTCCACTTATGCAACAGAATCCCTTCCCAAACCCCGTTCTGGAGCAACCGTATTACTTAAAAATGTCAAGCCTTCCTGTAGTCATACACAGCCTTCGTCTTACCTCAATTTGTTTGAGAATGAAAAATGAAGTGAGACCCCGACAAACAGGGACTCCTTTACATCCTGAGTCCCTTATTCTTACACACACTGAGCTATCATCTTCCCTGGGCCATAAACTCTCCACGGCTGCAATTTCATTACAGTCTCTAGAAAGGCCCTGCACTGCACTGAACTACAGCCTTCAGCCTGCTTCCTCCATTTTAAATTGATTTACTTTGGAAACAAAAAAGCCTCAGCACTCACAAGATACCTGCTATGCTCATCTGAACATTGTTCCTTGCATCCAGTCTTAACACCAGCTGCTTGCCTGAACTACATCTGAAGGAAGTCATGCTAACTTCATCCCGTTACGTCTCTGAAAGGGTGATCAGAGGACTCAGACCAAGCGTTAAAGAACTGCAGAATGGTGCAACATGAGGAGCACAAACACCACTCCTCAAGTATGAATCTACCAGAGCCTGACTGCAGTTCTCCCAGACAACACCACCTTTCAGTTTAGGTTTCATTATTCCCTTAAGCTGAAATATCTTTCCAGGTCTTCAATCTTTCACCCTCTGACAAAACGCTTCTGTTTTTGAAGAGATTTTTTTCCCCAATGCAACATCAGATTACTTCAGTGCATTGTGTGTCCAACAAAACCCCTCTGAACAAGGGGAGAAAAAAGACAAAACCACAGAAATATTAGGACAAAACAGTGAACAGCACTGCCAGGTTTACACCAATTTCTACCAACATCTTCAGAAATAAAACACTGTGATCTGTTTTCTGTTCCGTGACAAAATAATTCTCATTGAAAAGCAGCAGTCCCACTGATAGCGAGGCTGAAGACTGAGTGCTGCATTTTATATGCTGACATTTAACATTCCCACTCACGGTTTTTGCTCTGCAGACACCATTTTCCAGCACTTGCTTCTGAGAAATGAAAGTGGCCTTAGAAGTGGTTAAAGCAGCATTGTGAATCAGCCCCCCACGGAGCAATGGAAGGTGATGATAACGCCTTTTACAAGGACACGCTTCTAAGGGTTCTTGTAAAGATTTAGTTTAGAAAGCAGCGCAGAAGGTCACTCACCCTGTCCAAAGACTGGTGACATCTTGAGAAGAGCACGATCTCTGAAGAGATGCTGCTCCCTCGGCTGCGAACCCTTACGTGAGGGTGAGGAGGGGTGGGCTCCCTGTGTTAGTTCTGCCTTCTCACCTGGTGCCCAATCGTTGGGTCAGGACATGACCCATCAATTCTCATCTGCCATGCAAGCCTAACAGATTACCAAGACAGATTCAATGAAAAACAGAGTCTGCGAACAGCATAAGCTGAATTTATTTTATACAAACTAGTATTTTAGCACAAAAAATTACTGTTCAGTAGAGCCACAAAAGCCCTGCAACTGCACTGACAGCTGCAGCCATCTTACACAACAGTCTTATCTTTTCTGCACAGGACAGAAAACACGCTGTACTCTCATATTAAAACAGGAAAAAACTCAATGCAGAGAATTCCAAAGAGTGTCTGCTTATTTCTTAGCATAAGTGATTTTCATGGCATGAGACGGAGTTATCTTGAATCCCTGGAGAGCATCTCGAGCAGCTCCTGCTTGACATTCATTTTCAAACTCCACAAATGCAATGTCATGACGCCCAGGCACTAAACGTACTTCTTTGAATCCAGGAAACCTTTAAAATAAATTGAAGAGTCAGATGGTATTTTCCAGTTTGACAATTAACTTCCCTTCAGCAGCCTGAAGACCCTCCCCTAAAGATCTGCTAGAGTAACAGTTACTACCAACAAGAGATTCAATTAAAGAATTTCTACATTTCCAATCCTTAGAACTTTGCCTCTCTGAAGGATCATTCTGCTGAAGTTATTTCATCACTATTGTGCATCTGCAGAAGCAACTGAAGCTGGTTTTAGAACTGTTGCTGAAGTCTTTAGCATTAGTCACCAGCTTGATGCTCTGCAGACTGATAACAGATAACTTCTACAATCAAAATCAGTTTAAAAAATAAAGAGTCAGACTTGCTTTCTGCACCCAGCCCCCACAGCTGGCATCTGTGATTTTGGCAGTAACACAGAGAACTGAAATACCTTCAAAACCTCTTCTCTCTCATAGTAGACCAAAAATAAAAACCAAAAACATGAAGGTAACAGACGGAATCAACGGACAATTTCCTTCTATTCAAAACTTACTGATTGAATAACATGGACAGCATCATCTCGTTTGTTTCCTCAGGCAGGTTATTTAGGAAAAGAATATAGTTTGGTGGGTTATCAGGCACCTGCAATGAGAGAAGAACCAAGTTCAGCAGACTATCCACAGCTGTCTGCATTATGATCTGAAGGAAGACCCACAGATCCCTGCTTTTAGCTGTAACACCACTGGCTGGGCTTCAGGATACCTCCATGCAGTATGCACACACACAGCTCGGTGCGTTTGGTTTTTATGCAGCATGAGCTGTTATGCAGAACTCCAGCACACTAGATCTCAGCACTGCCAGACAGGACTCACGTGCCCCCGTACTGACTGTAGTGCTGTTTTAGATTTCACATGCCATCCACGAGGCTCAGAAAAAAGCTCTCCACATCTCTGTGGAAGTAGCTGGAGGCTAAGATAAACACCCCGCTCATCTACAGCGGAATGAACTGCTGCCTATCTCTGGAGCAGATGAAACCAACAGAAAACACACTTTGCTACAGCACTAAAACATATCTGTTACAAACTCCAAAGCTTCAGAATCTCTAAAAGATTTGGTCACAAAAACAAGCATTACCTGCTGATTCTGTGGCGAAGTCCCAGGGGCACTGGTTGAATTTTGTGTTGCTCCCTAGTAAGTAAGTACAAGGTGGTTTTTAAAATACACTTGGTTAGAGATATATAAACACATCACCATGTTTCTGTACAACTCAAGCAGTGTATTAAAGACTTTGGCCTTTTTCGTTTTATTTTTTCTTTTAAGCTGCAATCCGAGGAACACTTGTTAATGAAGTACTTGCCATAGGGAAAAAACAACATGTGGGCTGCACTGAACCCCAAAATCAGACAATCACTGTCAGCATATACAGCAAATCACTACTTCTCCATCATTAAATTCGGTTAGTTAGGCAGAAAGTGGGCTTTGAGAATGAAGACCGAGCCATGACAGACACAACAGGAAATAAAATACATGCTTCCACTAAGGACTCCAAGTTTGGAAGCCTAACTAAAGCTCTTACCATTGTAACAGCAATTACTCCTAAGAAATCAGTATATAAGAACTGATTCTGAATAAATCCTGAGGAAACTCAATTTTCTATGTAGACAATGTTAGTTTTATGATTCTACATATATACACGCATAAATTATTACTTTCTACTTTGGTTTATTGCACCCTCAGTTTTCATCTTACAATAGGAATGAGAAAAAAAATAAAAACAATAAAATAAAATGCATTAAGAACGACGTGATTATACCCTCCTGCAGCTTTAATGAGTGCTGAAGAGCACTACAAATCAACAAACAATTCAGAGAACTTAAAGTACCAAAATACTTAGTCCTAAAAATAAATCCAGAACATCACAGTAACAAAAAAATGGAAATACTGCCTGATTTCTCTTTTTTCCTTCTTTCTTTAAATAGAAGCAGCTTACCTGAATTATCTTTTTATTTGCTGCATTGGCTGACTGCTCCAGAGCTTTGGCCTTCTTCTTTTCCTTCCTCTTCTCCTTGTCAGCAAAAGTACCACGCATTTTAGAGATGATATCAGAGTCTGTTTTGGCATACTGAATACGCTTTTAAAGAGAAGAAAAAACAAAACCAATACATTTTGCTGTTTATTATTCTGAAAATCTCATGCCAACTTCAACGAATGCATTCTCACTCACAAAACGTTTGTAGACTGTACTGTAAAATGCTATTTTTAATTATAGGCACTGTTTGAAATTATGTTTACAGTGTATGGAATGCTCATAATTAGTTCTGATCACAACTGAAGAACTTTTTTAAAACTGGGATGGACCACTCATGAGAAGAAATTCCCAATTTCAGGACGCTCATTGGAATCAGAACTCTAATCAGCTAAGAGCTTCTTAATCATGTCTGTCAAGGTAGCAGATGTGCAAAGCTATATAACATCAGTTAACAAAATTGGCACCAGCTGCTACTAAAGTAAAACCCATGGCAATAAAACATTTGGGGGTGGGAGATGTAAGATTCCAGTGATCTCAGACCTCCACAGAAAGATGAGCTCAGTGAAACTCAGAATAAATACAAGTGCTTGTCTTAATCCAACCCACAGGCCGTATGAGCAGCACAACCGTGCAGCTCTCCTTATCGCTCACAGCCACGAGCTGACAGTATCAGCATACCCACATATCACCGGACCATGTGCACATATAAGCTTCCCCAGTTAGGAGATGCCTAGTTACCCAAACAGGCTGCAACAAAAACGTGTCGCTTGTTGATGACCCTCCCCGTAATCAAACACATTATTAAACTGGCTTTTATCCAGTAGTACTGTATCTGCTCCACTGAAGTTGTGTCAGAATTCAGTCACTTGTGTTGCAAATCTGATGTAAGTGCAAAACTACTCATCAATTTCCAACGCAAATCAGTGGCTGCACCTGCCAATTTCTGGAGAGTAGAACTGAATAGATCTTCACCCTCCTCACTGTTGCCTTGGAATGGAAGTACCACATTCTAGCTGTCTTACAAATATCTGGAGTAAGTTGAATTGTTATAACTTCAACAGAAAGCACCTAATCTCAAAAACATGAAAATTCCCTCACTAAACAGAAGAAATGATGAATGTCACAGAATGGCTTAGACTGGAAGGAACTTTAAATCACTTCCAGTTCTACCACCAAGCCACTGGCTGCTTCCCCCAGCAGCTCAGGCTGCACAGGGCCCATCCAATCCAGCCTTGGGCACCTCCACGGATGGACCCTCCAGGGCCTCACTGCTCTCCAGATAAAAGATTTCCTCCTAATACCTAATCTAAATCTCCTCTCTTTCAGTTTAAAGCCATTCCCCTTTGTCCTTTCACTATCTGTCCAGGAAAAAAGTCAGTCTTGTTCCCGTCTATAAGCTTCCTTTACATACTGGTAGGCCACAATGAGGTGTTTCAATTACAGTCTCTCCAGCATCCCTCAAGCACACATAAATTTGCCAAGACAGGACATCACTGAGTAACAGCACCATTGCAAGTGGGTGTGACAGTTAATTCACAATGCACAAGTACCAAAGCACTGCAACACGCCACAGTAATTTTATTCTCCACAGAGAAGGAAGAAAATAACTTACCATCGGTTTCCCATAAAATGGAAAGCCTTGCAGTTGTCTCAGAGCATTGGTAGATGATCCCAACTCTTTAAATATAACAAAAGCTTGTCCTCTCATTTTCATAGTCTTCAAAGCCACAATGTCAACCACATGACCAAACTGTGAGAATAACGCATATAAGGACCTCTTCAACTCTGTTGACAAGATTAAAAAAAAAAGATTGTAAGATTACATGCAAATGCCTGCATACGCAGAGTATGGTATCCCTTAGGAAGATCTCTGCAACCTTTAACTCACAGCAGCAAGTCACGCAAGCTTAGAACTGCTGTTTCAAATTGGCTTCACAGCACAAGTCTTCATCTAGCAAAGAAACTGTACTCACTTTATATTAACTTTGTAAGAGGGTAAAAAGGGACAAATAGAGTGTGTACGCATACACAGATCTCTAGTATGATATGCTACAGCCATCAAAGACAGATCAGCAAATCTACATGAGAACATTCAGCAGCGGGGAGTTATGGTTTAAACAACAGTGCAAAGCAGTACCTAATCTAAAGCTGAGTAAGCTTGGAAACGTAGTTCTTTCGGGCATACAGAGGTAAGAACACACTTCCATGTGATCACACTATACCTTCCAGTTGCCATGGATTTACTTGCGTTACTTTAAACCTCCAAACACGTGGAAGTGAAAGACAATATTCTCGAGTTCAGCTAAATTATAACACCTGCCTAATTACCCTAACGGACAAGTCTGACATCTGGAATAGTTCAGCAGTGCCCCCTGCTCACTGCTGCTGCTGAGACACGGCAATACCAGCCTAGTACCACTTCTTCCAGCTGCTTTTGACCATAATAATAATATCAACAGGATGGCTTCCCCTATGCAGCGTGCACACAGGAAGAGGCGAGCAGGGAGACGAGCTCGCTTTTCCACTCGTTTGCTTTTTAATGAAAGAAAATATTTGTAAAAGAACTCTTTAACTCAAAACCAACCAAACAAAACGACTTTAAAACACCGCCTGTAGGCTTTAAAGGCCACTCTTGAAGCTCCACAGCGGCAAACGTACAGGCGCGGCCGCGGGCTCCCACAGAGCGCGGCCCGGAGCTGCCTGAGGAAGGCGCGCCCCGCACCCCCACCCCCAATACCTTCTTTCTTAATCTTGTCGTTGATGTTGTTGATGTAGATGGTGTGGTTGGGCCTGATATCCATGCTCTATGCCGGCCGCAGACGTGCCCACAGAGCGAGCACACGCGCAGCCACTACCGCCCGGCAACGCCGCCTCCCGCGGCTCTGACGGCACGGCGCCGCTCCCGCCAAAATGGCCGACGGCGCAGGGCAGAAGCCGCTCCTAGAGCGATCGATGCGCCGCTCTCGCGATAGCTAGCGCGCTGCGGGCGCCATGTTGGGTGGGCTGTGAAGGGGCAGAGTGCTCCTGTGTGACGTAACGCAATAAAGCTGACTGTGCGAGCTGGGGAGAGAACAAAAAGAGACAGCGACCTGAGGGACGCCTGTTATAAAACGTGCACCCGCGAGCCGTGGTGTTAGTTCTGGTTATGTGGAAGGCAGTGTAGGGGAGTGCTTAGTGGCCCTGTGGTGGTGGCAGCAGCTTGGGGTAAATAAGCAGAGGAAAAAAGGAAAAGCCTCCTTCCAGATTCTGGAGCTTTCTGGAGCAAAAGGAGAAGTGGTATTTTGTATGGCTCTGAGCACCTGGTGGAGCTGTAGGTGTCCCAGCTCATTGCGAGGCAATTGCCCTTGAAGGGTCCTTCCAGCTCAGACAGTTCTGTGGTTCTATAAAGAGCAGCATGGCTTCAAGTGAGCTGAACATAAAAGCAAAAAACACCCAACCAAAAGCTGTTGACGGAGGTGCTAATTGCTGGAAAACAGTGTTATCTTCATTTGTATGACAGTATGGGATACGGTGTGCCAGTACATGCGTGCAGAGCATATATACCACAAGTTTAAATGGTGTTAGGCAGCAGTTCCAGGCACTTCTCTCTGTTTACTGTCTAACGTAAAGCATGTCTTTGAAATCAAGCGTGAACAATGTATTAAAATGTTTTTAGAAAGGTATGTGCTGTTTTGTGTGTCAATCGGCAGCACAGTCCACATAACTCATAATTTACTTAGAAAGTTCAAAACTACTTACTTGTTATTAAATCAGTGTAGCTAAGGGAATTGGATTGTCTTCAGAAGTGAAAAATATTGACATAATACGAATGACTTTATTTTAAAGCCTTGAAGCTGCTCACAGAGAATAAACTAATGAAAACGTACACACAAAAAATCTTAACCTGACAGAAAATAAGGAAGAATTCATGGCTTCTATAATTCTTCAGTGCCACACTTGTACTTGCTCAGAGTCACTTTAAGCACTGCTGATTTATTCTTGAAGAATTTGAATGCAATAAAGCAGAAAGCCTCCCTTTCCTGCTCCTCAGGTGGGATTTCAGTCTGACTGCTGGCTCAATAGAAGCAGCATTCATTCCTCAGGTTCCCTCCAAGATTTATTTAGATTACTTTTGTTTTCTTAATCCCCAGAGAGGTACAGTACTCCTCTATTCCCTAAAGCAGTTACTTGTTTTAAAGTCTGTGAAAGCTTGAGGAATTGTAAAAACTATTCCAAGTTTCTTAGCAAGAATGCCTGTAGCAACTTAGTAGGCAGTTATAATACATCACCAATATAATTTGCTGGACTCGTGCTTGCAACTCGAACATGTAGCTGCTTTCCAGACACTGTAAGCAGTGTAAGAAGTGTAGCAGAAAAAACAGAGTTTTTAAACATCTCTTTGCAGCCCCTTCTCTATTCCTGCCCCTTGTTCAAGGTCAAGGAAACCTGTTATTGCTTTATTATTGCTGTTGTTTCTGATATTTAAAAAGCACCTCCCTGCATTCAAGTAAGGCAGTAATCAAGAGCAGCATTTAGTGGAAGTTTTGGTCCTGGTTTCATAGCATTATGCAGTCTTCATAGCTTTGATTAGGTTCATGTAGACATAATAAAGCTTCAGACTTTTCACAGAATTAAGATTGTAGAATTGTTAAATTCACTCAGATATATCTGTATAGAAATATTTTCATCTCAGCAGTGCTAGAAAGAAGCATGTGTGATGTGAGTAGATCTGTCTTCTGTAGTTCGGTTCCACTCTTGGATCCGTTCTGCTGTGTCAAGCATGATAATACAGCACATCAGTAAACACTGGAAAATGCAATGACAAAAGCATGGACAGAATGGAAAGGAAATACAGAAATTCTCTAGTGCAAGTGTATGTTAGTGGTGTGAGCAGTTGCAAAGTTAACATGCATGAAACTTCACATTTTAGAAGAGGCTTTTTGGTGGTTGAGCAGATATATATTCAATTGGAAGGTGTGAAATAGAAAGCATTGTGTCCTCTGAGTCTGTGGTTGCTGGTCAGTTATCCTGCCTGCCCCTCCACCAGTGCAAATTGCCAGAAGGAGCTGAGGAGGCTGCAGTGATTTACAGACTGTTGTTCAAAGGCTGAGGCTGCAAAGTCTGTCAGCAAACGTGAATGGACAATGTGGTGAACAAAGCAATGAGTCTGTGGCAGGGCACTCGGAAAAGAATCACTTGAAGTACACCTAACAGAGTTCTGAATTAACTGTAACCATGCTGGGAGAAGACCTGCATGACTCGGTCTGGAGGAAATAAAACACCCAGTGGTAGGAAAAGGAGGGAACCAAAACACCTTACTGAATGATTCAGAAGAGGCAAAAAAGCCATACTGCATAAGGTGTTTCATAACTCCTAAACAGACGGTTGAATGTATTACAGTTTGCACTAAATCAGACCAAATCCACACAGTCCTCTGACGTTTATTGTTGGCAGTTTATGCTTTTAGTGATTGAATACACTACCTGATTGACCTTTCAGTTAGGCTGTGCAAGTCAGTCAGGGAAGCTTCAGCGACTGAGAGAGGAGCGTTCCATCACAACCAATTATCTGGAGAGGAAAATTGCTCTGTCATGCTTACAATACATGTAACTGTTTGATTCTTCTCTTGACCAAATTAGACGATCACCTTAGTAAGGCCGCAGAAGAGGAACAAGCAAACCAACAAAAGAAAACTGCAGCACAGTGTCTTCTGGCGTACTTCTGGTTTATGACAACATGAAACAGTTGCATTGCTTTAAAAACAACAACTGATTACCATGGTTAAATGAACCAGAACTAAATTTTAGTTACTTGCTATTCGTCGTTAATTAGTTGTATCCTCATCAGCTGTGAAAAGGAGCACATTTTGTCTCTGTGTTTTATCAACCGTGCTGAAAAGAATAAAAATCAATAGAACTTTGAGGTGGATTGCAGTAGATCTCACAATGAACTCCTTCAGCAGAGCCCGTGTGAGCTCACCAATGAATGACTGTTTCCCATCTCAGCGTGGTTTCTTCAATCTTAGTGCTGAACAACTCTCACTGCTGTATTCATACCTAAACATTTCCAAAAACTCTGGGGCTTTTGGAAGCCAGCAACAGACCCCTCCTGTTCCCCCCACCCACTCCAAATGAAGCAAACAAACCAGAAGGGCAGAGTCTATACCCCTCAGAACATAACGAAACCCTCAGCAGACCCTTAGCTCTGTTTCCTCTGTGGTCACGTTCTTTTTCTGAGTTGACCTTTCCTTCATCAGAGAGCTTTTTCCCTTCTCCTTTCAGTTGCTCCTACTGATGGGTATAGGGTTTTGCATCTTTTCTGTAACACTGCTACATCAATTTCCCTGGGCAAAAGATGATCAGTAGCTGCAGGTATGCTAAACTCCACCCCACCAGAGCAGAGAATTCCTCATGTTTATTAAATTCAGCATTATGGTAATTCCCAGTTTGTTTGAATGTGCTAATATACTGCGAAAGATGAAATGTGGGTTGTGCTTTTAATTTCGTACAGATGGTTGCAAATTAGTTCAGGGTGCTTGGGTTTCCCCTTTATTAGTATTGATTGGTGGTGGTACCATCTGTCCTCGCTAAGTTTTTGCTAGCATAAAATAGCAGCACACTGGTTTGATTTATTATTCTTCAAGAAGGCATGAATTCCTTTCAGTTTGGGTTAATTTTTTTAGTTTTGCTGGAATTGACGTGTTGGTATAGTGTAAGTGATGTGACTCAGATTAGTTTGGGCATTTTGAATTAAATACTTTTGAATCTTAATACATATGAAACATCATAGAGTAACGAAATCAAGTCTGAACTGCTTAGTCACGTGAACTTGCCTTGTTGTTGTCTTTTTTTCCACTCCTTAATCTCACAAGCAGTTCTCTGTTGTGAAGGCCTTCACCCATGTTGGTACAAGTTTCACCTGCAGCAAACAGACTGGCACCACAGGCATAGACCCAGCGCACCTGAACAAGAAGAGTAGATCCAGTGATGGCAGCTGGGGTTGGCTGCTACGTACTGACCACCAGATGAGTCAGGAATGAAAACAGAGGTCTAACATCAAGCCTGCAGGAATGGGTCTGCAAAGAACCCAGCCAGAGCTCAAACAAGGACCTGAGACAGCAGGCTGGGTTTAAATACGCCTCCCTCACAAAAAGGAAAACAGTGCCATATCTGCACTGTTCCTGAGCACAAACAGCTGGGAAGGATGTGATGAGGGCAGTAATGCAGACTACAAATACCTGAGGGACCGCTGATGGTGGAGCCTGAAGCTTTCTATGCAGATGGTTGTTGAGATCATTGTCTGCTTCTCTAAGATACCTATGACAAAGAGATGAATGAGAACTTCAGTATGCTTTAAGCAGTGTTGTTGGGCTGAAATGTAGGGCAGGGAGTGGGCACAGCTAAGCAGCTGGTGGCATCCCTCTAAAGTTGAAAGTCCCATAGATGGGAGGGGAGAGCACAACCTGCGCTGAGCAGAAAGGAGAATTCCCACCTGAAGGAACAGGTTTACAGAGAAACTGAGATAAATTCTTTCAGGAGGAACTCAGGGAGTTTGTCACACCAATCCCACCTGAGCAGGGAGGGTTTCCACAGCACTTAATGGCCGCTTGCCCTCAGCATCAATGTGGGGCTCCGTAGACCATAAGATCCCATAAAGAAACCTTCAGATTTCCAGAGCTGCTTTCTCAAGCCAGCTCAGCCTTGAAATTGCTAAGGCCTGTGCCAGCTTCAAGCCAGGGAGCCATAAATAAGCTTGTGGTTATAAGTCTCATTCCTAATGATTACTGCAGTTGGGACAAGCAGCAGTAAGCCTTCCTAACAGGGTCTGCCCAAGCCCGTGCTGAGGCTCTGCCTGTTTTCAGTATGGATACCAAGAAGGCTTGAGGGTTATTCTGATGGACTCATTTCTTCAAACGTTTATCAACCTAAATTGTTTAGTTCTCGCTCCCAGCAGATGCTGGGGAGCTGATGGTAAATCATACCATCTCTGGTACTCGAGTAGGCTGTAAATTCACCATATCTGGTGGACTCAAGCCGGCTGTAAATTGTTTTTGTGCTCCTACAGTTGTCTGGCTGTGGAAAAGACTGCTTGTGATGTGCTGCCTTGTTTGCAGCAGTGTTGGAATGCAGACAGCCTCTTAGCGCCTATTTCTCATGTAGTCCGAGTGTGGTATAGCCCCTTTCAAGTGTTAGGGTTCTTGTCTGCCACATCCTCTTTAAAGAAAAAATAAAAACGTTGTAGGTCAAGAGCAGCGTCAAATGGGACTTCAATCTTCTCACCATCAGAGTTCCACCCTGGAGCAGCTCTGTGTGTTAGCTTCCTAAAATACTCCATTCCAGCTATGATTTACACTGCCTTGCTTTCAGTAATGTAAAAATAAATCTCAGCTCCGTGAGATGAGATCTTACCTCTGAGAAGGAATAAATTTTTTCACCTACAAAGAGTGAAATGAGAACAGGTGCTTGGATGTATATGGATGTATGAGTGTGCTGGCTTAAGAATAAGCATGCGGGCGGATTAAGACAATCCTCTCGCTGCGTTTCTGGTTACAAAGTAAGGCTGTACAATATTCAGCAGCCAGCATCCTACATCAATTAAAGCATCCCGGTTTTTGGACTGAGAAGCAATTATCCCACATAGAGCTGTTATAATCTTTCAAGAGAAAAGTAGTAGTGACAGAAAATGTTTTGCTTCAGAATATTTTATAAGCTTTGTTAAACTTCTTCTGAAAGGTTTTTGTTTTTCATAAAATTGACCAACGTTTTCAAAGATTGAAAAGTTCCATTGAAAAGTATCTTCCTTTCTTGCAAGTCACAGGAACTCAGCGGTCCCTCAGCAGTCCTCCTTCTGCCTCCTGAATGTCTCCTGAGGTGATTGTGCATATTGGAGAATCCCATCCGCGTGATGCAGCTCGGTTACTTTGAGGCTAGCAGCCCTTCAGATAAATGAGGAATTTTGTGTTGCCACCAAAGCAGTGGCTCCGTGCACAGAGGTGTTTCAGTTCTAACAGTAATTGAGCTAGCTCCTGTTGGAGTAGCAACAAGTTGATGAAAGCATGGAAAGATGCCTTCTGCAAAAACAGTGGTGACATTGGATGCTTGGAGAGCACTAGTCTCTCCCTTTCTTCTCATTTACTCAATTCAGGAACGCTGGAGAACCGCATCCATAAAGCAGGCAAGAGCAGTGCTAATGGAGCCGCTCACTGAGCCTCATTGGAACAGGCTGCCATCTCCTCCTGGCCATTTCCTTCCTTTCTGAATACAGCTTTTCACTTGGCTGCACTTCACCACTGCAGCTGTGTTCCTTCTGCCCTTCCGACCACACTTAGGGCTGCTGTTGTTACTTTTTCACATCTTTCCATCACTACATTTGTAAGCAGGCTTTTTGCTGCGATGGACACCGCAGGCCCTGCAGAGCCCAGGGCAGCATGGGCATCTCAGCAGCTGGAGCTGAGCTATACATCTGAGCTCCTTAGTAAAGGGGCACCTAGTGGTGGCATTGCCTTAAAATAGTGCCTTTTTTCTGTGCTCCACTCTTCCAAACCTGATATCAAGTGATAGAAATACAACGCTACCTTTGTCTGCATCGTAGAAAATCTCTTGGCTGAAACTGTAGAGCGCAGTCTTTGTCTGTTTGCCAGTTGTGACATATTTTGGTTTCCTTTTGGTCTGCATTTTAACTAGTCCATCAGTAACCAAATACTTCGTCCTCCCTAACACTGCACTGGAAATCAGCATTAATCATTCACAAGCGAGGACAAATCCAAACCTGTTCTGCAGAAACTGCCATTTCCTCTCTTTCACAGAAAATGCAATCACTGCCTTATGCACTGTCATTATTATGAAGTAAAGCACAAATCCACCTCTGCTCCCACCCTCCTCTCCCAGACATGGGCTCCCAGGGCGGTTTCCCTCTGCCTCGCTGTCCAAGCACCAGGTGCCAGTTGCAGACAGCCCTGTGAAGAACGTAGCTTCTCTGCTCCGGCAGATCTGTCTCTAAGCATTTGGAAACAGGCTGTGAGAGAAACTGGTGTCCAAACCACATCTGAGAGAGTAATCAGTTGTGCCTGGACTTTATCATGCTGAGTCCTTGCCTGCTCTTTATAGCTAAGCAGCAAGCGAGGCTTGGGACTGTCATTGCCCTTTCAGACTTCATCAGACTTTGAGCTCTCAATTTCAAGTGCTCTCACAATGGAGAAATCCATACCCTGGGGAGGGAGCGATGTGTCCTTGAGCTGGAGTGGGTCTATCAATGAGGAGAGGATGAAGATTGCTCTGAGGTGTGCAGGCTCACATCTCTGCGCCCTGTGCGACTTCCCCCAGTCCATGGTGGCATATTGAGGTCATCTCTTGCCCCCGTGTACCAAGACATCTGCTTATATGCAGGAAATGTCCTCACACAAACCTGCTCCACAGCCAGTGCCTTTGAGGAGTCAGCTAAGGATGCTGTCACCTGAAGAAATACCGCCTGGCAGCCAGATTATATGCCATGAACCGTTTCTTCAGGGAATCCATCTTAAACTCATTTTAGGCTAACACAGTCAGAGCCATATATTACGTAAGGGGCCGCTAACCCTTTATATCTGCTAAGTGTGATTGAAACACATTACTCACAGGCTTCCTCACTACCTGGACAGTTTTATCTGAGAAAACAATCGTTGGGGGAAAAACTCCCTATGCAGACGGCCATAGAACACCGTTAATGATCCCAAAGGTTTCTTTACCTTGGCTTTAAACAAGAGCCATCTGCCAGAGGGAAAAGCACAGAAAATCATCTGATCAAGGGAATGCTCAGATTCTTGTCCAAGATAAACAAATGTTGCCTTAGGACTTTAAGGTATTAACAATATTGGCAGTGTCGATACAGAACTCTGTGTCTCTTCTTTGTCAATAAGGTGTTTTTTTTTCTTGATAACGAGACCATGCAATGCATGTTCTTTGTGTCTGCATGCTGTAAAATTGGCAGTGTTTAGGCATGAGCAAGCCCTTGGGGAAGGCACAGTGCTTAGGAGTGTGTTCATTTGCTAAATGAGCACTGCAGTGTTAACTTCACCAGGGCTGGGGAGGAAGGCTGTAAGGAGAGGGGACAAAGATGTCCTCCTGGGGCAGCGAGCTGCGGATACTCTGCATAATGTGATATTACCAGCGTGATCAAAATGCTGGCAGAAGCTCTCCATAAACAAGACTACTGAGATCATCCAGTCTGACCCAAACCCATCCCCGCAATGCCGTCTGACCCTCACTACCACATCTCCACAGTCATCTTTCATCGTGTATTCTCAACAGTATGAAAGGCAGAAAGTACCTCTGTCTGCTTTCCTGCTTTAGTTTCATCCTGGGAAGGCTCAAGAGTAGCGTCATTCAGACAGGTGAAAGTAACAGCTTGGTTCATTCTCTTTAGACTTTATATTAAGGAAATGATCTTTCTGCTCAAAAATGGAAATGCATATTATTTTCCATGCTAAAATAAAGGTTTTTTATATCCCCTGTCCTAAACTTCTCCCATTACCACGTGTTTGTTCTGTAAACTGGAGGAAAAAAAAACCAAACATCAAACTACCCTACGGACAGAGTCAAACCTGCTGATAAAATCAGGTTTATTCTACACAACAGGTGCAGAAATGGTATTGTTATATTTTCGTGTGTAATAATATGGTATGATTCAAAAAGAATCTATGTTCAGAAAGAAATAGAAGTGATTTTTTTTTTGGATAAAATCACATTAATAATGCTTTCCCAGTGCAGGAAAAAAAGCCCACATGATCTGTGTTTGAGTCTGATATTCCGGGAGCTGATAACACTGATAGGCTCATTCATTTCTGCAAAGCTCTCAGGAAATGTCTAGAGGCTGTATGAATGAGAATTGTTAGCATTCATGAAAGTGCCTGGGTGCTTTGTTGCCAGGAGACCGTAATGAAAGTACAGCAGTGCCAGCCCAATGATGGGGATATGGGCTGCTGCATGACTCCCGCCTTCCGCAGACACGAGATCTCTATCATTTGCAAACACGAACAAGGCGGCAGGAATTTCAGAAGGTCATCCCACTAATGTAGAAATGTCGAACTTTAAAAAGCCTCCAGCCAACAACAGCATCGCTTTGGAGCTCTGGAAAATGTCCTCCCTTCCTTCAAACGCAGTTTTATGGGATGCCATGCTTGCGCATAAAGGATCTGTGCTGTTGGCTTCATCGATGTGGAGAGCCCAACTGAGGTGACAAGGACTGGCATCCCTCTGACGTTATGGTTCATTTATATGGTGCTCACGTTTTTACTGCCAAAGGCAAAGGAGGAACCTGGTAAATTAAGACAGGGCTTTTCTAGATAGGCTTTCCTGTGAGCAGAATTAATAAAAGAGTCTCAGGGATAGGGATGTCGCGTTTAAGGACTCTGCCTGCGTTTGGAGGCTCGTTTTACTCGTGTGCTGTATTTCCTACAGCTTGCACAGTGGGGAAGACATAAGGTTGGTGTTTGTGCATTCATAAAATGATAAATTTTGTCGATGGTTTGTCCCATACGGAGCACTTTGTGTTGTCCTGCTGACTTTCAGGGGATTAAAGTCACTCCCCTGTAAGAGTAATGAAATCTAGCAGAGTTTTGTGGATCCGGTTCTTGGCTTTTGCCCCTCATTCAGCATCATTTATTTGAATGTGTAACAGGAATATATTGAACTATTAGCAAAGACTTCAGAGAAGTCGGAAATATATTTATTTTTTAAGCAACAGCTATTTTTCAGTCTGACCTTTCTCCATTAGGCCGGGATTTTCGAGGTGGGGAAAAGCCCTGTGAAACAGAGAGAAAAATGTCAGCGCCCTTGAGCTCTGCTGGAACCTCCTACAGGAGACTTCGAGCCAGTTCAGAGGGCTGATTGTAATGGTGGTCCGAAGCCTGCTCTCAGTATTTCTGTTCTTCAATCTTCAAGAAAAGCAATTTTTGTGAATGGCTCTTCTAAAATGACACCGTATGTCTCTTACAAAGACTCAGGGGAAAGCACAGTTCGGCTGAAGCAGTGTTCAGGCTGAGGTCGTGGGCTCCAGTGGAAGCTGTGAGTTGCCGTGCTGTGAGCAGTGCCCATTACCTTGGGAAGCTGTTTCTTCTCCTGACAGCTGGACTGCCACTTGTGTGCCTTCGGTTGCAGTCATTTTGAAAGCAGCAAACCTACCTAATTATTCAAATAGCAGCTTTTCAGCAGTGTCCAAATAAATAGTAAGGCTTCTCTGACAAAGCAGCACAGAACTTGTGAATGCTGCGGTGAAAGGGAGCTCTGGGGTAGCATACAGAGAGGCTATTTGTACCAGCTCTTTGGAAATTAGATACAGTGTTATGACATTTCCTTATAGCAATCGTGGGAAGCTCATCCAGAGCTGATAGCAATCACCTACAAAGAAAAAAGAGCTCTAACCTCTGGTAAATATATCTACTGAGAGAAGCAAAAATAAACTTGTGAGAGGTATGCCTGGCTTCAAGGGAAGGAGCCTCAGCAAATGTGCCCAGCATTTTGGCCTTTCCAGCCAACGGGGCGTGAAAGAGGGGATATGAAAGAGGCAGAGCTTGCACGTAAGATGGGAGCTGCTGTAGGAGAACCAAACCCACCCAAAGCGTTGTGTCTGCCTTTGGTTTAGAGGCCTAATCTAAACAGATTGAGGGGAAGAGTGAGAGGTTAGGATGTCACAGATATAGCTGCTGCTTCTCTCTCAGGGCAAGCGCTTCCTTGCTGTGCCTCCCTATTTCTTGTGATGGGGAGGATGTCTTTCCTTAAAGAGACAGTTCCCATATTGCACTGTCTTTGTGGCAAATGGAAGATATCCATGTTAGAGCCACCAAGCAAATGACATCTGATAGCCACAGATAATTTAGAGCTGTGTTACAACCACAATGTCTGAATATTGTGATTCTTCCTTAGCTTGCAAAAGATGTCACTGTCCAGGGCTTCCCTGATACCTGTTAGACTCCTAAGGATCCTGATTTTGGGTTCAAATCCCTCCTTTCTTCAATTGGCTCTATCAGCCACATTAAAACTTGTTAGAAGGACCCACCCCAGGAGGAACCATGACTTGCAGAAGACCTCTTGCTGCAGTGAATTCCATGGTATGACACGCCTTGGACAGACTGCTTCAGTGGTGCCCAGCCACCCTTTTCCTCATGTTTCCCTCCCCATTTCCAGTGCACACTTTGAACCTGACCCTTCACTTACATCACCCTGCTTTGCTACGGGTTCCAGGAGTGCAGCATCACCACAGAGGGATGCTTGGATCCGGAACGGAGCAGGCTGCCTCTCCTTGGCTACCAGGAACATCCTGATTACTGCGGCTTTTCCATGTGGGATTAGCTACTTGTCTTCCAACTACACGTTGTTACAAGGTGTTTCATTTCAGCCTTTAGATGGTAAATACACCTTAAAATTGCACTGACTTAAATTTCAGTACTTTACTGGCTTACTGGAATCAATTTCATACACGAGCAGGCAGCTTTTTGTTCAGAGGCAGGGCACGTTTCTCTGTAGTATGCCAGACTGGGCAGGTACGTGAGCCAGATGCACGTATGCCATGATATTGCCAGCCCTTTGCTCCTCTTTAGCCAGGGGAGGGATGAGATGAGGGACAGCAGGGGGTGCTCCTTAGCTTTCCACCATAACTCATGCCAAGCACTTGTTTTTCCCCTTGTGATTATGCCGTGCAACCCGGGTGCTAAGCTGCAAGCATGTTTGTGAAACTTCCATTCTCATGTGCTTTGTGTTACCGTGGCATCTCTTTTGCCCTCATCATCACCAACCTTCCCTACTTGGGCTGTGAATTCCTTGTGCAGAAGGAGCTATGCTGCAGCTCCGCTATGGCAATGGGCTTTCTGTCTTGTCTGAGCGGGTGCTCCGGACGTTTTATGTGGCAGCATAAATTGTTATTGCCCATAATAATATTACCATATTTATCCCAAGGCAAGCAGGAGAAACATAATTTCTCTACGGCAGTGCTTATCATCTGAAAGTATGTGTACAACAATATCCCATGTAAATTTTCTAAATATGCCTTCATCACTGTAGCAGCAATGATACTTCTTATAGCCAACACAAATGCTGTCATAGTGTTTTGTTTTTTTTTTACTACAGACAAGTATCACTGAAATCCTCCAATAGTACTTTATTGTTTATACACAGCTTTTTGTCCCTCTCTGAAGTGATATTACTTTAAATAATTGTAGCACTGCTTATCCCTCATACCAACGTAAGAAACCAAAGCAATGGAAATACTCAGAGAAAATCAGTTTGTACCTTAAGTTTTTCTTCTGCTTGGAACTCTAAAGAGAGGTGACTCTTTAATGTAATCGTTATATGACAGATCAGAAATGTTTTCAGAGCTTCCTTGCTGGATCCATCGGTTCAGCAAGTTGAAATGCAGCTGGCTTCTCTCCAACAAAATCATTTTGGCTGTGGTTTTAAAACAGATGATTCCTGGTGGAGCTCACGCACGAGAATGCTGAGATCTCAGTGTGCTGGCAGTGACCAGCAACGCTACTTCAGTCGGTGTGGCACTAAGCAGAGAAGGATCAGCAAGTTAAGTGCAGTTTTAGCCATTCTTCACTCTCTATTTTTTCTTTTTTCCTAAGAAGATAAACGTTGGCCACTAGAGGGAGAATAGATAATGCTCTTGTTCTGGACGTGCGTGCTTCTCATTCATGTTAAAGACATCGTCTATATGCAATTACTGACACACAAAGCCTGTTTTTCGTGTTCTGCTTTGTGTGATCCTAATCTAATTTTGCCACATTGAAGAAGCACAATGAAGTAAAAATTACAAGCTGCAGTTTCATTAGAATACTTCATTTGACTTGATCTGAGTGCAGATTACGGCAGGCATCGCTTAATGTCCTTTGCGGATATTATTAAAAAAATAATTCATGTGCAAGTTGAAGAATTGCTTAATAACTAAGCAATTCCTTCTTAGTCAGGGCTATTTCTAAAGGGAACTAGGACCAGGTAACACTGGAAACCTGGAAGGAAAAAATCTTCCTGGTGTTCTGGTGTTTAGCTTCTCGCTACATTCTCTTCCAAACACATTTTGTTTTTCTTTTAATAAAAACTATTCTTCAAATCTGTTCTTTCTGGGACAGCTGTTCCATGAGCATGTTTGCAGATCTCCATTGCTGCTCTTGGATGGTGTATGAAACCCCTTTTGTGTGGCTGAATGAGGAGGGGTCATTAACAGTCATCTCTAAGGGTCATTGCAGACTTGGAACCCTGGCACATCATAGAATCATTAAGGTTGGAAAAGGTCTCTAAGATTATGCTGTCCTGAGCCCAACCCAATCCCACTGTCCCCTCTTATCATCTGTGGGCATCCTGTGCCACTGCCTCACTGCTTGTTGGGCAGATATTTCCTAATACCCATTGTGACCCTCCTCTGGCACAACGTGAGGCCATCCCCTCTCATCCTATGGATGCTCCCTGGGAGCAGAGGCTGACTCCACCTCACACAGCCTCCTTTCAGGTCGCTGCAGAGAGCAATGAGGTCTCCCCCGAGCCTCCTCTTCTCCAGACTGAACAGCCCCATTCCCTCAGCCGCTCACATCACACTGTGCTCCACTGCCCTTCCCTGGACACACTGCAGGGCCTCCTGAAGGGCTGTGCTTTGTGGAGGTCTGTCTCCAGCCAAAGCAACTTGGACAGGGATTCTGGAAAGCGTACCAAACTCCACCTATCCGGCTGCCCTTCAAAAGAAGCCACGTCCTGCAGTCCTTCCTTCTTAGTCAGGCAGATCCGGCCTTTGAAGCCAATAGCATGATGAAGTTTATTTTATCTTACAGAGGAAAAAAAAAAAAAAAAGTGGAGTCAATTCTATACATCTCCAGGGGCTCGGCAGGAACTGCAGGGCTGGATGCAAGCAGTGGGCTGCTTCTGATGTGCCCCTGGCAGGCTGAATCCCCCCCCGTCCACCCCTCACAGGAACACAGCTTGTATTCATCAGGCCGTGGCTCTTCTTGCACCAGCGATTCCCATGTGTTCCTTTCTTCAGAAAGAGACCGCCTGCCCTTCCCGGCCCCAGGTAGCAATCTGTCATCACACGCCTGCCTCTGTTTGCTATTTATGTTTTTGCCTTCTCTTTTGCCCCTTGAAATTCTCAGCGTGACTCCCCCGCTCTCCCGCTGGGCAGCAGACTTGGCTTGCTAATGCTTGCTCCGAGCCTTATTAGAAAGCCGGTTATGTTTATTTTTCATGAGCAAGTATCAGGAAAATGGCTTTTCCAGAGTGCCTAAATATTTCATTCCAATTGAGTGGAATCTGTAGATCCTTTGAAGATGTATGTGTTGTCTTTGAAGTACCTCCTGAAATAGTTTTCTTATGAATATTAGCATATTCAGCAGTTCAGACCTGCTCCAGCTCTCTCCCTGGGGGCTGCAGATAAGGCCTTATCTTCTTCTGAAGGCTGACCCGGACTCAGTCTATTTTTCCACCGATCCTAATCTTAACACTAAATACAACAAGACTTCACATAGAATAGCATATTAGGAAATAAATGTGCTCTATACTAACCGGAGCAATCTGTTTCTCAACAAAGTTGGCTTATCCAAATCCTCAAAGTATTTTCTCAGGGAACATTATTCCAAGAATACATTCGTCTGTCTGGCCCTGTAGATATTGATCAAATTGTACTGAAGTCGATACAAGATTGCTCAGTGATTTTTAGAGTTTTACTTCAGGCTTCATATCCATTTATATTTTTCTAGGTTCTTTTTTGTTGTTGTTGTTTGGCTATAATAATGATGACTTTAATTTCCACTGGACTTCCAGTAGCTGATAAAGATCAGGGAGCCAACAGACAGTGAGATACATGCAGATATACATTGTGTGCAGTCTCAGTTGCCATTCATCATTGGTTCTCCTCAGCCTGCAGAAGTTGCTCACTAATTCACATCCCAAGCTGTTGGAAGGAGAGCTTCTGTGTGAGAAAGAACAGAAATAGCATTGGAAATGCAGAATGAAAGCTTAATTATTACTTTCCGTATGACATCAACCAACCCTTCTTGAAAGCTTCTCATGCTGTTTCATTTCTTCTTCATTTCTTCTACATATCTGCAGCCTGATGCAGGGCTGAGACCTGGTGGACCCTCTCTTGCCCTAAGCCTGCATACCAAGCAGCAACCAGAGCACAGTGTCCCTTGCAGCTTCTCTCTCTGGCTGATGAAGTAAAATGGAGACAAATGGGAGAATTTCTCCTACTTAGAAATGTTATTTCGCAGTTGTTGTTTTTGCAGCCTCCATAAGGAAAGCCGTGAGGTGTGCAGCTGTTTCTGACACCAAGCAGTGACACTTCCCAATCTCAGCAGCACCAGCCAGAGACAGTTTGTGTGTTAATGCACCGTGTAAATCCCGGAGTGCCAGCGAGAGACCATCTCAGAACACAGCATTGTGATAATTCATTACAAGTTATTAGAGCTTTCTGCGGCTTGCTTGCTTATCAAGCGCTGTCATGTTACCTTTTTGACATAACAGATTGTCCCTGTGTTAATTGAGTGATACAACAGAAAATGCAGCACAGGAGAGAGCTCAGAGGCTGCCACCGTACACGAGTTGTAAATAATAAGAACTTGTTAAGGAAAAATTATCAGAACATCTCCCTATTATACTTAATAAAGAAACAACAAATTGCGGTGTTCTTGGATGGCTGGGAAAAATAATGGATCGAACAATAGACAGTCTCATTTCTCTTTCCAGCTGTGCAGAAATTAAATGTCAACTACAGCCACTTATTCTTCATTTCAGCTTCTATGTACCATACCTTTTCTTGTCAGGCTCCTTAACTGAAAGTGAAGCAAGAGGGGACAAAGCCAACCTCATTTTGGAGAGGCCGACAATACATTTGAAATGCTGGAACGTACCCTGTGAAACTCATGAGTGCTCTTCGTAATGAGAAAAGTTTCTGTGTAGGATAGACTTCTGTTGAGCGAGAACATCTTTGTGTTCTAAGATAGGAATCAAGTGTTTTTGTTTTTGTGGTTAGGATTTGAGGTGATGATTTTATGGCGCAGGCGAATGTGGTCTCCTGTCCAATATATCTGGATATAAGCAGTGCATTTGCTTCTCTGTACTTGTGTACCTTATTTGATTATTCCCACATGAAGTATGTTTAAAATGCTTTGAAACTAAGGGCAGATGGAAAACGCAGCAGCAACAGGAAAATCAATTCACAGAAGCACTAATGAAGCAATTAGCAGTAGATCGAAGGAGCAGGGAGGCAGACCCATGGCTTCAGCTCTGAGCTTCGACCAGAACAGTTCTGATTCAACTCTGGCTCAATCTAACAACACCTGACAATGGTTCTGCGTATCCAGCAGTCCGAATGGGTGCTTCATCCAGGTTTGATTAATTGCCCCAGCTGCTGGGTGGGCCACGAGCAACTTCTTGGTGGAGGATTGCCATGCACAAGAGGAGCTGTGTTCTGCTGTTATCATTATTGCAAACACAGATGCCAGTGTGAGGGATGGATGCAAAAGAAGATGATGTGACAGGAACGAACCTGGTGAGTGAAAGCTGCACAGGGTTCCCAGTTGGTGGCAGGGACAGCACTCCACCTGGACACGGCTGCCCTGCTGTCCTCTGCACTCCTGAGATACTGCAGTTCTGAGGAACCATCCCAGGCTGCCCCAAAGGCACCGCTCTGAGCTGAGCCACCAGCAGCACCCTGCCAGAAGGGCTCACGTCCCTGCTCCCAGCATTTCACTGAAAACTCAAAGGCAACCACTGCAAGGAGAAAAGGGAAAATGCCAAAATCCAGCACTGGCAGTAGCTCATTAAAACCACACAGCTCCAAAGGAGAATTTCAGGCTGACAGCTTGATACTCATTTACTCAAAACTGCCTGCTGAGTCCTGCTGGAAATTGGATAATTCTACTTGTTTAGTGTGGATGCGTGCAACACTTGGTTTAATTTTTAATGTAACAAAATCCTTTCTTTTTCAGCTATTGGAGGGCTCCACTTGGATGCTCCATCAGGAAGACCTGAGGAAGTTTTTGCAGTCTCCATACAAGCAGAGGGATAGCAACTGCTTGTTGAAGTTAGCTAAGTGTCAGTGTTGGCTTGGGCACAGCTGCAGAAGAAACAAAGCAGCGAGGAACCACATGCCCACTGCAGACCTGGCAGAGGACACATGCTGCTTGCTTTTACTTTTGCTAAGCATGGGATCAGAGTGAGTTCGGAGCAGGGTTGTGCTGGCACGTGTTTTGTGCCAAGTGGGCACGAAGGCACACCTGAATGTTAGCTAGTGAGCACTGAGCTTTCTTACTGTGAAGTAAAACATGCACGCTCCGAGTGCACAGCTGAGTGGGGCTCCTGGAGATGTCTGTCTGTGTGTCTGTCTGGTAGATGTCATGGTCACTGCTTCTTTGATGGCAAAGTATTTCCAGATTTGATAGCAAGACAGTGACAGCAGGTAGGGTGCAATCATTGGCTGAGCTGTTAATTCCTGCCCTTGACACTATTTACATGTGAATGTGAGTAAGGGCAGCTGGGCAGAATCATGGGAGAATGCAGCAGAAGGATGTGAATGAAACAATTTGCATTGCTTCTTATTATTAAAGCCCAGATTGTCATCTAGGGTTGTGACCTGTTTGACAATGCCAGGAGATGATGGTAGGTATGCTGAGAGTGAGCAGGTATATTGCAAGAGATGAATTAAATTGACCAAGAGAAAGAAGGAAGCACAGAAGGCTATGGTCAGGAGTTAGGTGAAGCTCAGTTTGTCTCCTCAGGAGGCTGACAGGGACATCAAAGATCCCATTTCTGTGTCCAAGGCTAATTTCTACAGCAGGCAGAACAGGTTCTCCAAACCGGGAATGAAAGGTAGCAAAGAGATACAGTTATAATGCAAGGAAAGCACTGATTGAATGTGCTTCACTGACCAGATCTGAGTGATGTATTTACTTCTAAAGACTTCTTGCCAAGGAAGTAGAGAAATATTTGGGAACATGTTCCTTGAGCTTGGTTCTGATTTTGGTTTACAGACTGCCACCTGTTTCTGAGTGTGAAATACTCCGTACTTAGAAACTGACAGCTGTGTTTTCCAGTGGGTTTTTAAGGAACAGAGGTTGATGCACTTCTGTGGATATGTACGTGTGCCTTTATATTTGCATTTTCTGTTGGATGTCTGCCAAGTGTGACTTACGCATGGAGGTCTCAAAAATATTTAACTGGCTAGTTTTATAAGAATCGGACTGTGAATAGGCTGACTCTCCTAAACCCTCAGTCTTCTTCAAACATCCACATAACAGCTTAATCACAGGACGTGGCCATGAAGAAGCAGGCTCCTTCCTGGGTCTCCTCTCCTACAACTAACTTTCTGACACTGCAAAAGGCGTTACATAATCAGTGAGAGAATGTGTCAGACTGTCAACTATTAACTCACTGCTGTACAAAGGGACAGTGCCAACAGAAGGGAGAAAGCCACAGAATAAAATGAGTCCAAGGAGCAAAACTGTTCTCTCTGTGAATGGTGGTTAAAGCCAGGCAGGTAGTGCAGATGCTGAGCATCTCTAACCAGAGCGATATTTAACTGAGTTCTGTTTAGCTCTGCTGAGTAGATTAATCTATCCCACATTTTCTTCTACTTTGCTGGCTATAATTTGAGTTGTATTGAAATGCAATTGGAATGGATTCAGCGCTTCCATGTAGCTTCCAAACACTTGATGCCAATTACAGCCCTCGTGCAAGTTGTAATGAGTCCTGCTGACAAAACCAAACCTGGCACTGCTGTCAGAAGGCTGATGGTAGCACTCACACCTCAGCCTGGTGGGAGAAATAAATTTCTGAAGTAGTAAAGGTGGACAGAGAAGTCCTGAGGGCTTGGGGAGATGTTGTTTCTTTATGCTGGTCACAATATATGTGCATCAGCTGCTCCAACTTCTGTCTGTAATGGAAACAGCCTATAGGAAGTGGAATGTATTTCCATTTCATGGGAGGATCTGTCCTGTGTGCACAGCCATGCTGGGTTTTGGTAACAAAAACAGCACCAGTGGCCTACCAGGGGCTGCTCCCAGGCAGCTCCGCAGCCAGCAGGAGTGGGAAACGTACAGTTGGAAATGAATACAGGTGTATGGGTGTGGGCATGTGGATCTGGTTGACAAGCTAGAGAGAAGGGGTGCCGTCCAGAGGGACCTGGACAGGCTTGAGAGGTGGGCCCATGCCGACCTTGTGAAGTTCAGTAACACCAAGTGCAAAGTCCTGCCCATGGACTGGGGCAATCTCAAGCACAGATACAGGTTGGGCAGAGAATGACTTGAGAGGAGCCCTGAGGAGGATTTGGGGGTGTTGGCTGATGGAAACACTCTACATGAACCACAAATGTGTGCTTGGAGTCCAAGTGGCCAACTGTATCCTCATGCATCAAGAGAAGCATGACCAGAAGGGGGAGAGAGGTGATACTGTGCCTCAGCTCCGATCTTATGAGATCCCATCTGGAGTACAGTGTCCAGTTCTGGAGTCCCCAACACAAGAAGGACACAGAGCTGTTGGAGCACATCCAGAGGAGGGCCATGAAGATGACCTAGGACCTCCTCTATGGGGACAGGCTGAGAGAGCTGGGCCTCTTCATCCTGGAGAAGGCTCCAAGAAGACCTTATAGTGGCTTTCCAGTACCTGAATGGGTGTACAGGAAAGCTGGGGAGGGACATTTTATAAGGGTACGTAGTGACAGAATGAAGAGAAATGGCTTTAAACTAGAAGAAGGTAGGTTTAGACTAGGTATCAGGAAGGAATTCCTTACTGTGAGTGCAGTGAGACACTGGCACAGGTTGCCCAGCGAGGTTATGGAGGTCCTCTCCCTGGAAGCACTCAGGGCCAGGCTGGATGAGGCTGTCAGCAACCTGGTCTAGAGGGAGGTGTCCCTGCCTATAGAGAGGGTTGGAACTGGATGATCTTAAAGGCCCCATCCAACCCAAACCGTTCTATGTTTCAGTGATCGATACAGATCCCGCTCTAGGTAGCGCGGATGCGCGGTACGTACAGATATTGCAGATACCTATCTAAATAAAACACAGCCAGCCACAGATAACGCGGAAGATGGATTTGCACGGCGGCATCGATCGCTGCCTGTGCTGACGCCTATCTCAGGCAGCTCGAAGAGCGACGCAGCGGCACGGCACGGCACGGCACGGCACGGCCACTCGGGGGCGGGGCAGGAGCCAGGCCGAGCCGTGCCGGGCGGTGCCGTTGTTTGTCCCTGCGCTGCCCCCATAGCGGCCGGGGCGGGTCGCCGTAGCGCCATGGCTTAGGCCGGGCTCCGCGCCATGGCCTCGGTGAAGGTGGCCGTGCGGGTGCGGCCCATGAACCGCCGGTGAGTGCGGGGAGAGCCGCGGGGCTGGGGGTTCCCCGTGTCTGCGGGGGGAGAAGGGAGCTCGGGCGGGAGGAGGGGCCGCTCGGCTCGGCCCGAGCCCGGCTGCTGCGCTTCCCTGCCCGCCCCGCTGCGTTGCTGATGGTGGGAAGTGCCGGTGGGCGGACGGACGGAGTTCTTTTCCAGCCTCGGTGTTTGCGCTTCGCCTTTCCTTTCAGAGCAGGGCTTAAAAGTGTTGTCAGAGCACGGAGGGGTTTGCGTGCTGGAGCTGCGATGCGCTCAGAGGCGGAGTAAAGGGGACGGCATGAGGCAGGTGGTGCAGACAGCTGATACATGCAGGTGGAAGTCACCTAGCTACAGCTCCATCTCCCATGCAGTGAACAGGGGCATCCTCAGCTTGATATGTGAAGCTGAGGGTCCCTGTGCTCCTCCTCCCGCTGTAGTGCAGGTATTGCAAACCATAAGGGCCCGTAGTCTTATTTTTCTCACACCTTTCTGTCTGCCTTCTTTTGTCTGTGCTTTACGGGGTGTCAGTGCGAGCTCTGTAGGCATAGGGCCTTTTTATGAGCTCAGAGCAACTTCCCGGTTGGGTGTTCACCCTGCAGTGCTCGCTGGCAGAGTTCTTAACGTGATGCTGTAGAGCGAAATTAAGTTCCATGCGTGCCTGTAAATGTGCTTTGGTTTGTTCTGAGCTTAGTCACACGATGCAGCGTGTTTCGTGAGTCATTTTTAATTAGAGAAAAGAGTGCTAATGAATAGTTATTGGGAAACCCCTGCATTACGAAGCAGTCGTGCTGTATGGTGTAATAGTACTGCTGGTGGTGTCACAAGCCATGAGCACAGCTCTTGGAATGAATCGTGTGACAGGGAGGGGTTTGTTTTCAGATTGCACGCTGTGCCAGTGCTTAGATGACAGGCTTTGGTTTTGATTTCAGTTTTTTCCCCCTTCCTTCATCTCCCAACTGCTGTGACTTTGTTTTGCTGTTCCCTTTCTGTGGGCTTGACCTGGAAGGAGTTTGTTCACATCAAAGCTATTGTGAAAGCCCTTGACTATCCTTCTAAAAACAATTAGCATCCCAAAGCCATTGCGCAGAGGCTGCACCAGCATGTATATCATCTCTGGATAATGTAATAAAAATGACATCTAATGACTTTACAGTCACTACTGTGTCACAGTTGTGGGCGTGAGCTTTGAAGGGTCAGTTACATAGCGAGTCTTCATTTACTCTGTTTCCTTAATTCAGTGCGAAATTGCAATGACATCTGTCCTAATATTTAACAGTGGTGTAAAAAGGCTAAAAACCTGTCAGCTGGCAGAAGAGCAGGTGTGCTTAGAAATTTGCATGGAGCTGAATGTAGGTGGTTTTGGCTCTCACAAGTTTTGGTCTCTGAAAGATTCATTTTCTTAAACAGTTATTAGAAACTTCCAGTTGTTGGCTTATAACATGGAGGGTCTGGCTGGAGGATCCCATACATTTCCTCTCAAAGTTTCTCATCAAGGTCCTGCCAGAATGGCCATTAGCTGGACAAAATGATGAGGCTTCATGAGGTGTGATGGGCTTCAGGGTCCCTTGCTGCTGGTGTACTGGGCTGCCTTCAATGGGCTCTCTGCAGGATGGCTGAGGCCTTGGGGTCCTGTGAAGTTAAGCCTAATTCTAGCTGTCTTTATGTGCTGTATCTGCACAGTTCAAATAAATATGTTGCTTTATTCATATGTTCAGAGTCCTTTAAGAAGGATGAGGCAGATAATCTCTTCTAAATTCCATTCAGCATCAACTTTTCTTTGCATGGAAATGAAGATCAAATTAGTATTCAGGAGAAACGTCTTCATCTCCTTATTCCTCTCCCCACCCAATTAAATAAAGTCATCTTGAATATCCTAAGAGAAGACATTTTGATATTTAGTAAAGAAAACCACATCAGGAAGAATGCAGTTGCTCCTTCTATTTATTTTTCCTCCTCAGTTTCCTACCTCTATTTAATTCAAAGAGTAATATAGAAGAACACAACATCTTTGTGATTTTTGAACCTTGTTCTTCTGTTTCTCGTATTTGTATTCATCGTATTCCATTTGGTTATTGAATGTAATTAGTTGGATGTTCTAGGGGAGGGTCATATGCAGTCTGTGCCTGCAGAAGGTGCAGCTGGCATCAGAATATGTATTTCTCCACTGTAAGTTCTTTTTCCTGTGTGCTTATCAATTGCTTTTCTCATTTTCAGTGTTTATCAGTACCTTGGGTAGTTGAAGACCAACGTTATGCTGTCTTTTAAAAATAACTACTTGCACAATCCTCGCCTTAGTATCCATAGCAGAGTTTTCAACAGCTCAAATTAATCTAGCAATGCAAAGGACAGAGGTATTAAATAAGCTGCTTCGTTTTACACGAGACATGTGACTGGAGTGCTTTTAGTTGCTGCCATGACAGCGAAGGGCCAGCTGAAACCTTCATTTCCATTCCTGATGTGATTCATGCAGGAGATGATGGGGTGTATGAAACTTCTTAGCTCTCTATGCTTGTCTGAGTTGAGATGCAGAAGGTGGAGCGCTCGGACAAAATGTGTGTGCCGTTGGTGTAACACAGGGGGAGTGAGACAAGGTGAAGTGATGATGAGGAAGGACTCAAATTGAAAGAAATGTGAGGGTGGGAGAGGCTCTGGTGTGCCCAGGGAGGGTGTACCTCTATGTCATCTCATTCTTGATAAGGGGAGAGTCCAAATCCAGTACAAATCTACTTGGATGCTGACTTGGCAAGATAAACTAACTGTTCCGAATGTGACTTTTTCACCTTGCTATTTTTCGTTTCCAAAACCTCGAACCCATTTAATGACCTTCTAGCAGATTTTTCCTTGGGAAAAGTTGTTGGATCAGATGCACTTCTCTCCCACAGAATAAACTGTGTGTGTATGTGTAAATGTATGTAAGCTATCATCAGTTTGCTATTTCCAGTGTTAGTGTTGGGTCAGTGCATGAAGATTTATGTTCTTGGGTCATGTGGAGTTGATGCTAAGAGGACTGAAGCTCCAGAATAAGGGGTCTTGATCTTGTGTGGTACGTGAATAGATGTTTTTATTTTCAGTTTGTTATTTCTTCTTTTCGAAAGATGCAGCCAGTAAAAAGTGCTTTGTTGTACAAAGTGGTCGCACACAAGTTTTCAGAGTTGAAAGGGGAGAAAGGGGAAATGAGCATCAGCATTACAGTGTACACATCACCTGTCCTTAATCACTACCCTTTAACTCACCTAAATGAAGATGCAGGTAGCAGATGGTTATGGCTGGCAATGACATGACCATGCTTGTCATAAAGTTAGCATGGTGGGAAAGGTGACACCATCTAACAATTCCTGAAGAGTACACAACTATCTGTAATTATGTAAGAATGCCATCAAAGATGACAGAGGCCTTCGTGATGGGAGTTTGGGGCTCCTACTGCTGTCTGCACTTCTGGAATGTTGAGATACCCGTGTGAGCTGGGAAACAGAGGTGCTGTGTATTGTGAGCCCTTCCAGATGTTGTGTAGAGGAGTCACATCCGAGGAAGGGATGCAGTAAGGTGTGTCAGAAGGCTGCAAGCAAACCATGGGGAAACTGAGGAAGGGCTGGAGAACGTGCTGTTGAAGCAAAGTAGAGGCCACAGAAGAGCATAGTGGGCCTACAGAGAAGTCTGGGTTATCAGAGGCAAGACTGAGGTGACAGAATTATTATGAGCAAAGTAGTAGAATGCAGTATGGTTGTGTTTTCAGTGTTTTCTTGCATAAGGCAAATAAATATTAGATACCTGGTCCAGTACCAGGTCTGGAGGTTGGTGGCCCTGCCTGTGGTAGGGTGCTGGAACTTGGCGATCCCTGGGGTCCCTTCCAACCCAGGCCATTCTAGGGTTCTATGATACGGAGTCCTGCCCTGGCTGGGAAGGAACAGAAGCAGCAGCAGCCATGAGTGCAGAAGTGAATGCCAAAGTTATCTTCATAGTATGCTGAGAACTTTGCAAGCGTAAAACAAAAGAGCTCTCTTCAATAATTTAAATAACAAATGGGTGAGTGGTGTTTCAGAGGTGGTAAAATGTGGTATTGGGTGACTGCATGAGGGAGTGGGTCTGATGAGGCTACAGCCTTAGCTAACGTGAGAAGTTAGTGCCAAAGAGAGAAGTGAACAGCAGGGATGATTGTTGGCTGGGAACTGGGATGCCACAGGTCAAGATATTCTAGAAAAACTAGTTGGGCTCTCATAAGGCTTTTCCACAATAGAAAACGTCAGCAGTGCTGAAGCAAGCTGAAGCTTTTGTGTTCAAGCAGAAAAGAATACCGGTGCTCTCTGGTGTTGTTTCTTCAAAACTTCACACCTATATTAAAGTGCATGGTTTTTGAACATCAGTGACTTGTCACTTGTTTTCCTCTTTTATTTCCCTGCCTTTTTCCTCTGTGGTTAATCTTTGAAGTTTTTCAGCTTAGAAGAGATGAATTTGAGCTCATGAGTGTGGTGTGATCGCAGCTCGGCTCCTGCTCGCAGATACATCACACAGCCAAACAGAAGCTGCCTTCTGTGCTTCCCCCAGCGAGCCCCCATGTCGGTACCTTTTTAAGCTCAGTTTCTGGAACCTCATTATTTGAATTATGCATGGGGAAGATCAACAGAAGTGACTGGAACCGTCGATTCAAACAATATCAAGCTAAATGTGTACTTTGCGTTCTGACTGCTGGAATAGATTACGAGATGCAAATCTGGGCTTAAATATTGAAAAGGAGAATTAAATATTTAGTTATGGCTCCTTCGCAGTGTCTTGGGAATAATGGAATGAAGCTAATAATGCATCAGCTTAAACTGTATCTAAGGAATTACTGCTAATGAGATAGTTTAGGTGGTGGAAGAGCCAGTCTCCCATGGGGAATGAAAGCCCAGGCAACTGGGAAGAGCTCTTTCCTTTGAAGAAAGCTGTTATAGGATGTGATCTGGTGTGAACAGGAAGGTGAGATGAGAACTGGGTGACTTAAGTAGCTCCTGTGTTTGCCGTTCTGCCTCTGACTTCCTTTGTGGACTTTTTTGCATGACTTTATGCACAGGACCAAACTGAAGCTGTGTGTTGCCATTTTCATGGCCAAAGCAAGATGTTTCAGGGAGGGTGAATCCCAGATGCAGACCTTGATCCTCACTTCAGTGAGCGGCAGAAGGAGTAGGAGCTCTGAGTGTTTGAGTGCTGTGGTTCCATCAGTGAAGAGTTAATGCCTGGCACCTTATCTTGCATGACCCGCCAGAGAACAGGAAGCCCACGCAGAGCTTCTGTTTCCATGGGCTCATTTTTCTGACCTTCTCAATGCTTAATACAAATGCTTCCAAGTTTTCCAAGCCTGTGGGATTTTTCACAATCGCTGCCCTGTTTCTCCTGTTGCCTTCCATAGCACTGAAGGACAGAAAACTCCTACTCCTGTCGTGGCTGGAGCACAGCAGCGTGGGCACGTGCAACATTGTGGTTAAGCTGCCCTCATTTACAATCTGAACCTCCAAATCTTTATGATCTTAGGTGTTTTGAACTGGTTTTAGAAATAGCATTTCCTTGTTTGCGTATTTCAGTTTTACCAAAGGCATTATCAGGTTGCATCTGTGTTATATTGCTAAAATGGCAAAGAATACCGTATTTTCTGGCTCTGCTTTTTGTTGGGAGCTCCATGAGACAAGGAGAGAAGGGCAGTGAGTCTCTGTGCTGTAACTTGACGATAAAAAGTAAGAAGGGTGAATCTGTTGGTTTCTTAGGCTTTGTTTATTTGAAATGAAGGCCTGTTTTGAAATTAATGGGATTAGTGCTTAGCTCTTTTAACCTGAGCTCTTGGTCTGGAAGATTCAGAGAAGTCTGAGTCTGCAGGCAGGTGTTGTTGGGGAGAACAGCAGGCTGAACTGAAGAGCAAAGTCCTCTCTCTCACAGCAGCTACAGATACAAAGCCAGGGTTATTTGCTGAGGGAGGGATTATTAGAGTTATCTAACAGGAGAGCATACATGGCAATACTGTCTTAATTGCTGATGGGCTAAAGTTCTTACTGTTGGACACTCAGACACTTCAAGTATTAGCTTTATGAATACCCTCCAGAAGGTTTGCATTGTAAATATGGAGCAACATAGTGTGATACAGAAACACAGAGTGTACCAGGGTGTTTCTGTTTGCTTATGTTTGAGAGATGCTTGTGTTTAGATAACTGAAGTCACTTGTTGCTCAACCCGGATCGCTTGTGTGCGCCTCAGTTAAGGGAAGAGCATCCCTGTGGGTTACTTGAAAGGCTAAAAGATGGCTGAGGTCAGGAACAGATTTTACTTCAAAATTTCTAGTTAAAGGACCCCTTGCCCCAAAAGCCAAGGGTAGCCAGTGCAGGGAAGCAGTCTGATTTCTTTGAATCAGGTTTGCTCTATGCAGGAGGTTAAGCTGATACTGTATGATTTGGAATAGGAGGAGTAACAGCAAAACTAATCAGAAGAAATAGGATGTTAAAAGCAAAATGCAGTGCAGACTAAAATCCATGAGTCCTGGAGAAACCTTCATAATAAGTTACAACAAAATTCCAGGATCTCATTCAGATCAGCTTGGTGCAGTGCTTTCAGAGCTATGCAGGACTTCAGGTGAGTAGAGCCATCACTGAGCCTGGTCTGGCACTCCATCCGTACCGGCAAACCAGAGAAGTAGCCATCAGGATAGCTTACTTAAATATCGTTCAGGTTATTATGTGATCACTGACTTCAGATATGTGGGTGCAGTAACATTTTTTCTTCTTTAAAGTAGCTGTTCTTAATGATTCAAAATGTGCATGTATGGATACTGACTAGGCCTGAGTTGGTAACCACATTACTGACTGTAATGTGGTTAAAAAGCAGTCCAGGTGCATGATTTAATGGGGTGGCCAGACTGTTTTACCACGAGCGTGTGTGATGTCCCAAGAAAAGCTAGCTATCATTAGACATAAGACAGCACAAGGACAGCGTGTGTTCATTTTCCAGGAGAGCTGTGCTGCTGGAGATTAAACTGCTGCCTTTCAGAATTGGTGGTGAAATTTATTGTTATGACTGAAAGCATTTAATCTATGCTGTCCTTCACGTAAGGAGTGATACGTGTGTACTGGTCTATAAACTAAGGGTCTGGTTCTGTTTAGTGAGATGTGTGGTATTTTCCCTGGTTCCTTGTTCTCTGACACTAGGTTTATTATTCTGGCTTCACCTGCTCTATGAAACAACATTTGGAGTGGGAGAACTCTCATTTAATGATTTGCATAGTTTGCTAAACCCTAAGAAGGGAGCTTGTCAACTGCTGAAGGAAGGGAATGAGGCTGTCACTGTAAGCCAGCAGTCCACAGTGTACGTTGATAGCACAACAAATGGGCATCGTGATATGACTGATCTTTTGAAGCCTCAGATATGTGCACCATGTCTTCCAGAGCCACAGTTGCAGTGATGCCATAGAAGGCTGTTTCTTCATTCCCAAAATCTTGGGATTGAATCAGATTAACTGACCTGCTCAGATTTTAATTCTCTGTGACTTTTAACATTGGTGTTTAAGGGGAAGATGTCTTTAATCAAAATAACAGTGAAGGTGTTTTGTCTATGACTTAGTTTTATTTATTTTTAATGTGAACTTATGTTTAAAAAAAAAATGAGTTGCCTTTCAAAGATGCACTTTGTAAGAATTTTTCAATAGACACTGAAGAAGTTAATAACAAAAAGCTCTAGGGAGCTGAGAGAAAATTAGGGATTTTGTGATGTTTTAAATACTGCCAACTTCTCTTGTGGTTTGAGGAAGGAACAGAACCATCCTTGTGTAGTAGGGGTTTGGGTTTGACATTTTAAAGCATAGGGTTGAATCGAATGTTTCTGTTTCAGGGAAGTGCTTTTGGTCTGTGTAATTCAATGAGACGTGAGGGCAAGCGAGGTACAGTTAGTAGTGTTACCAAGCTGACAGGAAAAAGCCAAGTTCTTTTTGTGACTCACTGTGTTTGTTTTTTAGTTAAATCTACCTTGTATTCTGCTGGTCATTGAGCAGCCCTCATGCTTTCACGTGGTGACCCCAGGAGTAGTACACCTGCATAGTGAGCAGAGTGATAAAGCAGGAAATAACATTGTGCCCAAGGTGTAAATATAAGAAGCAGGCATTTGGCTGAAAAGAAAAGCCATTGACCGTGGTTGAGTTGCTTTAACGAGTGCTCAGACCGTGTTTTCTGGTGCTTGAAAAACAAAATCGCACGTCTGCTCATCAGTAAAGCCCTTTCCAACAGGTAGTCCTTAGGCATCGACAGTGTATTTCCAAGAGTGTATTCTTTCAGGCCTCTCTTCATTGTGTCACAGAGATGCTCAGCAGCAGTTTGGGGAGTGCCTGTGTCCTTGTCCGTACAGAAGTGGAGGTGTGCTGCGGTGGGCTGTAGAAGGAAACTCTGTATTTGGAGAAATGGATGGCACTTCTGGTTCTGTGTCTTTCCTAACCCGTTCACCCCCTGGCTGAAATGCATCATGTTTCCTTCTGTTCTTTTCCTCAGAGTCATGTCTGACAGATGTTATGATAACCACAGCAGATGAGTGCAGTATCGATATCATGATTTTCTGATGAGATAAGCTGTAATAAGTGCTCTAATGTCCAAATAATACAGAACAGACTAATAAAAGCTTCCACTGAAGGGCCTTAAAGATGAGCTTGGAAGAAGACCAAACACGTTTTGTTTCTTTGTAATAGAGCACTTCCCTTCTTCATTTACATTTGAGGTAACAGTGCTTTTCCACATCACATTCCTTTCTTACCATGGCAGGATCTTCAGAAAGTCTTTTGGAGGCCAAGGTAAATGATGTAAAGCAAGAAGGTCACTGAAAGTTGCCTTGAAATGTGGAGATACTTGGACTAGATACACACAGAGGTGCAAAACTTCTCATCTCATTGCTCTGACAGTAGGTATCTCCATTATGTCTTCTTTTCAAGAAGCGTTTGGTCAGTGCTCTCAGACATATGGTTTGATTTTGTGGCAGTTCTGTTTGCCGCCAGGAGTTGAACTCTGTGATCTTTGTGGGTTCCTTCTTGCTCGGGATATTCTGTGATTCTTCCACGAAACTACTGCAGAATCACCTTGAGTTGAGGCAGTTGTTAGTTGCATCCCCTTGGACGAAGTTCAGTAATTTCTCCTTAGTACAAGGGAACTGTTTATCAGATAATCCCATTATGAGAGAAGCGTGCTAGCTCTTTAAATCACATCTTGGTGCTGATATTGATACTGTTTGTATAAAATAGTGATGGTATTTGAAGTAGTTTTTTTGTTTGTTTGCTTGTTTTCCCCACTCTCTCTTAATAGTTAGATGACTGGCTGAATTTAGCAGTAGCACAGCGGCCATAGTAACGCTGGGCTGATGAATTTCCTGGTATTTATGCCAAGGACCTTGCCTGCTTGATCACATTGCGGTTTGGTTGAGGGCCAAGGGATCATGGGTTATGAATTTCATTCCCTTATGATCCTGGAAGTCCACGTGGTGCATGAAACAACAGCAGAGAAAGCCGTACCTGAGCAGATGGGGCTTCAGGGCAATCAAGTCGTCTTAAATTGTCAGAGCATTAATTGTGAGCTGGTTTTGGCAGCTGGCCCCTTGTCACGGCCTCATAAAGGAGAGGGTGCAGTTTGTGGGGCAGTGTTTTTGCTTTGTGGCTGGCATCTCTCAACTAAGCTGGCTGCATTTGGGGTCTTCCAGCATTGGATGCTTTTGGGAGGGTGTCTTGAATTGAACAGCTGCTTGCAGTTCAAACCGTTAGTGGTGGTGGAACTTGCAGCCACAACTTTCTGAAGAGAGTTCAGTTCCCTTGTGAACTGCATAAAATGATTGCCTGAAAGTGGCTGCCGTTGTGCAAGCAATTGTTTTGTGTTTTTTTTTTTGTTTTATGGGATCCTCTCAAGCTCTTTATGTGTACAATAAACTGTACTCATCTGTCTGATACGAAAGCAAAGCTGTACTATCTGACTTTAATATTTTCTCCTGTCAGTTCTTCCTTCTTCTTTCAGATTGCCCCGTTGGTTCTGATCAGAGTATTCCTGTTTTGTATTGTTCCCGCTTTCTGCTTGGGCAGAAAGAAGAGGCACAAACTTCTTCCCACATGGAGTCCTTCCAAACTTCCTACAGGAAGGTGCTTACGAAGTTATTTGAAGCATTTTCATCAGCTGAACCATTTAGTTAGGCTAAGTTGCTCATTACACCTTCTCTGAGTAATCAGTTAGTGACTAGTAGAGGCTGTTCAGGAGGTGGGGTGAGTGATAGCTGTGCACAGGCTGCATTGCTGCTGTAACGAAGGCTGTTTCCTATTAGAAGTACCATTGGAAGTTCCTTTCCCTGTTACCCACGGCTGTGTTTGAGTCTTTTAACTATAAACTTGGTAAAAGATACTGAAGTTGATGTGGAAATGACTAAGGCATCACTAAAGGCATGCCTCAGATGTTTTTTCTATGGTAGATCTAAATTCACTTATAATTACAGCTGCAATTATTACAATTATATATTTTATTAGCTTAGAAAATAACTTAATGTGTTGATATTTAAGTAAGCACTTTTATTCGCTTAATCTTTATTCATGAATGTAGATTTTAAAATGGCTTTTGCTTTTCTTTAGAATTTGTGTGGGAAAACTGTGGGTACAAGGTGACTTTGCAGTCAGCTGATGGATGTAGGAGCATCAGGTGGTCTGATGACAAGGAAAATGTCTCAATAAAAAGCTTTGGCTCTGTTCTCTTGCCAGTATAAAGAAATGCCTCTTTCATGTTCATTTCATTTGGTGTTAAGCGTGTATCCAGTGATTTCTGAGGTACTGTGCAGTATGGTAGAGCTCACCTCAGTGCTTTAAAGCCCTCTGCTCCCTTTTGTACCAGTCAGCCCTATGGGTTTGTCAAGTGATGTAGCAGCTGGTGTTGGAGCAGGAGTGTCTGTTAGCATTTGGAGAGACAGGTTTTGCATGATACATCGAGGTCTTTCACTTTTTGTTTCTGTTCTTTCTTTCTGTGTGTGCAGGAGATATGCTCAGGGTTATCAGTCAAGTTCAGCCTGTGCTACTTCAGTGGTTAGGGATGAGAAAATCCCATCTCTAGCAAGCAAGTTGAGATTTGCAGGTGTTAGGTGCTGAGCTGACATTTCTTATGATGCTTTTCAAAAGAAGCACTTGTGACACACATACTCGTGCATAACAGCACTGCTGTGGGAATGGACTCTTTCCTCCTGGGATCTCTGTGTTCTGGGAGGCAGCAATCCTGTGCAACAAGCCGTTGGTAGCAGAGCCTCTCACCTGTGCTGCCAGGCATCACATTTCAGAAATACCTTGGGTGCACTGCTTCTTAGTGAGCTTAAAACATGAGCATATTGTGGGCGTGAGGCTGAGTCCCCTTCTACCTAGGCCATATGGATGGATGAATGCTGCTAGTAGTAGGGTGGTGGTAACAACTGGGTTTCATCTACATTCAGTTTTGAAACTCTTCAGAGCCATGTAATTGACTTCAGTGGGCTTTGGATCAGACTCCTTCAAATTAGAACCAACCACTAAGTTGACTTGCTGAGTCAAACTTCTGAAGCAGTTTTCCCCAGGCTGCCTCTCTGCTTCAGGATGAAGGGATCTGGATTTGGAGGCAAGCCCAAGTACTTGAAATATATCCCATAGCAATAAATAAACATTGGTCACAGCAATTAAGAATGGATTTACTTGATTAATTGACTGTGGCAAGTAACGTATTGAATGAAAATGTGACTGTGGATGATCATGATATGTTTTATTTAACATACTCAAGCTTTGCTTATATTTTCAGGGAGAAAGATCTCAATGCTAAGTTTATTATTTCAATGGAGAAAAATAAAACAACAATCACAAACTTGAAGGTGAGTAAACAATTTAAAGAAGGAAATGCTGACTGAATAGCTGCCAGTGTATGACAGGGCAAACAGTGGTGCTTACTGCACTATGGAGAACACCCTTAGTGTTTGAATTTTGTAGTAATCTTTAGGGGTCAGAGTGTGACTTGCTGTACTGCAGATTTTTGATAACCAGTCTGTAGGTTTATTGCTTTGAGTGTTACTTAGCTGGAAGATGAAAGCCCACAGTAGAAGTACATGCCCAGTAGCTATTAAACCTTCAGTTTATCTGTAGTAGCAGTCTACTGGAATGGCCTTGTAAACTAACTAAATGCAAAGTACCCATCACTTGCTATAATATTTTGATTTTATATTTTAACGTTTCTCTTGCCAAGAGAAATCATGCAAAGCAAATAGATTTTTTTTCAAGATAGTTTCTAGTGACAAATGCATGAAAGGGAGTTTCGGTGTAGTTTGAGACAGATGGATTTGGATGGCAGTGGTTATTGCTGAAGTGCATTGCTAACTGTCACGTCTTGAGAAGATGGTAGCGTAAGCAACAGCTCTGCAGTGCCATTCTAATGAGGGCTCTGCACTGAAATACTGAGCACAGTGCAAAGGTCTCTGGCTCCTATTAATTGTAAGTGTAGGACGATCCCTTAGTATAATCTGACTAAGCATGAGAATTGTGACAAGAATATACTGTTAGGAGCAGTAAGCTAAAATCCAAAGGATTCCTGCTGTGATGTCCTGTAATGTGACTCTCCTTACTTCTGAGGCGTGTACATTTTTTCCCACCGTTGTTAGAATAATAGGCTAACCTTCATCACAAATATCTTAGCGTGTAGCCTTAAGTTGAATTTGCAATTGGTTCAGTTGTTAAGAAATGTTTTTAATTATGTCATCAGCATGTATTGTACCAGTTGATTTTCTTTTCTTTTATAGATACCAGAGGGTGGTACTGGTGATACAGGAAGAGAAAGAACTAAGACTTTTACCTATGATTTTTCCTATTTCTCAGCAGACAGTAAAAGTCCCAGCTTTGTTTGCCAAGAAACGGTAGGATTTCTACATGTTAATAAGAGGTTGCCTTCCTTTCCCCTCCCTCCCTCTCCCCCCCATCCTATCTTTGTGATGAAAGCATTATTGAAGTTACCTTCTGCTATAACTGCTTCCCCTGTAACTTAGAAATTCCTTAGATGCCTGGGAGCTTGAATGTTTTCTTATACTTTCTTTTATTTATTTATTGTTTTTTAAACTTATTTAACATTGTTAAAGGCTGTGTTTTCTAATACAGCAGGGCAGATGCCTTCTCCTGTCTGATTTGTCTTGTGAGGTCAAGCTAGACAGCTTCTCTGAGCTGTTTTGTGAAAGGAGGCATTAGATTTGTTTTGGAAAAGCTTTTTGAGAAAAATGACTTTTGAGAAGCCAACATGTATCTTTAATTCAGTTAGACAGAAACTTGTTTTGCTAGTTGAAGTGTTAGTTTGTTTTCTTACTTGTCAAAAAGATTTGGTACAAATTGAAGAAGGACCTACTTGTCATAGATTCTTCCTTCTTGTCCCTTGAGTGTTCAGCTTGGGAAAGGGCGAAAATGCCTTTCTTCCTGCACATTCAGAATAGAAAATCTGACTTTAAACAATATGCTCAGTTTAGAGGAACAGGTTGGTCCACCCTGCCCTTGCATTTCACATGGATATGGATCCTCTTCACTATTTCACATTCCCAAATTAATTTATTGAGTGAATTTTTAGTGTTTGGTCATTGTTTTCTTCTTTATTGGTTTGTGAAATTTGGGGAATATAAGCTCAAAATCGGAGTCTTTCTTTCCCTTTAAAGTAACACAAGGGTTTGCTGCTGAGTATACTGTAAGTCAGGTGACTACATACCTTCTTCGTGTAAGTCTCATCTATTCTGTAATTCCCAAAGTCAGGGGTGTTGGTGTGGCTGATCCTAAAAAGCCTCAGAATAGAACGAAGAAGAAGAAACAATGTTGGAGCCAATTTAAAACATTTAAAAGAACGATGACTGTACTGTTTGATTAGGAATTTATTCTCTTCAAACAATAGCATATTTCCAGAATCTTCTTTATTTTATGAAGTTATAAAATTATATAAGTGCTTTAGTACTGCTGGACATTTGAGAAGCATATCTGAATGCAGTGAATGGAACTCGAGTTTTTAGTGGAAAGTTTAGTAACTTATGGAAAAGTATACCTCCAGTAGGGATGGTTGCAGCAGCCTTGAGCGGTGATTATTTTAAAGTCTGTGAGCTTTATGCTGCATTGTAGTAGGATGCTAAAATAAATCCTCAGCACAGCCTTGATGTCCGTGTTCAGTATTCTGCTATTACAGTGTGTCTCGTGATGCCAGACTCTGCTTCCTTGCCAGCAAGAACAACTTCTGTTACTCAGTCTCAGAGAAGTTGTCATCCCTGTATCAAGCCTGGTAATTATAATGTGTGAAAACAAAAGGAATTTTTGAACAATGGGAGCGCATTCTTTGTAAAACAAAAGCTACACAAGCTATTGTTTTGGCTGTTTGATTCATTCCACGTTTAATTGGAAGGCTTTGTAGTTAAGCTCTTATCGAGTTGCTGCAGAGTTTCTGGTTTACTGCACCAGTGGCATAGGAGAAGGGTGCCTTCGTTCACGTTCGTTTCGCCGTGGAATAAAATTGATCTTGATTGCTGGTGGTGTGCATTGTTCATGACTGCTGTGTTTTTCCATTTGAATGGCAGAGGAATAGCACATGAAAGTCTGTCTAATATGACATGCTCCATTAATATGCCTTGTAGATGTAAAACAGGCGTTAGTATTCAAAAATTAGAGTGGGAGTGGCCATCTGCCATCAGGCCACTTGGTTTGCATTCACGGGAGAAAAACATAGAATTTTGATGAGCTTACTGACCTTTTGTGACAAAACGCTGTAGCAGTCATTTCTCCTGGAGAAATTAAATCCTAACGGTGTATTTTCTTCTAACTCTGTGTTCAGACCTTGCTGTCTGTAACTGGCTACCTGATGTACTGACCAAGTCGTTGTGCAAGGTGCACACTAATTCTTAACAGGGAAAATACGTAAAGCTGAGCAGGTAATGGCTCCCAATTAAAATTGTCAGGAACGATGAGAAAGAAGACAGCTACTGGCCTCGAGTTACGGCCTCAAGTTGTACCAGGGGAGAGTCAGATTGGGCTTTAGGAAAAACTTCTCCTAAGGAGTGGGCAGGTGCTGGAATAGGTTGCCCAGGGAGGTGGTGGAGTCACCGGCCCTGGGGGTGTTCAGGGAACGTGTAGATGTTGCACTAAAGCACTAAGTTTTAGTGAGAAATATTGATGGTAGGTGGACGGGTTGGACTGGATGATCTTGGAGGTCTTTTTCAACCTTGGAGATTCTATGATTCTACTGGAAACCATTATCAAAGTGGTTAGAAAGAAGGAGGGAGGCCTTTTCTTATTATGCAGCAAGAAACACATGCTCTTTTTCTGGATTAGATTAGTGCAGTGCATCCTTATGAAGCCTGGTATTGAGGAAAACCTCCTCCCCAGTCATTGTGGAGAGGGGTTGGGGGGGGAAAGAGACATTTGAATTTTTGTTGTGAGTAGAGGATGCATAGGGAGAACTTCTCTGTGGGAATGATGCTTTTGTGACCACAGGAAGGCAGTTAATGGTAGCCCATGCACCATGGAAAGCTTATGGCTAGGTCCTGAAAAGACTGCGGGGTAAATGCAGATGGGAATTTCAGGAGGGCTGCAGTCAAAACAATAATACACAGAGGCTTAATCCAGCTGGTGAGGGAAAAAAAAATGGCTATAGAGAAAGGGATGAAAGGGAAAAATCAATGTAGCAGGTACTCAGGAGAGAGAGCTGTGCTGAGTTGCTGCTTCTCAGATGACAAGAGAAAGTGAAATTGTGCTTTGGCTGATCCTTGTACTTTCCCTATTAGAAAAGTGTTACTGTTTACAACACTGTATCTTCTTTGCTCAAGGGAAGATCAAGTAAAGTATTAGATAGTCTGGCTTGCAACTCAGCATCAATGATTAAGGAATTACTCAGCACTCCTCCATGAGGAGTGGCATGATTACAGTGCAGGTATGTGCATGTGCCATTCAGTGTTAATAATGACTTGTACACCTTGGGTAATTTAAACCACATGTATAGAGGAGCCGTAGCCAAATAATAGGAAACATCTTTGAGGTTTATCTGAAATTCATTTACGGATTGGGAGACCTGTATTAATATTTTCACTGAGAGAAAAATTGTACTGTGTGTTACTTGGGCCAGTGGGGACACGGATGGAAATGAAGAGTAATGATAATGAATGGAATGACGACAACAACAAAATTCTTTGTTTCTAGGTTTTCAAAAATCTTGGTACAGATGTGCTCAAATCTGCTTTTGAAGGTTATAATGCTTGTGTTTTTGCATACGGACAGACTGGATCTGGGAAGTCCTACACCATGATGGGAAACGCGGTACGTAATACTTCGCAAGTGTCTGGTTTTATTCTGTGGCAGTGCATGGAAGAGGTGCAAACTGTCATCAGTCCTCTCCGTGCACTGTTGATTCCCCTTGTATCACTACTTCTAGTAGTTGTGAGAGGTTTTAGAAGCTCTTGTTTCTTTTATGGGAAGATATTTACACTGCAAGAAGTCTTTAAGGGATGCTCTGTTACACTGAACAAAAAGCAATCATTTCCATTTCGTAACAGAGCCACGTTTCAAATGTTACCACTGATTTTCCATCTTAGACTTGAGGCAAAACAAGAAGATGCATTTTAGGTACATAAATGATCAGCTTTTTTCTGAAGAGATCTCATTTTAGGCCACTTCTGAGATGTTACAAGATTGAAACAGATCCTTGACCCCCGTTCAGAAAAGTCAAGTGTGGAGTAGGGACAGGCGCAAGTAGCTAAATATGAGTTTCAACACACTGTTATGAGTTGATAGTGCTAATTTTGATTTTAAGGATTCCAGCTTTCTTAGCACTGCTGCAAAGACCCTGAAGAAGAGGACAGATGTGGTAGGAAGGGCACGTGGCAATCTGTGAGTGAGGAGCAGGACTAGTTTCTTATAGCTACTTTAACGAAAGGACAAGGACAGAAAATGCTGGCAAAGCTGTTGGGAGCAGTGCAAAGGTCTGACTGATGAACTCTGCTTGCAGGGCAACCTTGATGAGTTTAATCCCCCTCTAATCCTTGGGAAAAAATGCTTCTGCACCCAGCAGCATTAAAAAGGGGAATATTGCCACTTGTCCTTCATTAGATGACTCTTTGGAAGTGCAGTAAGATTGGCCACCTTGCACCTCCTTGAGTTTAGGAGTGTAAATTAGCTGTAAATCTTTTTCCTGCAGTTGTCAAAGAATAAGTAGCTTCAGTATGGTAAGCAAAATAGGCTTTTGTAACCAGAAAAGATCTTATGACCTAGATGTGGATTTCTATTTCAGAAATTTATATGTGACATTTTTATGAGGCTGCTTGACTGTATGTAATGACCATAATCATCAAGACATGTTGCAAATGAATAGGTGCTGAAGTTTGTTTGACACTATTCGATAATAAAGGTCTAATCTTCTTGCCATGATACATAAATACTTTAATCTGGTTTTGTACAGTGTGTGTATAAAATACACTCAGCCGCCAAGTTAAATGCTTTAAAATTGATGGCCCTGTCAGAGACGCTGCAGTGCTGTAAGAAAACTTGAATTGGAAATAAATTTTCTTCTTTTTCCCACTTCTCCTTAACAAATAAGAATTCTATTCTCCTTTTTCTTTAAATGTATGCTGTTCTTGGCTCTGGAAGGCTGCTTCTTTAGCAGTGTGTGTGCCACAACTGTTTCCAGAAGTATGTGGACCACTTAGGAGTATTGAGCAGGGATACTGAAGTGGTCAGAGCTCTATTAAATATGTTCTGTCAGGAAAGTCTGACCTGCATATGCTGAGAAAGGAAGATCGTGGAGTGACAGAGATCTTACAAGATGTGAAAGGCTACTGCAGAAAGGAAGGGAATTACTATTTTTTTCCCCTGTAAGGTAGATGGGCAAGCAGCAGAATGTTTAAATTGCAGTAAAGAGGTTTCTGGTTAGGCAAGACAGAAGGAAAACAAGCTTTTAATGAGAAAATTCAACTCTGCAGTGGACTGCTTATTTTGGTTCTGTGATCCTTAATGATGGGAAATTTCATAACCCTGAAAAAAATATATAAGATACAGATGATCAGAGGTGCTTGATCCTGCTTTGGAGGAGTATGGGATGAAAAGGGAGGAAATGTTTAATTTTAGATTCTAATAGAGAATGTACATTCTGTAGGATGTACGTTTTAGTGACAGAGTGTACTGGGGAGTAGTGTTCTTACTTTCTCATCACTATACTCCCAGAGTTAAAGTTATTCAATTAGAGTAATATTTAATACTTTAAGACTCTCTTTGCAATTGCTGAGTTGTGTCAGTAACTAATGGCTTGCCTGAAGCTTTATGATGGATCTTTCATGTTTTTTTTTTTTTTTTTTCCTTAAACTGTAATTAAAACTATTCAGTTGTTTCCAAGCATGAGATGAAAGAAAATGGAAAAAATTTTCTTTGAGTTCTTTAAAAAAAATTAGAAAAAAAAAAAAAAAAGAGGGTGAGGAATTCTAACACTGGGCCCTGGTAAATGTTGGGAAAAAATGCTCCTGGGTTCCCAAAGGCAACACTCCTTAAATAAGCATTTATCAACTTGTTTCTCCCTTGATCTAAGGGCTGTTTTACTCTGATTTTGTTGTTACAAACCAAGGTGCAGTCAAATGAAGGTCTAGATATGCTTGGAAGAGAGAGTAGGTAATTATTTTGAAGAGTGAAGCCCAGCTCAGGAAGGGCATATTGGCTGTCATTAAGATCTTGGAGGAGGAAGCTAGGGAGAGGGAGAAATGGAGGGAGAGCACGCAGGTGTACAGTGATTTCAAATAAAGAGATTGAGACTGGATGAAGAACCAGGTAGGAATGCTGTCTGCACCAAGGAAATAAGCTGAGGGGCTCTGTGATGGCATCAGGGAAGAGACTGCTGGAATGGAGAAGCTGAAGAATGAGGGAAGATGGGAGCAATGTGGAAGTAGGCTGGAGTGACCTTGGAAAGGGGGCAGGGCAGAAGAGAAATCTTTGCCTGTTCAGACCCTGTCTTGCCAGAGTCTGGTGCAGATGAGTCTGCTGTAGGTGTGTTTTCCTGCAGCCAGATATCTCTAGGATCCCACTAGGAAGAATTTCTCGGATGCCTGGAGTGCATGGGCTATTTTCACGCTGGATGTTTGTTCTAGTTTGTCCTGATTTGCCTTCTTCCTAATTACGAGGCTACTAACTTTAATGAAGATCATTTCTTGTCTTGGCAGTACACAGAATTAGAATTAGTCTGCTGCACCAAGTCTGTGCTGTTTTAGACTGGAGGCAAATTGTAGCTGACAGACTGTTTTGTAAGCTATTCTGATTTAGCAGCTCTGAGCCCAAAGCTCATCTGTACGCATGTCCTCTGCCTTTGTTCACTCATTTCAGCTCTGGAGGAGTGTTAGCCTCTGCCTTTGTGGCAGGGAGGTGGTGGTCTCAGCAGGTAGGTGGTGATCTACCTGCTGGAGCCATCTCTCCACGGGAGCACGGCAGCTGGGATCAGAGCTGTGTGGTTCTCCTTCCCCCCTCTGCTGCTGGCAGAGCCTTGGCTGTTGGGAGAGATGTTCACTGCAGATGTTTGCCAAGTCCGTAGTGAAATGAGATAGATGAGATGGAGGAATCAGGCAGTTCTTATGTTGCTCTGGAGAGCCAGTTCAGCCTTAAGTAGCTAGGTGACACGTAGCCCAGCAGAGAATTGGAGCTAGGATATGCGTTTCTACATACATGAGAATTAAAGTGGTAAGGTGAATACACTTAAAGGGCAAGAGAGGGTTAGATTCCTCCCATTGCTGTTTCTGGGTGTGGAACGAGTGGTTTGAGATTTTATTTTTCAAAATGTACTTCACATGCATAGGTAACCTTGGGAATAAGAATTGCTGTTGTTGCAGGGTGATGCTGGCTTAATACCTCGGATTTGTGAAGGGTTATTCAGCAAAATAAGCGAAAAAACAAAACGGAGCGAGGCATCCTTTCGAACAGAAGTCAGGTAGGTCTTGGCATGCTAGTAATTTGCTATTTTATCATACTTGTTTCAGTTACTGCAACCCTATTTCACTTATCTCCGAGAAAAGCCTGTTTTTAAGATAACTTTCCACGCTTGGCCTCAGTCCTATAATTGATTTTCGTTGGCAGTCGTAGTCAAAATGTGCAATGCTACTAACTTCGATCCAACAACTCTGTATTTTGCTTTATTTACCTGATGATGAAAATGCCCTTACTATTAGAAGGCATCTTTCTTATTTTACCGTTTATTTAAGGCTGACATTAGGTGCTCTTGATCTTGCTAATGTCTGCTTCCTTTTGGTTTCTTGGCCTTTTTCTTCACGACACAAGGACGCAGCAGTCATTATTGTCTTAAGCCAACTTTGGATTTGCTTCCCCAGGCATCTTGCTTTCAAGCAGTCTTAATGTACATTTCCTTCTCTTCAACAGCCTTCAATCAGTCAGTGGTTTTTCTGACCTTTTTCTTTCAGCTATCTGGAAATTTATAACGAACGCGTGAGGGATCTTCTCAGGCGGAAGTCATCAAAAACGAACAACTTACGAATCCGAGAGCATCCAAAAGAGGGGCCGTATGTTGAAGGTAAAATATTTGAAACATTTTGCACAGGATATTTCATTACCTTCGTATATTTTGAAGTGTTGGATCTAATTGCTTAGGTTTTTCTCTTAATAAAGATGATGGTGGAAATAGAACTTTAATTTGCTATGAAAGCACCGAAGGTGAATAGCCTCATTTGTTATTTCTACTTGCTTTCTCAGTCATAAGATTACTACATGTAAATTCAGTTTATCCATAAAGTAAAGCAAATTTCAAGTAATATTAAGAGTTGCAATTGGTTTTCAGAATTCACTGAATATGATTCATAAATCCATAATGTTTGAGAATGAAGTAATCTGGTTGGCTTAATCCATCTTTTGCCACTGGAACTTCCTGTCTCTTGAGAGATTATGCTTATACACTAAATATTTCAGTAAGAATGCATATTTTCTCTTAATTTACTGTAAATGTGTAAGTTTGCAATTGTTCACATGAGATCCCATTCTTAAGAGTAATAAAAAAACATGGCAATAGACATCACAATTGCTGCAGTGCTTTGTTGTAATGATGACTTGAAATCAAGTGCATGTATGGGCATACTGAGACACTCTACCTCTCTTTAGATTTGTCTAAACATTTAGTGCAAAATTATGGTGACGTGGAAGAACTTATGGATGCGGGAAATATAAATAGAACCACAGCTGCAACTGGAATGAATGATGTCAGCAGCAGATCTCATGCCATTTTCACAATCAACTTCACTCAGGTAAAAAGCAACCCTACATTAATGTGTCTGTGATCAGTAACCCATGTGGTAATTAAAAAGTACACTTCTCAAATCAGCAAGCAGGGATAAATAGTGACTGTATGTTGTCTTCTGATAAGGAAAGATGGAAGTATGAAAGTGGTGTTTTGGGAATTGGAAATACTTTTATCAGTAATCACATTCCTTAAAATTAACAGTGTAATACGATTATTTAGAATAACACTGAATAAAATTTGATGAAATTTGGTTGAAAATCTGGGCTAGATCAATTTAAAAACAGAACAGAAAAACATCTCTGTGGCCCAAATCATGGAGTAGGAATGTGTGAGTGTTTTCTTGTTGACTTTTCCTCTGTTACTGTAAGAAACCTGTTTATATTTCTTGATTTACTGGTGGAGTGGTGGAGAGATTGAACTTGTTTTTTCAGAGCATAGTAATTTCTTTAATTTTTTTTTTAATGTAGAGTAAACTGCTTTTCTAATGACTCCTGTTCTTCATTACTGTTTTGGGGAAAATTCTTTTTAGGCACCCACTGATAGGCAGCTGGAAGAGCAGGCAGCATGACAGTGGTTTGGTCTTCTGATGGAACTGTGCACGTCTTCCCCCAAAACCAGCACACACAATGTCATGGCACTACCTGTTTGCAATTGATGAATTGCTTGTCACAAAGCTTGTAGAAGAGCATGCCACACAGACAGAGAGAGATTTTGATTGCTATTTTACTGTAACAGAGATGGAAGTTCAGAACTGTTCAGTTTGAATCAGTCGATAAAAATTGAGATAAAAAGTGGGTGGAAGGCTCAGTTAAAAATCATGGAATAAAATTGTAATTGCTACTTCCTTAAACTTGGAGGTGGGAGGAGAACATGGGTGTAGGTGTCTGTGTGTGGAAGCTGCAACTTTAAATGTTAATTGAAAGCCTACTAATAGGAATGCAGCACATATTCACAGTGCACCAGGTAAATACCAATTCACAGTTGTCAGTACAAGTGCATAAATGGCTTGGAAGTTGCAAATACTACAGTTTCAAAAAGTACTTCTGTGGGAGTTAAGAAAAAAACACACCATCAAATGTCTGTCTGTGACACCTCTAATGTGCCTGTCTTGTGGTGCTTTGCTGGTGTGAGTTAGTAAAAGAGGCAATGAAATTGGATTCAATGTAATTTCAGATTTATTTTCTTTTATTTTTAGGCAAAATTTGATTCTGAAATGCCTTGTGAGACCGTTAGCAAGATTCATTTGGTGGATCTCGCTGGAAGTGAGCGAGCAGATGCCACTGGTGCCACAGGGGTTAGATTGAAGGAAGGTGGGAACATTAACAAATCTCTAGTTACTCTGGGAAATGTCATTTCTGCCTTAGGTAAGTTACTAGTTTCTGTGCTTGATGCTGTTCTGGATTTGTTAATTGTTAAATACTGTTCTCGTAATTGACAGTTCTCATTTACACAAGTACTGCAGTTAGCAGCTAGATGATCTTTAAGGTCTCTTCCAACCAAAGCCACGCTGTGATTCCATGAAATAGTGACCTAGAATGTACTCTGTGTTTGAAAATGAATGAAAATATATAACTGCTACTTTTTTCTATCCTTACATAACAGCTGATTTATCTCAGGATGCAACAAATCCTCTTTCAAAGAAGAAACAAGTATTTGTGCCTTACAGAGACTCCGTGTTGACTTGGCTGCTGAAAGATAGCCTAGGAGGAAACTCTAAAACTATAATGATTGCCAGTAAGTGTTTTTAAATGACTTTTTTTTGCATTCTGATCCATTCACGCTTAATAGGATTAGCACTAAATATTTAGATTCCAGATGCTTTGTTGAGGCAGAGCGTTACTTACAAGTTTTAATTTCTTTCTTTCTTTCTGAGTTCTCTAGTAACTCTCTGCCTTTACCTACCCTCTTACAGAACATCTCTTGAATCAGCTCAACTGTATGTGCTCTCATTATGTATATGGGGACTGTCTAAGTATTTCAATAATGTCATGAACAGTGGCAGTTCTGTGTGTCCAGAATTGGAGAATTTCATATGAAAACATATGCAGATCTTTAAGGATTCTGTGATCTCTTTCTGGATGCGTGTATCACTTGTTGTTTGGTCACAAATGTAACAAGGCATTCAGATTGCATGTATTGGTCATCCAAATGTATGTGCCTAATCATCTGCATCTGCTCTGACACTGAGCTCACTGCTGTGTTAAGTCTATAACACATGCAGAGTGTAATGATAAGCTGATCTGACCAGCTAATCTTCAAACAATATCTCCTGTTTGCACTTGTGATTCATTTGCATTCAAGACAGCTGTTTGCTGTCACAGATATTTGTGATAAATGCACAAGTGTGGATCTAGGTGAAGTCTTGTAATTCTCTCTATTTACATCTCTCCTCCACAGGCTGCAGACTTTCATCCCCAGTTTAGTTTTTAAGAAAAGGTTTTGTGCATTTAATGTGTGTGTGCATCAGTTTACTTTCCCAAGTCGTTGTTTCTGTAGAATTAGTGGCAGAAACTGCCTGGTCTCTTTTGACATTCAGTGGGTGAGAATTTCCTTTTTTGTTAACTTACTTTTTGAATGCAGTGTTTTAACTTTGTATAGTTTTAATTGTTCATGATCAGTCATCCTACAGACTTCTCTTATGGTGGGGGGGGTGGATTTTGGATGTCAGAAATGCAAGTGTGAAGAGAAGAAACTTCTCCCCAGTTCAGCTGTGGTGCAACTTTCTTGGTGGACTCCTCATTTGAGAAATGGTTGGGCAGGGAAGTTGAGATTGTAAAATGCACTGAACCAAATTCTGGTTCTTCAGTTGCTTTGCTGTGGTTGGATTCTCTGCCTCCTTACACTGCAAGATTTTGGGGATATGTCTGGAAATGGTGCCATTTCCTTTCCTGAGACTGCTCACAGTATCAAAAGATGATCTTGGAGCAGATGCTGCTTTGTTCTTCTGGCTGTTCAACTAACACTGTGCTAACATTTTTCTTGATGCTTTCTTACAGTACATGGTTGAGTAACTTGATGTATTCTGGAGAGGGTGGGGGTGGGGAGAGGAGGCTTTAAAAACCCAGTGAGCTTTCAGTGCCTTTACTAATGATTATAGTGCACAGCTGCTTTTTCAGCTACTTTTCCATCTATTAACGATGCATCTGCTAGGCACAGCCCGGATGGTTGATCTCTTCTCCAATGGTAACTCTACTGATAATGTGGCTGAATTGCCTAACAGAGCCTGGCAGGCTGTCCAGATATGCTTGGTGTGCCTTTTGTATAACTGAACACTCAATGCAAAAAGGCAGGAAGGTCATCTCAGACTCTAGGAAGGGCTCTTATAAAAATGTGTCTGATTCTGATATGTCACGTTTCTACAAAATGCTGCAGCTTCCATCCAGAAGGAGAATCACTGAGTAGTGGGAGGGAGGCAGTAATAAAGCAGAGAAGTGAGTGTTGTGAGCCAGAAGAAGTATAGTCTGGTGCCTGCAGCATCTCCCCTAGCTCGAGCAGTCTTGACCACTAAAAGAATATTTAGCATTGTTGGGAAAATGTGGAAGGCCAGAATCGTTATGCTTGCTTAATTATTTTTTGGGAGTTTTTGTTGTCTGGTTCTTTGGGTTTCTTGTTCGTTTGGATCATTAAGAAGACTTCTGGTCCCTTGTTTCCGAACGACGGTCTCTTTTTAATTTAGACATCTTACATATTGTTAGGAAAATTAGCTGAAACGTAGCATCAGCACCTTCATTAAAAATCCATTGCAACTCCTTGCTGAGTTGCCTGTAAAAACAGTGCTTATTTGTCTTGGTGCCTCAGATACGTAATGTTCTGCTTGCTGCCAGACACCTGCAGCTCAGCAGAACAGATAGATTTGTAAATGGGTGATAGAAGCTCTGCTTTTGTTTCTTCTTCCTATCTACTTTTTGTTTAAATGCTTTTTAAGCAAATTAATTTACTTTCAAAACTTGGAGCAAAAATACTGTGGTTCTACCTGAAATGACTTTTCCATTGAATTATTACATTGATCCTCTACAAAATACTTGATGGTTTCCCACTGTTCGTGTAGAAATTCACAAGTGCTTGTAAAGTATTTATTCAGGATATTTATGCTTACCATTGAGTTTTAAGTGTTACATATATTGACAGAAAGATTGCTTTACAACTCCTGATTGCTGGACCTAATTATTTAAATTACACGGTGCCATGAAGGCAGTAGAACAAAATGAAGAACTGCAACAAACTGTTACCGTAGTGGTTATGTATTTCTGTCTCTTCATCCATGTTAACTTCATCAGTCTTAAAATGTAAACTAGCTTTACTAAATGAAACATATGGTGCTGGATAACCTCTTTCTGATTTCATCTCCTCAGCTATTTCACCTGCTGATGTCAATTATGGAGAAACTTTAAGTACACTTCGCTATGCAAATAGAGCCAAAAACATCATCAACAAGCCTACTATTAATGAAGATCCTAACGTCAAACTGATCCGTGAGCTGAGAGCTGAAATAGCCCGATTAAAAGCCCTGCTTGCTCAAGGGAATCAGGTTAGCTTTACTTGAAATTTATGTGTAATTTTCCTTGAGTTATAACGTCTATTTCTAGAATGTAATGAGATAATTATCTTTCATTATATTGATTTGAGTAAACAAGCTCTATGAGGCTATGAATGAATATTATTTTACTGATTGAATCAGTTTCCACATGGCCAGTAGATTACCTCTTTTAACATGAGGGGGAAAAATTATCAGTCTGAAGCTTTTAGCTTTCTCTTAATGTAATCAGGCCCTGATTGCAGTTTGCTGGGAAGCAGGTACTCACCTCAGCACAAGGAGACTGAACAGTATTGTATGTGCTGTGGCTGGCCTGATGGACTGAAGGAGAGCTTCAGCTGGACTCTCAGGACTAGCAGAAGGCATGAAGTATTAACATGACCACGTTCCTGCATTTTTATATTGATGTGGGTTTGAGAAACGTAGGGTTTTTTTGTGTGGGACTACACAGTACGTTAGAGAGCATGCAAAGCATGCACACATACTCTCAGTGGTGATGGAAGAGAAGGTTTATACTTACTACTGAAACAGACTGAAAAATCTCCTGGTTAGATTTATGTCTGAGAAAGGGGAACTGCTGAGAATTGTAACTGTATGTGATTGTGTGATACTTGTCTCCAGGAGTTCTACAAAACCCCAGGCGCAATTGGAGAACTGTTGTAATACAAACATGAGTAACAGCACCGGTGAAGTATGCTGTCTGGGATGTACTCATGTCCAGCTGTCCACCTACCACCAATGTTTCCCACTGAACCTTAGTCCCTTAGCGCAACATCTGCTTGTTTCCTGAACACCTCCAGGGGTTTCATTCTGAAGTATGCCATTCAGGCTTGCAGTTCTGGTGTTGTCACCAAACTACTCAATTTGAAGAGCCAGAAGACTAAGAAACTGGGGTTGATCAGAGTTGAGACAGTAGGAGTTATGTGAGATGTCACTTCAGCATAGTCCTTTTGTTTATGTAAGTTTAGTACTTCAGCTAGATTTTATGCTATGAAACATTGGCTGAAAAAGGTAATGGGGCCTTAGTATGAATCAATAATAGGTACTGTGGATGACTAACGCTGAGCTCTGCTCTGTTACAGACAATTAGGAAACTCCTCTTGGGGCTGAATTGTTGTTATATTTTTGTACTTCTCTTGTATTCTTAAAGAAAAAGAATGTTTCTTCCCTGGCTTGTCTGATCACTTTTAGTTTTTAAATATGTTAGCAAGGTAGATATAGCACAGACCCCTTGGAAGATGTAATGCTTTGTCCTAATTCCAATTTGTAAAACAGTGGATATCAGAAAAGAAATCTGGTTTGGCTGTTGGATGTGATAGATGGCTGTATGGGAGACAATAGAGAATTTGCTTAAGTTAATTGAATTTGTGACGGTTGGTAAAACAGCAAGTGGTGTTATGTATGCACAATAGAATATAAATCCCTTTGTAATTTCTTCGGTGAACTTCCTTTATATTCCCAGAATGCTGTATTGCAGATGCTTCTGTAGGTCATGGAATGGTTACCGAAATGCAGTGCTGGATTCAGTGTGGGAGGTCATGTAACAGCGAGCACTGCTTCTGTGTGCAGAGTCATTTTCCTTTTCTAATGCCTTATATACAGTTTTTAATTACAGATAGGCAGTATGGGTATGTTGTACAGCAAAGTTGTTAAGTGTTGATGCATAATAGCTTTTCGTGTTCATCAGGAATATAGAGTTGAATTTGGGGAGTTGTGTTATAATCTTGTCTGGGTTCTGTGTGGGCATGTTTGTGACAATATGTATAGAGAGGGAATGAAATAATGCTCCCAAACTGATGATTTGTATTGAGAATATCTGCTTTGACATCACTTTGGTTACTTAGAGAGTTTACATTGTTTTAAGGTAAAGTGACATATGTTGGAGTGTAAAGTGTTTCATACTAAATGATCAGAGAGCATGAACAGTTAATTTCTTTCAGTTGATTTTGCCAGAACTGTCTTTTTTTATTTCTTCTTCTAGTAACCTGATACTATTTATTTTTTACATACAGATTGCTCTCCTGGATTCTCCAACAGCTTTAAGTATGGAAGAAAAGCTTCAGCAGAATGAAGCAAGGGTGAGTTATTTCATAAATCAATTTAAAAATAAATAAATGAAGTAAAGGGCCCTCGGTGCAACTGATAGCCTTTTATTTTTACAAACATGACTTGATTTTCTCTCACCAAACACCATTTCCTAGCTTTATTAAAGTGTATGTGAACTTGTACCTTTGTTGTCTGACTAACGTAAAATAATAGATTAGAACTAAAAGCAAAGTATGCGTCTTTGATGTTTAACTAATGAGAATATTTATTGAGGGAAAACTCATTGAATTATGTTACCAAATCAGTGTGACAAAGCATTCAGTGCATAGAAAATGTAGTAAACGATTTCTGGGTAAATGGTGGTTTTGCTCGTGTTTTTAAGTAGTCCACAATTTGTATATAAGTTTTGCTTTTCAGGGTGTTTTAATTCTTTAAATTTGGAATGGACACGTACAGATATGCTTAGCTAATATTTGCCTTCTATTGGAGAGGTCTAAGGGCTGGGTGCATGTACTGCATAGTGTGCCATGCTCCAAACTCTTAACAGTGATCTGGCCCAAGGTAGGAGCTGAGAATTCCCAGACAGCTGAGATCTTTTGGATGTATGAGTATTTGAGTATAACAGCATTGTGATTTCTTTAATTTGTTCTTTAGTCTATCACTTTTCTGTCTGCTTCACTGTTCTTAAAGCCACTGTTAATCATTAAAACTAAAAATCCACTGAAAAATGAGGTGTATTAGTATGAGCCATAGCTACAAAATACACTCTGTACTCATCCATAAGCCACATTTCTGCTAGGAATGCATTTTACAGCTCTGTGGTATATGCAGGAATCCCTGTTGTGTTGGGCTGTGTGCTTTAAGTGCAACCTGCAAAGCACTGATATGAGCCTTCAGCTGTAAATGTATTTCTCATATTCAAACAGAGCTTTTAAAGCATTTGGAACGTGCTTTTATTTTTGTGCGCAAACAAAGCTTTCATCTAGGAGTAGTGAGCAATAAGAGCTGCTGTATACACGCTAATTAATGTACTTTGACAGTAATCACTGCTTGCCCTGCTCAGGAGTGTTGCCCTCTGCATGGAAAGCATACCGAGCATGTTTTACTATCTTTTCTCAACCTCATTAGAAGGTTACTTGATTACTATTTAACCTAATTCCTACAGACACGATGACTGAAAAATCTAAGCAGGTATTGCAGTGGTTGTAGCTTTTTTCTAATACTTGAATGAATGCAATAATTAATTTGCTTACACAGAGCTAAAGACTTCATCACCATATTTAATTTGTGTGAAGCATATCTGGTAGCTTTAATGAGCTGACCTGTCTTTAAATAAGAGCAGTTTTTGAAAGGTTGTATGGTGAATGGACTGCTTAATAGTTCTCCTCAGTCTTTTCAGCTTTCTTTTCTTGCTTTAACATTCTGACCACCAACGCTGATGATGCGTTGAAAAATGTATTTACTTTTCTCTGAAATCTTGAGGTAGAAATGAGATAAATTTATGTAGTTCTTCTTGATCCATTTGCATTTGAGCTGCAAAGACAGCTAGCTGCAGTGTAGTGCTGCTGGTTGCAAATGGGGAGATGTTTGCAGGGACTGCAGAGACCTTCTTTTACTCACAGCAAACTGTTATATAAGGTAGTAAAGGGACATAGCCATAGTGACTTGCATCATTCTGCACAATGAAGTAATTTTAAATAGTGAATGATTCTGTGTGTTTTTAATTCACTGTATTTAATTCCTGTGCAGAAATCTGATGATTTCAATACATGTATGCATATGTGTGCATATACATACGTACACATATGCACTTAAGTGTAGTGTGATAATGATTCCAAGTCAGCCAGAGCTTTTAGGTCAGCCTGCCTGAATCACTTTCTATACAGTGCTTTCTAAAAAGCATGAAGGGATTTGAAATGAAAAGGGCCTTTTCTGGTGCATATAAGTTGCCCTAAGAGATGGGCAGCTTAGTGAGTGAGGAAGGCAGGACAGCACTTCTGTGTTGATATGCAGAGCTGTCCGTTTGTAACGCCTTTGCAAGCAGACCCTTACCTAGTGCTGATTTCAGCCAAGTGATTTCTGCGTTGCAGCAAACTTAGCTCTAATTCTCTTACAGTGACTGCCTGCTGCTGCTTCTGCATGCCTCACTCTGTGATTGCTGGAGTTAGTTTTGACCAGAGAATGTCTAGCTCAGATGAAGGGAAGAGGCTGTCTTGGTTTAGTCACCTACTGGAGGGGCAGTAGTTCTCTTTTTAATATCTAAGTACTGATCTTTACAAAGCGTTGCACAAAGGTTTCATACACTTGTCTAAGAATTAATTATCACGGGCTTTAGAAGAAATGTGATTTCTCAGATATTTGTTCTCTTCCGTAGGTACAAGAACTGACCAAAGAATGGACAAACAAGTGGAATGAAACCCAGAATATTCTGAAAGTAAGGCAAATACATTCTTTTTCAGTGTTGCCTTTGAACTAATCTTAGAGTTTTTCCTTCTTTACCATATTGAATGTTTAGGTCAAGGGCAAGTGGCTCCCTCATCCTCTTGGTGTTTGTGTTGCATCACTGCCTGCAAATAACCACCTCTTGTGGATCACATCTCAGTGAATGCATTGCATGGAGGATATGGGTTTTTCCATTGGCCTTCAGGTTTGTTTCAGTCAGAAGTAGCTCTTAAAGTTGGAAGAACAGCTTTCAGTTGCATGTCCTCCAGTAGGTCTCCATCAAACAGAACAGATGGATCTGAGCTGAGTCCCTGAGCACTGGGATTTTTGCAGCTCATTCATATAAGCTGGCTTGAGTGCAGTTGTTATATGACTCCAAAGTACTTCTGAAGCAGTTAAATCCACACAGTGCTCTCTTGCATTTTGCAGTTTTAGAACAGATCCCAGAGGGCAGCTCAGTGATTTCCGTACTGTGTTTTTTGCATGATGGGAACTGAGATGCTTATGTTGGTTGTGTATATCTTTGCCTCTCTACTGTCCAGTTGTTCTGGTAGGATTTTATTGCCATGTGGGTCTTGATATTATTCTTAGGTGATGTTCTAATGGTCTACTTCATGATTCCATATGAATGCACACAGAGGAACCATTCCCACAGTTTGGTTGCCACAAAACGCACTGATTTTTTTTGCCAACTGTTGTAACTATTCTGTTAAATAAAAATTTGGAAAACAAACCATAAGCTTTCATGACTTGCTGTGTGTGCTCAGAACACACTTATTCAAAGGGCAGTACAAGCAAGCATGTAGGGTTTTCCTTATCACTGATCTGAGACTTGTTTTTGTAGGTGATTTTTGCTGCGTATTGCTTTTTAACTGTGTTATTTTATTTTATTTTTTTCTGTGTCTTTTATCTGACTTGCAAATAAGTCAAATGAGTCTGTGCTTAAAAATAAAGCACAAAGAGCTTGGAGAACAGAGCAGGACTGGAAACTGCCTAGCAGATGGCACGGCAGAATGGGCTGTTTAATGTCTGTCCAGATACTGAACTGGGAATTACCGTTTGCATATCCCTCAGATATTTTAGGTCCAGTTTTACATTATTCCTCTGTTTTGTTATTTGAAGCAACTATACAGATATACTTCTATATAGAACTATTAGCTGTCTCTTTTCTTGGGTGTGGGTTGGGGAGTTCAGTGGGTTGATGAGTTCTGCATAGGGAATTGGTAAATTCTAGCTGTGTAGTGAACGTGCTGCACTTAGCCTGTGGAAAGTCTTCATAGCTCAACGTTGGAGATGTACTGATTCTTCTGTAGAAATTGCAGGGTTGCATGAAGTGTTCGATTAAAAAATCAACAACTCAAACAAGGGAGAGCCCTATTTGTTAAACAGCCAAATATAAAAGCTTTAACAACACAGAAGCTATAATTCTGCCCTTCTGGTACCGAGCCTTTGTTAGTTTAATTCATCCAGCTTCTAAATTTTGCTCTTCTATATGCTGCCATTGGAGCTTATTATTTTAGCATATTTCGCTTTTAGGTTGAAGGCAGTTGAGACTTTCTTGGCCCTGAAAAAAAAGGGAAAATCTGTAAAAGAATTCCTGATTTTTTTTCCTGCTCTACTTTACAGCATTTTACTGAGGCTATCTGTATTTTTCTTCCACTTCTTGTTTAACAAATCTGGAGATCACTGACAGCATATGAGTGGGGAGGGGCTATTTGGAGGTTTGCCAGACCTGATAGGGAAAGCAGATTTTAAAGCAGAGTAAGCGATATTTCTTGTACTGAGCTCCTTCCCTGGCTTCCTATATTTCTTTATATATGTATCACTTCTTGCATGCACAGGTCATACAGATGACTTCTAAAACTTGAAGGTTTTGGTGCCCTTTTAGAAATAATACTGTGCTGACATCATTGCAGTCACATCTGCAACTTTTCCATGCCATTCACCAGGAGCTTTCAGAACATTCTTCATTAAGGACCTTAGGCCATCACGTTTGTCTTTAGAAGCTGCTTCTCTTTACCTTCTTCCCTCTGAGTAAATAAGTACAGTTTGCAGGAGATTGCTGCTGGCTGTGCAGAGGAGTCTGGTAATTTCTTGACTGTGTGTTGTTCCTTGGCTGTGTGATTTGAGCTTGGTTAAATGGTAATTCTATCTGGGATACGTTTATTGAAAGATTGATCTGTGCTTGAGCAGGTGAGGTTTGTTTGTTGTCACTCAGTCAAAACTTCTGAGTATTTAACTTTTTTTTTTTCCCCAGAACTACACTAGGACAAACTATAGTGCTGAATTCATTCTTTTCTGATCTCTTTGTGATTGTTCAGAAGTTGAAAAAGTTGTTGAAATTCCTCCAACTTGTTCACACTTCAGAGTTACTTTGAACCTTGCTTTACATGTTACCATCAACAACTAAATGCTGCCTTGAAAATATTAAAACAGAATGGGAAATTCTGTCAGATAGGAAGAAAGAACACCGTATGAAGGCAAGTTTTTGATTAAAAAGTATGCATCAGCTTAAATTATTTCTGTCAGTACACTGCCACACGTACAGCTAGCATGAACATCCCAGTATTCTTCCTTATTTCAGCTTGTATCTTTTAACATGCTTTGCCATTTTTTCTCCATGTGGTTGACCCTAAGCCACAGTTTCCATCACAGGGTGTATTGTCAGTTTGAGGATGTTGAATGTAATGTTGTAAATGTTGGCAGTGTAGTGCTGGATCTGTATGGCTGAAAGCTTGGATCAGCTGTGAACGTTGTTTATGATCCTTCAGACTGACTGGGCACATCCTGGATTAGTGGTGGTAGTGGTGATAGTGTACTCTTTCTTCCATGTGTTTGGATGAATCTCTTCATGTAGGGGGACTGTCAGGGTTTGTATGGAGTCTGAACTACTGTCGAATGACATCTAAAGCCAAAATCCTCCCTCTATCGTAATGCAAGGATTAAGTCGCTGCATACATTTTTAAACGGGGTTTAAAAGGGGTTTTAAACTTGTGCTAAGTTGCATGATCTGTCTGTTACTGTACCATGGTAGCTGCTTGGAGTTGTTATCTGTCTGAAGGGACAAACGTTTTTGATGGAGATGTTTATTTTCATCCTTGATCTCCTCACTGTAATACAGTATGACACTCCAACCTTACTAACCCAGTAGTAGATTCTAGCCTTTATTCCTCTTTCTAATTGAAGGTAGGATGTTGTGGTTAGTAAATAGGGAGAATGATGCTTAGCCCTGTGTAAAATGCTGCACTGAAAAGCAAAGTGGTGTTGAGTTGAAGGCCATAGACTTTGGGCTGTTTTCTCAAACGTCATCAGCTCTCACAAGAATTGCACCATGCAAAACAGAACTTCTGTACATCACTTCTCTGTTTTCACATGTCTTGCAACCTCAGCATTTAGTTAAGTCCAGGAATTTGATTCATATCTCGCTCTCATCGAATCTGTTTGTTCTTTATTTTTTTTCCTCTTCACGTTAATGTTTTTCTTCCCTCCTCTTTTTCAGTTAAGAAAAGCTTGCTGTTTAGTGCAGACCTTTTCCTGTTGTTCTATGACAGATCAGTGCTGGGATCTGTCATTCCATTGGAAGGTTTCTATGATGTTAAGGTGGCCTATCTGACTTCCAGTTTTATTTCCTCTGAGGCTTTAATTGGTGCAAAGCTTCATTAGATGTGGCTGCTATATCTGACTGCATGTGTTATGGATCTAGAGATCTTTTACTGGCATCTTACTTTTTGCTGTCTTGTATGCACGTTCCAACTGCTTTCTGTAACCTTCAGCAGCTTTTATATTAATGTTTAAGCCATGTACTCCTTTATATAAATCTCTACTGCTCTTTCCCTGCTGTCTTTTAAATTTCTCCTCCTTCTTAATGTTTGTGGAGAGATTGCTGTAATACTTGTTGGCTTTTTCCTTCTTTGATGCATGTTATTCATCCCTAGTGTTATTTAGATGCTCTTCCACTTGTTTGTTTGTATGTGTTAAAGTGGGTTTAGAGTTATTTCATTATACTGTTGTTTGATGCTACTTGTGCCAATAGTGTAGTGTAGGAGAGCTGTTCTGATGTCAGAGAATGGAGAGATGGTTCTTCCCAGAGCCTTTGAAAGGACAGAGATCTTTCCTGTGTGTGTCTAATTCTCATGATCAGTATTTTAAGTAGTAGCTGCTGCTTCTGGCTTTGTCCACTTGGACTGAGTGACACAGCCTCACTTCTATCAATAACAGTAATTCTGCTGCAGTACTTGTCTGCATTGTATCAATATGTTATTGATTGCTGCTTATTTCACCTCTTTTCTTTTTCATACCCTTTGGGGTGTATATTAGTTAACAGTACATTTTTAGGGCTTTAACAAGTGATTTTCTTACCTACTAAAGGGAACTGTTGCTAGTTCTGTCCATTGCCAACATCTGCTGTTGTTTGTAGGTTTTTACTTAATTATTTACTGAGTTTATATTTTAAGTACACAGATTACTTTTTGAAGGAGTTAAGAACACTCTTACATTGCCATACTGAGTGAGTACAGACTAATATTAAACACTTACTGTGGTACATATGTTCATCTAAACCAGGGTTCTTTAGGAATTGAGGCTACATCCAGCAAAAGGCATTGGGAAATGAAAAGTTGTGTTCCTTGGGATAAAGTGTGGATTAGGGTGGCAGAAGCTAATAGATTTTGTCTTTAATCATTTCCTTTCCATGCTGGCTTACATGCTGAAGTAAACTCTGTCAAGAGCAGTCCATTGTGTGCTATATAAATTCTGCATTAGTTGGCACTTACTTGCACATTCAGATAATATATATTTTTTAACCCCAGCTGCTGGGTGATATTTAAACACATTTATCTCCATTTTCTTGGCTATAAGGCTAGACATACATCACCATTTCCTGTTTTATGCCATTTTGTTAGTTTATATTAACCTTGACTGCTTGGGGTCCTTCTCTTCTTCTCACTTGTTTTGTATTCTACCTCAGCACTTTGCCCTTTGAATGTTTGTTTTCTGCATTCTTTTCTTTTCCTTGAATTGGCCTCCAGTAACTCCATAGCTTATTTCTGTGTTTTGCTCACTTCAGCAATTTAGTCGTGTTAACCTAAATCTTGTCTGTTCTGACTTAATACGTCTGCTCATCTTTATCTTCAGTGACATCTTTCTCAGCTCTGTCTTTCTCTGTAGTGACTCTTACAATGAGAGTGGCAGCAGGTGGGGATAGAACACCGATTGAAGGACTTCTCCCCCGTTTGAACATGCTCAGTCCTCAAGTGGAAAGGGCTCTCAATTAATGTCTGTAACTTCCACATTAAATGCTCCAGTCCGCTAAATGCTCTTGGCCACAAAGTGGTGATGTTTTGGGTTCTTGAAACTCTAGATTTTTGCTTATCATTTTTTTTTAAAAGAACTTGAACATCATTGGTTAATGATAGTTCATAGTGTGTGCTTCAGTAATTATAACACTTCTCCCATTAAGTACTTTTGCAACCAGTAAAATCAGCATGTGGAGTGTAATGCATGACATAGTTGTCCTAGAGAACTAATGAACAGGTGAGTATATACTGAATATTTATTCATTCTACACATATGTTAGAGAGTGTGTGTATATAAAAATTACCACAAAAACAACAGATATTTGTGATCAATCATAACACCTCAATTATTTTACTAGTAGGTACAGGAAGATTGTATGTTATGGAAGTTTTTAGGATGGACACAAGTGTATGATTTAATCCTGTCCTCAGAATGTGAACATGACCAGGACTTCTTGGATGTGTGCCTCTTAAACACAGGTCCTAAAATGATTCCATTATAGCCTTATGAAAGAAAAAAAAAACACAACAAACTTAGAGGAATGGTGTGCATTTATATACAAACTGATGTACACGTGATGCTGTATTTAAACTGTTCATTTTCAGCTTTGGCATATGTGTTTATTTGTATGTTTGGCAGGAATAACACTTGTTAAGGATTTTTCACAGTGCAGTAAGTGAATAATTTTTGTAAAATTGTTGCTAGTTAGTCATGTTGGTGTTACAGTTTGGTTAGAATGTGTAATTTTGGCTGTGCCTAAAGTATAGCTGTATAGTTGCAACGAGACCTAAGTCTGTAGTTCATTTAGGCAAATTTTATTTGTTATTGCATAACTGCTATTTGTCATCTGTACTGTTCTCAGCACGCTTTCAGTTGTTTCATTTTTACAAACTGTGTCTCCTGCATGGGTTTTTAGGGACGTGGCTTTGGGAATACTGCAAAGGGAAAGCAGGATTGAGTGTCTGTGAAGTGTTTAAGGCATGCCATTCCTGAATTTCTTTTCTGTTTTTGAAAAGCTGATGGAGCAAGTGGGATGCCAGCTCTAATTCAGGTTGTTTTCTCAGAGCATCCCCTCTCCCTAGCAGTTACGTTATGTATGTACATACCTCAAACTGGTTTTGCATAGAAAGGTATGAATGGGTATTTGTCTCCTGTGTTAAGCCTGGTATGGCTCCCTTCAGCTGGCCTGTGAAGCCCGTGAAGGTGGTGATATTAAGAAGGGATTAGAAGAGTTGACGTTAAAGTCTGTCTTTCTCAGTCAGAAATCACGTAGTAAATGATTGATTCTTTTCCTCTAGAAGCCTGTCAAATGCAGTACTGCTTTCTTTCACTAGATGTCACTACAGATACAGAAATCAACTGCTTCTGGGCACTTAATTCAGGTTTAATTCAGATTTAATTCAGATATTTTAAGGCAAAATGATTTGCAGTACCCTGACTTTCATTGCTGAGATACTAAAATAAGATTATTAGAATGCCAAAACACTGGTTTAGGAGCAAGTCCTGAAGAACTCGAGAAACTGTTTTGACAGAAATGTTTCTGAACAACAATTCACAGGTGGGATGATGCGTAAAGTGATTGTGCACGTTCAAGATTATCACAGTTATTTGTCAGTATCTTTTTCAAATTACTGTATATCTCGAATGTTTGACAGATTACTTCAGTTGAAGCCTTAAAAACATATGTATTTTCTCAGCTTGACAGCTCTCATATTTTAGGGAGAGCAGGTCCTGCAAGACATGGTGTCTCTTATTTGACCACGTAAATATACTGTGGGATGTAGTTGCAGGACACTTTAATCTGTTTTCTTTCTCTTTTAATGGACCTTGCAGTTGGGGGGAAAAACAACAACAAAAAAGCAAACAAAAATCAGCAGCTAATTAAGTTTCATTTAATTAAGTTAGTAATTTTTGTATTCCTGCTTTTTTAAGGAAGTTGTTGGACAACAAGGACATGTTTATAGTCCTCAGCCCTTGTATGGCATTTAAGCACAACTCTTGCTCCTCCAGTTACTACATATAATACCTGTTTTAGCTGTCACTTTGACTAGTGTTTCTTTTCTGACTCCTACCCAATGCTTTGTTTTTGTTTATTTATTTCTAAAATGTAGCAGTTACTGGCAGTGGTTGTAGTCCATAAGGTCATATGGGCTTTTTGTTCTCTAGGGCTTGGCTCACAGAAGCACACAGGAAAGAAAATATACTTTGTTTTTTCTCTCGGTATGGTAAAATGAATATATTTACCTGCCCGCATCTTTATGCTACTAGTCAGCACACAGATTTCTGCTTTGGTATCCGAGTTTGGATAGAGATCATCCAAACATAATCTTTATATATGTATATTTTTGTCCCAGCCTTAAGTTGACATTGGTTGTGATACTACATTGTTGATCAGTTGCCATTATAGAATCACAGAATCACAGAACATGGGGTTGGAAGGGTCCTCTAGAGATCATGATGTCCAACCTCCCTGCCAAAGCAGCTTCCTAGACCGGGTTGCACAGGTGAATGTCCAGGCTGCTTCCCTTCCTTCAGCCTGATACTTGTGTAGGTTAGTATAGACTGAGAAGGAAGAAAATAGAAAGTTCTATAGAAGCAAACAGACAAAACTTTTAAAAGGAATATACAATTGTCTTGAGATACGTGTTACTTTTTCCTTAAGATAGGAGCTTTCATTGCTCACCAGTGATTTTATTTTTTCTTTTTCGTTCTTTGCCCACAACAACACTGACTTGCTGTTATAAGAGAAAGGGAAAAAAAAATGCTAAATTGGGAACTGGTGCTACTGATCTACTGTAGCTCTTTTCCTAATAGAAGAACTATTGAAAATGTCCCAGCCACCTGGGGAACACTGAGTGCAGCAGTCAAAAGTGGATTTCAAAAGAAATGGATGTGTGATTTCAAGTCTGTGTCTGCCACCTGTGTTCATCTTATTGAGAAACCTCCTTTCTCTCTTGTAGCCTCTTTAGCTGCTTGCTATGCCTCTGCGGTGGTCTGACCACTTTGAAATTTCAGTTTCAACTAGAAAGTTGCAATCAAGGGATGCCTAATGCTACTGATTGTTTTTTTTATTTCAGTTTTAAGCCATTTCTTCCCACTTGAAACCACCTGGACCATCAGAGAAGCACAGTTGGGGGCTGTAGATTCTGAGCTCACCAGCCGTGGATTAAGACAAGATTGAATAGTTTGGTTGATCCTGGCTGTGCATTCCAATAGAGGCCCTCTGGTTTCTAGGAATCACCGTACTCCCAAGTATTTTGCTTCCATCCTTCTATGTACAACTGAGGCCCTACATGTGTAGATTATCCGGACCACATTTAGCTTTAATCCATCCCTAGGGCTCGTAGGCAGTTTTCAAATGAGAGGGAGTCAGACAGAAAGAGTTGCTTTTGAAATTCTTTCAGTAGTTCTGATGCCACTTGTTCAACAATTCCTCCTGGGCATTTGGTCTGCTTTTCTATTAATTTTCCTGTGGCAGGAAGGAGAGCTAAATTGAAAGCAGAGGAAGCTCCTGATTTAGCCCATAGGAAAAAAAAAAAAGACTAGAAGAAATAAACTCTGAAAGCTGTTTCTTCTAAAGGATGAGCGAACAGCTAATGAGAAGGAGCAGTGACAGAATGTGAAGTCCTTGTTGGGTTTGGTTATGGGGGGAGTAAAGAAACATTCTCACATCATGATCTTAAAAGAAAAAAGCAATTTTATGTGAGACTTTCACTGAAGAGCTGTTTCAAATAGTTGTGTGGAAGTGTGTGTTTGATACGAAATAGAAGCGAGTTTTGTATTTAGAAGTTCATTACTACACAATTCTGATAGCACTGAATGCATAGTACTGTTATGCACCCAACTTAATGTCTTAATTGGGAACTGAGCATAGTGTTGATTCATACAGTCCTACTGTTGTAGAATTGCCATTGGTGTGTTGCTGCTTCTTTGTTCTTCACAACTACAGAGACAATATTTTAATGAAATCCACTAAGATGTCTCAAACAGAAATCTGCTGCTGTTGCAATCTGACCTCCGTTTTAAACAAAGGAAGGAACAGGTTCATTTTTCTACCTCACATCTCTTTAGTTTCATTTATTCTGTACTTCAGTAGCTGGGTTGTGAGGGATGAGAACACTGGCAACCAAGCTGCTGCTTCTGCAAAAGGTGTTGCTATTGCATTGCTAGTCCAGAAGTCTGTTCTTAATCCTTGGTGGTTCGTGGATACTACTGTGTGTAGTCCTATTCTTTTCTTCAGTTCCTTTCCTCAGAGAGTGGAATATGGTAACCATGGTAGGGCACTAGCAGATTTAGAGTAATCTGTGGAAGTAAGGACAAGGTAGACAAACAAAACAGAATTCCAGAGAAGTGTAACACTTCAATATTTCTCCCATCCCTCTAGAAGCACAGACAACAAATTAGTTTTTAAAATGAATAAATGCATTAGCTAGAAGACTGGTCTTTTTTCTTTTATAATTTCAGGCCTCATTCATCATCCAGCTTGAGCAACAAATGAAGTTGGAGTCCTGTGGATAAAAGTCTTGTTCCCTGCATTCTCTTGATTCATTCCCTGAGTACAATCTGTAGAATGAATTATTCACAGATATATGATCATGTAATTAAAGACTGTATCATAATGCATATGGGAGAAGGGGATGAATTAAGATCGCCCATCTCTTTCTATTCCAGACAGGTCCTTTCCCACTTTTAGATGCCGGCATAGAGAATACTGAGGGCAGAATTGCTGTCTCTTAGCTGGAAGGTACAGTACCTCCTGCTAGGAAGGATCACCAGTGGCAAAAAAAAAAAAAATCTTGTTCTCTGCTGTTAATGTCAGTGTTGAAAGTTGTAGATTTATTTTTCTTCTGAGAATAATATATGCTTAGTGCCGTCACACGTAGCAGGTTGTGAAGAGGTGAAGCCTGCCCTGCTGGAGACATAGCTTACCTGCAAAATACTCCGTGTGCTTCGTTTGTTGAAATAGAAGAATGGTTTTTCTTTAAACTCGAGCTGGTGAGGGCACAAACCAGCCTGCAGCAGATGTTCCAGTGTGGAAAGCGTCAGCTTTGATGGCTGAAGTTTTATAAGCCACTGGAAAACAGGATTTTACAGACGAGTGTCCAGGAAGCTTAAGCAGCCAAGCAGGCATCTATACTCAGAATTAGCCAAATCCTGCAATTCTATTCAGGGATTTTTTTTTCTCTCGTATCAATAGCAGTTCTGTCTGTGCGAGGGCTAAAGTGTTGGGGAGCAGGTATTTCAACCTGTTAAGTTTGTCCTCACAGTTCCAGGAATGAAGGCCGAGTTTCCTGAAGAATTACTTTGATTCTCCCAAGGTTTCTAATGGAAATACTTGCAACACATTTAAACACAGTGTTGCATTTAGGTGCTACTACAATAATAGCGTGTCTGTGTGTTAATAGACAGCTGCATTTCCATGGTGAGCACATGAGCGAGGAAAAAAAATCAATGAGAAGTGGAAAAGGTACAGTGGCCTTAGGAGACTGATAACTGCTCGTGTTATCAGTCTTATAAATCTCTTTATTCTTTATGGAAAAATAATGAAGCTATTGCTTTAATTTTAGCTTCCCTGTGTTATCAGTTGCTCATTTAAGCAGTTCTGTATCTTGCATCTGCATTTTTAATTGATATTTAGACAGCTCTTGATGCCTGTGTGGGCTGCTGCTGGAGCACCTGTGCTTTAGCAGAAAGCTATCCATGACAGAGCTCCAGTTTTCTGATCTTGGTTGCTACAGACTCTTTCGTGGGTTTTCTTGATTGGTGAGGGTGATGTGGCCAAAAGCTGTAGGAGATGTTCAAAAACTCTGATTAGAGAGTTTCCTCTTAGTTGTGGCTTTCTTTGTAGCTTTGGGTAGTAGAATTTTCTTCCTCTTTTAAGACTGAAGTGTCTGAATAGTACTAACTGTATGAAACTGATTCTGGTAGCCAGTGCAACAGTACTGTGTTTTTTGTCACGATGACTAGAACAACCATGATTGCTGGGAATTTGTGCCTTATTTACCGTGGGCTTGCATGAAGGAACCGGTATTACCTTTCATAATTGATGATTATATCAATAAGTAATCTCTTGCTTTTAAATTAAGGAGTGTGCCCTTCATTTTATTGAAGCTATACGATAGTGCAAAAATGTATTTGGACTCCTTCACATCAGTCAGGTCTGCTTCTCCCCGTACCTTTTCAGGAGTTACTTCTAGTAATCCCAAACCAGTTTTCACAGTATGTTGAACTTGTTTCTTCCCCTTCTGTTGTTTGCTCCTCTCATCCTAAGATCACAGAATCATTAAGATTGAAAAAGACCACTAAGATCATCTAATCCAACCATCAACCCATGGCCACTGTGCCCACTAAACCATGTCACTCAGTGTGACACCATTTTCTTGAACACCTGTGGGGACAGTGACTCCACCACCACCCTGGGCAGCCTGTTCACATGCCTCACCATTCTTCTACATTTAGAGTTTTTACCCTTAAGTAAATTCAAAAGAGATGATGAAGGTTAACCAGTCTGCAACAAACCATTTAAGAACTTAATCTGTTTTAAAAATACCAGCTTCTGTAGAGCTTCCCGTTAAATATTTACCTTTAATTTCTTGAGAAATGTAGTTCGAAGCATCTGGAGAAATCATTGCTGAATGATTTATTCTGAATTTTTCACTCCAGCTTTGTGTTTTCCATGCAACACATTTCTGTTGAAAAGAATGTAGCTACACGAGCAAATCTTCAAATCATCAGTCGTTAAAGTTTGTAAACTACAGTTATTTTGTTTTGATAAGGTAATGCTAGACAAAGAAGAATGCTGATGCAGCTCAAGAAGATTTCATCTTTTGAATCTTTGGAAAAAGCAGTGATTGATCTTTGCTGTCTTTCAGTTGAATGTTGGGATGTTTGTTTTGAAGATGAATAGAAGAATTTCTAATTAAGGCTAACCATTCAGACTTTCATATCCTACCCATTACAGGAAGCTGGATTGCTCTAAGGAGTAAGTTAAGCTGTCCTGAAGCTTTAAAAAAAATCAGGATATCTAATTGTGGATTATGTTTTGCATGAAGGTATGACATGTCCTTAGTCACTTTTGTTGTCCAGTGGGATCTACCTGTCACTTGTGCTTCTGCAACTGCTGTGGTGACAGCTCTGTAATGGGAACTCTGAGAACAGGGTTTGGAATACTGCTGCAGCAATTCCCTTGCAGTGTTAATTAATTTACCAATAACATGCTGCAGGGGTGCTCAGAACTTTGAGGAAAAAAATACAGTACATTTAGGCAGATTGACTGCTGTATAACAAAGAATTAACTGTTCTAAGATGAGTAAGAAAGAAGTGATTATGGTTCCAGTTTTCTGATGTTCCTTTGGTTTGTTGGCGTGCTTCTATAGGAAAAGTATGCATCCATATGTCGTTGTTTACATAGACCTACTTAATACTGGCTTTTTTTTCTTCGACAAATGGGACTGATGATGTGGTAAATAGAGTGTTACACTTTTGGACAGCTGAAGTGTGTATGTGTAATCTGCAGCCACCTCTCCCCACCCTTTATCTCTGTTTATGCAGTCTTCAAATCATCACATCAGAAGTTTCCCATTATTTCTTTCTCTGGTTTCAGTCAGTGGAGACACAGTTCCCTAATCCAACTGTTTATGTTAATGAAGCATTCAAACGTATATTTCAAACACCCCTCTTTTCATATAATTAGTTAATTAATCAAGGAGATCTGATTTAATTTCTGAAAATATGAAAGTCTTAGTGTCTGGACTATCTCGAAGGTTTAGGCTTATGCAGTGGACATACCCTCCATTCCTTGTGATCAGTGTTGTTTTCTTGCTAGTCATTAAAGCTACTGAGAAGTGCTACACCATGTTCTGTAACAGTGCACGGTCTTTTATTTTGAGCTCATTTACATAATGGCATGAATTACATCCCAGTAGATTTATGATTTTTGAGGTGCAGTTGGCATGTGCCAGAAGTCACTGAGAATTCATGTGAGAAGCAGCATTTGTGCACTAATGTTTGGAAATCTCAGTACAGTTATAAAAATAACATAAAGCTCTTCCACTGTAGAAGGAAGACTAGCTTTATTTATTGCAGTATGGAAACGCAGCTAATGTCATGCCTCCTTTGGTGAACATGACTTTCTCTTTATTACTTTTTATTACCTGGCACAAAGGAGGCCCATGGATGCTTTGCTGTGAGTGCAAGGAAGGTGACAGTAATGGAGATCCTCAAACCCTATTTAAGTTTGAAGCATCTTTTGTCCTCTCATGCTGTTCCTTTAGAAGCTGTTACGTGACTATATTAGGCTGTTGCGAACTGGAATAAGTAATTCATCTATATTTTGTTGTTTAAGATCTTGAAACAAACTGTAGTTTCTTTAACTGTAATTAATGGACATCAGCATTTCCTGTGGCCCATCTCTTCTGGCATTCAGTAGTTGTGCAATCCATTCAGTTGGCAGTATGCTGTATTTATGAATACAGTTTATGTATATTTATATGTTCACATACAGATCTTAGCACGCTTTCAGAGGTAGAATGTGCATTCTCATTTAGGTAGGGTTTATTTCACTGAGATTTGAATTAAGAAAAGGTAGGTATAGCTGCTAAGAAGAGTTCAGTTCTCCCAAATGACTTCACTAGACTTTCAGAAGAAGAGTATCAATAATCATTTTATGACGTGGAAATAATTACTAACGGCATTTCTGTCAGCTTAAAGCACCAACTATTTTATGCTTAAGGTACACAAAATAAAATTGATAATTTTTAACGGGCACTTTACGCTGTCTTTTTGTACCATCCTCACACGTTTGACTTGAGATCAAAGAGAATATATATTTTGCAATTTCTGACCTTTTAATAGTCCTTTTACATGCAGTTTTTATTGCAGATTAAATGACAACTTGCATTTGCTGTCACTGACCTAATGAAAACCAGCACATTATTTCTGGGGAAAAAAGTAAGGTGATGATACTTCATCAACTACCAGAAAAGTCATTATAGACTCTGTTCCCAAAATGGAATGGAAGAAAAAGTCTGTTAAAATGCTGCCTATTGGAGCTAAACATTCAGAGCTCAATCAAATGTTAAATTCAGATCTGCTGCTCTGACCTACATTCATTATGCTGAAGTAAATTGTGGGGGGGACTCAAATCCTTGACTGATGTTACTTCGACAAGGTTACGGAGGAGACTAATTTAAAAAAAAAAAAAAGCTTTTTTTTAGTGAAAACTTCCTTAAAACTGAATACTTACTGTGCCATCCATCTTTCAAAGTTAGAACAAGCATAATTATAAATCTAATGTATATAAAATAATGTTTTTTAAACAATTGTTTCTTTTTTAGTGAATGCTTACAATGTTATCTGTGGTCCTGCAGTCAATTCCGGAGCTTGTTGTTAGTGCTTTGCCCACTCAGGACATGCTCAGGTCTGTCTGTGTTCTGGTCCATCGGTGATCCATGCTAGAAACAGCTGTAGTATACTGATGTCAGTAAAGCCACCTGACCCTGGCACTTACAGGAAAAAAAATCGCTGTTTAACTAGTGTGGTGATCAGAACCTAAATAAAAGTAGTTAAAGAGAGGGTGTGAGGAAATATTAGGAGGGAGAGGAGCTGTTGGTAGGAGCTCATTGTTGGGCCTGACCGTCTTTAATCTTTTCCTTAGGTGCATTAACTGGTGAAGTTTACTGATAATAAAGTGGAGAGACATCATTTTTCAAGCAGAGCATCTCACAGAGGACAGGATGACTTAGAATTAGAATAATAGAAAGGAGATTGATGGCAGATAGTTTGAAGCGCAAAAGCCCAGGGACTAATAGGAATTTAAGCCCCGTGGAATGGGAAGGAGGATGGTTGAGACTTCACTGTTCTGAGGTAGTATGCCAGCATGAAAGACAGATGAGAGCTTGGGAGGTTCACATAGATGTTTTGTGTTGTGAGAGGAAAATAGGAGTGTCTGACACAAGCAAAACTGTAAATACATTGGGGACACTGTATGTAAGTCATCTCTCAGACCTGGGGATGAGAAGGACAGCTGGGGGGTGAGGGAAAGGCTCTGACCCCGAAGGCAGTGGGCACAGCCCCAGTGCCAGAGCTCAGGGAGCTCTGGGACACCATCCTCAGCCACTGGGGCTGTGGGTGCTGTGTGGGGCAGGGGTTGGGCTCGGTGATCCTTGTGAGTTCCTTCCAGCTTGCGATATTCTGTGATCTAGGTCAAGGAGGATGAGCCTAGATGAGAGCTGCAGAGAGAGGAAGCATTAAACACAGCAGTGTGGCTGGTTAGATGAAAGGAAATGCTCAGAGTCAGCCTGTGAAAATGGCAGTGAGGAGAGGGGATACAAACACTGGCAGTAATTATATCAATAAATACATACACAAGAAGCAAAATAATTATTTCAGCTGAATGCCAATAGTGATTCAAAATTCAGGAGTATGAACTGACTATTAGTAAGTTCAGGCCAAATATGTGAAAACAATTTCAGATATGCAGTGGATGAGAGCCTGAGTTGGAATCCGTCAAATGATTTATTAAGCTATTTGGGAACTGCACTGGCAACACAGGAGGTCACATTTGTTTCTTCCTTTCTCAGATAGGAGGAACACTGCTAGCATTTAAAGCAGAAGCAAAATTCCTGAAACTCCAGAATTAAATGAATTTTCTTGTTTCTGGAGGTAACTGGCAATTTCACTAATTTTTTAGTATGCTCATCTCGTAATATTGACTGCAACTTTAATACTGGGCCATGCATTCTTCATAATAATTAGCATGCAAAGCAATTGAAAATTCAGAGTAGTCCATCTGTTTATGTAGCACTTTTCTTTCAGAAGAATGAAATCTGCAGTCATTAAGACAGTTTCTGTAAATAGAAGCAGCAGTCTATTTGCAGTGTATTCCTCTTAAATACTGCTATTTTTAATCTGTTAAAAACCTCTCCAAACCCTAGGTCTGTAGATCAGAAAAGTGGGAATAATCTTTAAGTGGAAATGAAGTACCAAAGTTTGTGTTTGTGAAGGGAAATGAAATGTGTAGATGGACCTAGGCCATACTCTGCAGCTGTCTTATACTGGGGTGGTGATCTTGGTGCATACTTGGGTTTCCAAGACTGGCTTTTGTCAGAGCTCTGATGGATACTTGGGCTTGGTAACAGGTTGGTGTTTTGCAAGTGTTTGAGTGCTCACCTGAGAACACATCGTGGAAGTGCTGAGTGGGTTTTGCATGAGTCACTGAGGCTCGCATGCAAGGTAAATTCATTAAGATGTTTTCATAAAGGGTAGTTACTGTCTACTAATACCTCATGGAATTAATATGTTGGCAAAAAAAGCCTTCTCAAAGCTTACATAAGAAGGTAATTGCATGCTGGAGGATGGTTTGTCTTCTCTAAGTAGGTGAAAATATTTCTTTGTATAAAAGGAAAACTGAGAAGGGAGGACATGCATAATAGAAAAGCAGTCTGTTTTCCCTTTTATTGAAAGGGCTCATATTTCACAAGAGTATTTGATTAACACAGCTAAACGCATAAATGTGCTGCTACATGGAGGATGGTGTAGGAATAATAAAAGCATCACACATCCCGGTGTCAAATCTGGAAAGTTTTGTAACTTGAAAGATAAATTAGACCTTTCTGGAACACAAAGATACTGTTGTGTTGATTTCAGTTCCTGATTATTTGATAATTCAGTTAGGATGTCAAAGCAATGTATATTAATATAGAAAATTGGAGAATAATTTAGTTTGTGTGCTCTAATTGTTTGATGGAAGCTCTAGTAATTTATTCAGCAAAACAGTTCCTGGGGCTTATTCTCTCAGACCTCAGTGATCTATAGCACAGCTTGTTCAGCTTTATGATAGGGTGGCAACCTGCAGCTCAGTGCAGGAAGGATTTACAGGTTAACAAAGTTTACATGAAAAACTCCTTGTGCTGCTAAGTCAGAGTTCAGTGAGAGGCTTAACACAGGTTTTTACTATCTAATGCAATTTAATGTTCCTGGTTTTTTTTCTGTTAATAAGACATAAAGTGTACCTTGGCTATGAAATATAAAGTGATGAGTATAGGTAGAGCTGGTACTGCTGCTGCAGTGTAAAAATTCAGAAAGCGAATATATGTAGATGAAGATGCATCATGTATGCAGTTGTTCAAGTAGACCTCGAGGAAATGAGGAAGAAAAAAGAAAGATCTAGGTAAAGAAAGTCGTTCAAAATATCAAGAGTTATAGGAGAGTGCACAAACTGCAAAGGTAGGGAGGTAGCCAGGGAAGGAGGCATTTCTCTGCAGTCAGAAGTGCTGCTGTCATGTTTGCCATTTCACTGCAGCAGTCTCCTGAAAGGTAACTCTTTAAAAGCAGAAGATGCTACATAATGAGTCATTATGTGATTTTCTTATCACACATTTGAGTTTCAAAGAGTGAGATCTCAATCCTTCAGAACACAGGAGGAAAAACCATTTGTTGTATTAAAGCAGCAAATGTGAAGTGTTTTTTTATGTTGATTTTTATGCATAATAGGCAAATAATTCATTGTTCTGAGAATTTTTAAAGGCAGAATCAGTGGGGTTCAAAAGAGACTTAGAATTTTTGTTGGTAACACATGTTTCTGAGTGTATTTACTGGTAAAATACTTTATTAAAAGACTAGTAAACCTGGTTTCAAATCAGACTTCCAGACATTCTCATCTGTTGTGCAGCTGTTAAAGATTATACTGGATCAGATTAAATAGGCCTATTAACTAACTTTACCTAGTCATTTAGACAATGGTGCCCACTATTGCAGTATAAAGGAGGGCAAGTGAGATAGTAATCCTTCCACCAGAGATCTGTCCATGTTTTTTATGCCTGCAGTTCTCGGGGTTAAGGAACCAGAGGTGATAGATACCCTCGCATATTCATTCCCTGTTTTCCTTTTCTCACCATTTGTCCAATTTTTCTTGCACCTGTGTATCAGCAGTATCCTTCAGTTTAGCAAGGGATCACTTTTACTATTTGATCTGCTGCTGACTGATTCTCTTTTCAGCTCTCTAGTATAGGTAATAGCCAGAGAGCATTGACTACTGCAGAGTTGTCCCACTTGGGTTCTGTGTGCTTTCATGTGGGTTCCTCTCCTGCAGTTATGCATCACTTCCTATTTCTTGAAAGGTTAGTTCTGGAAATGCAAGCTCTGTAGACCTTGTACAGGACATAAGCTAGCTCTGACTGTTGTATGCTTATCTTTTTTTGTTGTAACTTTGTTTCCTAGACTTGTCAGCAACCTCTGCTGTGGAACTCTAATTGTAGGTCCCCCTAGTCTTCCACCTTTCTGGATGGAGGTGATAAAATTACTGAGGTACTGTGAAGTCGTGGGTTTTTCCACCCACCTTGATCAAGGGATGAGCAGCTGAACCATGTTTCTTACTGCCTCCTTTTGCACAGCCTCTTTAATTTTGTGTATCTGCTGGATTTTCAAATAAACATTTAATGGGGATCTTAATGTTAATGCTGTGCCATTGAAGATCTTCAGCCATAGAACCTAGGACGTAATAGCAAAATTGAATGCACCCAGAATACCTGTTAGTATAAGAATTTGCTGTAGTGTGTAATCAGGTTAAATATTAATGCAAAGAGTTTTGCCATTGCACATTTTTACCCATAACTTCTTTAATCTGGTATTATGCTTTTTTGCATAATTTAAATATAGACATCTGGACAATTTACTTAGCTAGCATAATGTTATGCGTTCCTGAAAGCCTCTGCAGAGTGTTTTCTCAGAGCTGTGTGCCAGCAGTTAACCAGTGTATATTTAAATAAAAGAATTGAGATTTTTTTTGTGGTGGAAAGTACAAAAGAAATTAAACTTCACTGAGGAATTCCGTTCATTAAAAGGTCACTATGCTAGTTCTGTGTGCTTTCTAATATTTTTGTGTGCCTTTGCCTGTGTTATTTATCTGTATTAATTGCATTGAAAGAAGTGCTATGCATAATAGAAGTTCTTTAACATGGGCAACTGTACAAAGATTGCTCTAAAAGTAATGCCCCCTATTTATTTCCATGGAAACCACAACTGATACACAGAATGCAGTAACACTGTTTGATAGAGCAAATTCTCAGCTACAGAACACTGTTTTTCAACTTATGGGCTCATTTAGCTGCTTTACACAAACACAGTGTTTCTTGTCCACGAGCTTGGAGATGCCTCCAGATCCAGTAGATTCAGCAGATGTGGTGCAGCAGAATGGAAGGGATCCCGTAACAGCTCTTGTATGTGCCACAGAAGTGCTGATGAATTTACCCCATCAGGATGTTTCTGGCAGCAGAAAGAGGCTGTCATTTCTGCAAACAATCCTCTTATCTTTACTGTGACTCAAGAAGGTATTTCCTTATGTACTGACACTGAATTTCTTTATGACTGAATTTCTACCAAATGAGTCTTATTTCATCTAGAGGTTCTGAAGGAAGAAAACTTTTTTTCTCTGCACAGTGCAGGCATTTATATTCACTGGAGTACTCCTTTGTGTGTAATACTTGACTTGCTTTATTTTCCACAGTTTATGGACGCATCTTAAATACAGAGGGAGTACATGTGCACTTTTTTTGTTCAAGGATAATTCAAGATAAGATGCATGCAGTGCATGCAAGTTTTTAAAGTTCTGCCTTGAGGCTTTCATTCATTTTCTGCATTAGTATTTTTTTTAATGGGGACAACGACCTTTCCTGCTCTTGGCATTCTGACATATGGATACTTTCTAAAATGGTATTGCACAAATGAAAGTGAATCAAGTTGGGGCATGTACCTTATTATTTCTCAGCCTTAGAATAGCTGACAGGCCCTCAATTTATTTCAAAAGAGGTCCTTCCTTCCTCCTTTAAAAGTTTCCTTTCTATGCCATCAAGGGTGAAAGAGGGACAATCTGTCTCCTTCTTTCTGGCCATTTTCTTATCTTCCTTACAAAGTGGGAGAACAGAGTAACTCATATTGTTGAAAGTGTGGCTTTTGGTTTAGTGCAGAATTGCACAGTTGGGAGTTTTCATTCAAATTTGGAATTAGATCTTCAGCCAAACGATTAAAAGTTTAGCAGTTACTCCGGATAAACTTCTTAAGCGTCAGGATTTTTAGTAAAAAAAGACTTAATAGAATCATGGAATGGCTTGGGTTGGAGCAGACTTCAGAGTCCCCCCAACTGCTGACATGGGCTGGCTGCCCTCCACCAGCTCAGGATGCCAGGGCCCATCCAACCTGGCCTTGGGCACCTCCAGGGATGGTGCACCCACAGCTCTCTGGGCAGCACTGCCAGGGCCTCACTGCCCTCTAAGTGAAGCATTTCTTCCTAACATCTGATGTATATCTCAGTCTCACTACTTAATTTTACTACAGTCTGTTGCGTTTGTTTTAATAGTTCCCTTAAAAGAGTGTATTCTATTTGTGAATAGTAGTCATTGAAGACGTAAAGTTTTAGAAACTCGAATTGTGTTCTTTGATTTTGGATATGAATAAATAATGCAACAATTTTAAGTCGCAATTATACACGCTTTATTTTTGAATATACAGTCAACGTATTAAATATGAAACACTGAGAATCGAAGCTTTTTTTCTTTCATCTTAATTATTTGTGACAGATTTTTCTCTCCCAGGGATAATTTTGTTATCTCTCAGGATGCCTTTTTTTTTTTTTCCCCTTAGTCAGGGATGTTAGCAAATGCTTTGTTTATGCTGGAAAAAATGTTCTGCTCTTAATATTTCATCAGTTGCAGTGGGCTGGAGGTGCCAGCAGTTGTGTGAACAGCCACCTATACTCACTGTTTTAAGTCTTCAGTCTTGTCATATAGGAAGGTTATAAATTATGTGTAACAGTAGGTGCCACTCAATAAATATTTAATATGAGATAGATATTTTGACTGAAATTACTTTTTCACTTGAACAGTGATTTAAACTGTATTTTTTGGTTTTATGAGGTGACAGTTTTATAATATCAAGGAATAGCTGGATGCAGTTTGAATGTCAGAGAGCTGCAGGGCAACATTAATCACAGCTTTTTTTTTCCTTCTTTCTTAAGGCTGGAGAGCTTTTTAGTGCACCCATGACCAGTCCGGGATTTCCTGGTTTTGTTTTGGAGTCTTTTTTGTGTTGTCACCATCTCATTTTGCCCATTTTTGCCCAGTCACTAGAGTACATCATACAACAGTGTTGATATTGATGGTGTTTTATACTGTGCAGGAAAAATGAAGTAGTAGACCTTTTTTCTTCAGATTTGTCAGGCTGCTGTATGTAGGAAAATACACATAGCATTTGTAAGAGAAAGCAGATATATCGCTGTAACGTCTCGGTTGGCTCTGAAGAGTGAAGATAACTTGAAGAAGTATTCACAGTGTTGTCAGAAAACTTGTTTTCTGTATTTTCTGGCACCAGGAGAAAAGTGTGTGCTTCGTAATACACAGAAATTGGTGCTGCTTTTCCTTCCCAAGTTGTTACTCTTCCTTGGTTTCTAATGGTTTAGTTCTTTGGGTAGAAAACCTGGTTCATTTTTAAAGGTGGTGTGTGTGTGTGTTCTAGTCTGCGGCTGTTACCTTCCAGGTCTGGGAGACCAATAGGATTTGAGTTAAATTTGAAAAGTTATGAATACTAAAACCTCTTTCAAAGCTATAGTTAATTCTCAGATACTGTGCATACCCATAGCACTGGTATTTTCAGTACCCACCAGCCAACTGGTGTGCAGCCAGACACTGAACAAGAGCAGCCCTGGCAAACTCCATCCCCACTCCTCCCTTCAGTTTTTTTTGGTTGTCGGTTGTCCTGGTTGCATTCTCTCCCATCCTCAACAAGCCTCAGATTGGCAGTGCTTGTCATCGCCAGGCCTCACTGTAGGAAGGCTCAAAGGGCAGCACCTTTACAATCTCCTTGGGCTTGAGGCTTCTGAAACAAATCATTGCTAGGCCTGGATGGAAATTCCCCTCAGAGTAAAAACCTCCTTCTGCGTTGCCAAAAGCAGTGGTTGAATGGCCCAGTGCCAAAATGTGAGCTTTGTTTCTGATGCCTCCTGTATGCCGCTGAGCCTTGTATACCACAGGATATAGGTCCTGGGTAGCTCTGCATGGGGATTTGAACAAAGCTGGAGGTGCAGAAATCATTGCCTAGAGGTCTTATGAGGGTGCTGGAGAGAAGGATTTGAAAGGATTTCTGCCCTGCAGAAAAGGCCCTGGGGGTGTTGGTCCACGGCCAGCTGAACATGAACCAGCAGCGTGCCCAGTTGAGCCAAGAAGGTCAACTGCATCCTGGCTTTTCTCAGCAACAGTGCAGGCAGCCAGCAGGAGCAGGAGGTGATTATCCCTCTGTGCTTACTGCTGGCATTCATTTTTGGGCCCCTTGCTCTAAGAAGGCTATTGAGTTGCCTGAATGCATTTAGAGAAGAGCAGTGAAGCTCCTGAAGGGACTAGAAAACACGACTTATGTGAACTGGCTGAGAGAACTAGGATTGTTTGGTCTGGAGGAGGCTCAGGGGAGGCTTCATTGCCCTCTACAACTGCCTAAAAGGAGGTAGGAAGGTGGGTGTCAGTCTCCTTTTTCAGGTGACAAGTGATAGGCGTGTGGAAGCTGCCTTAAGTTGCGTCAAGATCTTAGATTAGATATTAGGAAGAATTTTTTTTCTCATAGAGGTAGGTCAAACATTAGAAATAGCTGCCTTGGGAAGTGGTGGAGTCACCATCCGTGCAAGTATTTGACACACATGGGAGTGGAACTCAGGGACACTGTTTATTGGTAGCCTTGGTAATGTTAGGTAGGTGGATTTAATAAACTTTAAGGTCTTTTGTAACCCCAGCGATTCTTTATTTCTTCCAGTGTTAAAGCCTTCCACTTACTCTCCTGCTGAGTGATACTTTCTCCCACAGATGCTGCAGAGTGTGGCCCAAAGGAAATGTGAAGAATTAAAATTATGTGCTGCTAATATTTCCTGCGTTTCTTTGCTCTTGCCCATGCTTCCTTTATGTTGGATGATGTTCTAACTGCTTAAGCTTACTGGGTTTTCAGGTGTCTGGGTTTTTAATTGCATAGGATTCACTTTATTTAAAGGACTGCCAAAAAGTTTTCAGTTTTCTATTCTTTAGCCATACTGAATTCTATGTGGTTTTAAATTCTTCTTGCTATCATGTATGGCGATACAGAGCTTGCTTTTATACAATGTTACTTTGTTATTCTCTTGATTGATCTCCCTTATCTGGTATAATTCAGCTGTTTGTCTGGCCTCTTTCAAATAGCACCTTCAGAGATTTCCTGAATGGTAAGCTTGGAACACTCACTGGAAATATAAAAGTTGCATTTAAAATGTTAGGGGAAAAAAACCCTGCCAATTTTTTTGTACTATCACAGAGAATGAGTTACTTTAAAGACAGTTTAAAAAGAGAATGCAGAGTATTTCTTGCATATCTTAATAACTGTTCTTTTTTCCTTTTCAGGAGCAAACCTTGGCTCTGAGGAAAGAAGGGATAGGTGTTGTGTTAGATTCTGAACTGCCTCATTTAATTGGCATCGATGATGATCTTCTTAGTACTGGCATCATCTTGTATCACTTGAAGGTAAACATGTATCTTTGCTTCCATAACCCTTGTATGCTTTGTCATTTTTGCTATCTAAATGCAGTGCTCTCCACTATGGTAAGAAAAGCTCTGTATATTTTTCTCATAGGTTTATCCTGAGGGTTAATTGGTTGACCAGAGATGGGTACTTACTATACTGAAATGATGGTCCAGTACACAAGAGTTGAGTTTGTTAATATATCGTGTAATAAAGACTGTGAAAGTAATTTTTGAAATGCTAGGGAAAAAGAGTGGTGTGTTGAAACATAATTCCATAACTCTCTGAGAAAGATAAACCATTTCTTTGTATGAGAGAAGGGAGATTTCAGCTGAAAATGTGTACGTTTCTCTCTTAATTAGGAGGGCCAAACATACGTTGGCAGAGAAGATGCTGTGACAGAACAGGACATTGGTATGGAATTTTGCATTGTTATTTTTCCTTTCTTTCTAACATCCCAGGATGTTAACAGAGCTTTATAATTTTCCTTTTTTTTTTTTTACTTCAGTTAGTCGTTCATATGTTCTTGCATATTGTAAATTTTAGGAGATTTTTAAGGCTGCATTACGTGGGTTTTGCTTCTAGGAACATGACTTACGAAATAGTTTGTGGGATCAGATCTATTCATATTCATATACTTGTTTCTTATTTCTTCCTACTCTTGAAATAGCCTTCCGCCAAAATATTATCCCTTTTCATATAGCACCTGTCACAATTGCTGTACAATCATTCTCTTAACCTTTGTACAATGAGAATATTTTTATATCGTTATACCTAAAGCAGTTGTAGATCTTTAGATTTGGGTGGGAGAAAATTCTGGAAGTTAAATGAAAAGTAGGTAGGCTTCTTGTACTGTATTTCTTACTTTTTTGAAAAACAACTAGATGGCATTGCTGGACTGCCCTGTTGCATTTGTTGTTTAGGGGTAGTTTCATTAAATATACTACATCCTTAAATTCTCAGATGAAAAACTGAGAAGTCTGGTGATGTATTTTTATACGTACCCAGTGGTTAAAAGATGTGTGGATTAGAATTTATATATAAATACAACAGAACTCACATTGCTTTGTAATGTTAAGCAATATGGGTAGAGATAATGACACGCAACACACAGAAAGTAGCATAACTGGTAAGTACCTGAACGTGATGGAACATATAACCTTATTCCAGCCTTTCTTATAGTCTAGAATTGCACGTTACCATGGAATTGCTGAGTGACTTAGGGTGGGAGGGATATCTTTAGGATCATCTAATTCCAACCCTTTGCTGTGGGCTGGTTGCCCCGCACCAGCTCAGGCTACCCAGGGCCCCATCCAACATGGCCTTGGGCACCTCCTGGGATGGGGCACACACAGCTCTCTGGACAATCCATTCAAGTGCCTTGCAACTCTCTTTTGTCCTAGCATCTAATGTAAATTCTCCCCTCTTTTAGTTAAAAACTGTTTCCTTTTATCTCTGTCTGCACAAGTGAAAAGTCAATCCCCTTCCTGCTTATAATCTGCCTTCAAGAAACTGGAAGGCTGCAGTGAGGTCTCCCCCCCCAGTCTTCTCCAAGCTGGATAAGGCCACGTCCCTCCACCTTTCTTTATTGGAGAGGTGCTCCAGCCCTCTGAGCATCCTTGTGACTTTTCTCTGGACTCACTCCTGCAAATCTGCATCCAGGGGCCCAGGCCTGGATGCAGTGCTGTGGGTGGGACCTCACAACAGCAGAGTAGATGGGGACAGTCACCTTGCTGGCCCTCACCTTGCTGGCCACCCCTCTGTTGATGCAGCTCAGGGTACAGTTGACATTCCAAGCTACATGATCACACTACTGGCTCGTGTTCAACTCATCAACCATCAGGACCCCCAGGTGCTTCTATACGGTCTCTCAGTTAAATTAGGCAATAAAGTCTGTCTCTACAAATACATTAACTTTCCTTTCCTGTTTTCTTTATCAGAAAAAAAAAAACAAAAAACACTTATTCATCTGGTGCCAAAACATAGGAGAAAAGACCATTATGTAAAATAAATCAGTAAAAAGCACTTCTGCTGCAGTGAAACAAAAGAAAACAAAAAAATGGAGTCAGTGGGTAAGGAATGTGGGAAGTGACAAAGGAAAGAGCAAATATTGTTCAGAAAATAACATGGAAAGACATTTGGAAATATGTTATGCAATATGTCCTTAGTGAATCAGTATCACCATGTAAATCTTATTAGTTGTTAAAAGACTAATGATTTTATTTTTGTATGTTTAGTTCTTCATGGTCTTGATTTGGAAAGTGAGCACTGCATCTTTGAAAATCTTAATGGGACTGTGAATCTAATACCACTGAATGGAGCACAGTGCTCTGTGAATGGAATTCAGATTACCAAGGCCACGCACCTAAACCAAGGTATTACCCAGCGTTGTGTTGTCTTTTCTGGCAAGACCACTGAAAAATATGCATGTATATAGAGGGATTACAGTGTAATTCATTTTAATTTTTATTCAGTTTCTTCTCATCTGCAGCACAAGGTGATCAGCAGAGCCGTGGAGTTCTTTTCTGTCACAGAATTGCTATGTGGTGCAAAGAGAACTCTTCACTAATTTAAGCCACTTCTTAATCTTCAGTGTGAACTGATACTTACTGTTTGATTTCATTCAAAGTTTATACATGAAGTGAACTTCGTGGCAGATTGCTTAGATTGCTGTGGTATTAAGAAAAAGAATATTGGTTTCTGTGCGAATAAAATAACATTAGAGAGTTATTTTTTTCAACTCCTCAGAGGACCAGGGCAGCCCCATTTAGCACACTGTTGCCAAATCCTCTAGCACAGCAGGAGATTCAGCTGGAGTATCTGTTAACTGCAACTGTAGGGAAGTGACAGACAGGGGGAGGCTAACCCGTACAAATGACATTTAGAGAATTATAAGTTTAATATTAAAGCTTTAAAATCTGGAAATGAAAAAAGCTCCTGGGACAACTGTGACCAAAGATGTATTTTGTTGGCATGGAAAGAAATGTAATCAAGTAGGCTGTGAGGAGCGCTGCAGCAGAGGTTCTGAATCTTTTATCTTCCAGGAGAACCAAGAATACCTTCCATTTAGCTAAGATCTGCAGGCCTGTTGAGCAGCAAGGGTTTGCTGCAGCCCAGTTGCTGAAAAGCGGTGCCATTTTGCATTCCCAGACAGAAGCTTTCTGAGCTCATTTTTAAACTCCAGTGCTTCAAAATTCTGCTTATGGAAAGCAAAGAGTTTTGATGTGAGGAGGGGATGTGTTTGATTCTGCAAAGTGTCTATTTGTGTGGAATAAGAGTCCTGCAGACAGAAAGAAAGCCCAACCCCTTTTGTCTTTAATTTGAGTTAATGCTACTGATATCTTGCTAAAAGCATTGGCAAGAAACACGTAACATGAACTGCAGCTGCAATACCTCATCACTTCTTTAGCCTACTGCATTTCACTGGCCTCAGAAGGAAGTTGGAGTTTGATTGCAATTTCCCTCCTCTAGGTGATGTAGCAACTTGATATTTGGACAGTAAAGGGTGGGAGCGTAGTTTGTTGTTGTTTTTTTGCCTTCTGACTTTCTGTCTAAACAAATCTGCAACACAGAAAGAGGGGGCAGAGAAGGGATTGCTTTGAATTACTAAATTGTGCAAAACAGCTGCCTGGGCTGACCTGTGGACCGTGTAACCAGATTGAGTTTGAAGGAAGGGTTACAGCTATGACATCGGGCTAGCAAAGCTGATAAAATAACTGATTTAACAACTTGTGCACTGTGCATGTATCCTAGCCGTGTTAGCATTTAGTCTCACAGCATGAAGTGGCAGCCTCTTTAAGTATCTGATTCGGGTATTGCTGATTATCTGCTGATATATTTAAGTGTTTCCGTTTATGATGATCAAAAAAATCCGACACATTTTCAAATGAACAGTTATTAATAATAATAATAAAAAGAGACATAGTAATTAATTACCACTTCCTTCTTCAGATTAATTCCTGCATCTGTGAATTCTAGCTAATGTGACCTATCTGTGTAAATGCAACTCATTACCCTATTTTTACCTTATTAAGAGCCTCTGGTAGAATTTCTAAAAGTAACTGAACAAATATTCACCAGAGTTTGTCCTTTACCTTAAATTTGTCCTCAGTTTAAACGGTGTTTTCCATTTTTTAAGCTAAGCTGCCAACTCTTGTATAGTGAACATAATCTCTCAATGATTGTTTCCTTTTATAGTTTGTTAATAAAAAGAAGCTCTTACAAACAACAAAAAAAGGAACTTAGAAGTTTGGATGATCTTAATTATAGATACTTTTGTTTGCATGGTTCCAAAATATTACAGCGTGGAGATGAGAAGCATGTGATGATATTTGAATGCACATTCTTCATATTTATTTCCTATGCTCTCTGGTCATTGTTGTTGGGGTTCACCCATTAGGTTAGCAGATCAGAGGTAAATGATAGACCGGTTCTGCATAGTTCTTGTTGCTGTACTGTCAGTGTATTTGTGAAATCTTTTGTTCTTTGCCATTTAACTTTCAAGGAGAATAAGAATTGTTGCGTAGAATAAACAAGTAAAAAGCAAACTGCATAGCAAATTCAGTTATGTTTCCATGACGACATTTACACTGCACATTTGCATTCTGATGGGGAACTGCATTGTGTAATAACAGATAATCTGACCTGATGCTTAGGAATTATTTGACAGTGTGGCTTTGATCAAAACTTTTTTTTCCTTAATAGGTTTTTGTGTTGCATATCTCTGTTTGTCAAATGGAAGTTAAGACTGTAGTTATTCCATAATAGTAGAATAATTAAAAAGTAGCAAGCATGTAGAGGTTTCATAATGCAAAAAGTGGCATGTTGATGCCTGTGACATCAGAATAAAAAAAGAGGAGTGTAATAGGAGAAGTGGGAGAGTTGTATTTCCCTTTGTATTCTTCTCTTTCACCGTACTGTGTTAAATTGAGCAAACTGGTCTAGTGGTAGGCAACCCTGACTGGAACAGGAGGATCATTAAGGTCCCTTCCAACCCAAAGCATTCTGTGATTTTAAATACTTCTGTAAATATATAATGTAACATGCACACATCTCCTTTCCCCTATTCAGACTTAAGCCAGATCCTCCCCTGCTAGGCTCACGATCATATGATTTGGAGAGGTACTGGAAGAGAAACACAGTTGTTGTTCGTATGATCTGCCATCTGCTTTTGAATGTCATGTGCTGTTTTTAAGACTTTCTCCTATTTTTTTTAGATGTGTGAAGTTAGGAACATGCATCTATATCTGTAATCATTTATTTAAGTACCCACCTTCTACCTACTAAGGTCAAAAATATTTACAATTATTTTAATCTTCATCTGGAAGTAACAACTCCGATTTTACTGAAATCCTCATTGTCTCCTCTGCTAAAGTCATCAAAACAGCCTTCCCAGCAGACAGCAAGAATGGGATAGAGAGATGTTTGGCTCTACTGCCTGCGTGTGAAGGCTAGCAACTGTTACACCCCTTCCACTACAGCAGTCATGACCACCAGGGACCCATTTTAATATGCTTACATTAAAAAATAAATGTGCCTGGGACACTTCATGAGGGAAAGGTCAACTGGTTGTGTTACATAAATTAGGAAGGTGGTATCAAAACACCTCTGCAGTATGATCTGCATACAGATCAGTGAAACGTTACTCTTGTAAAGATTCGATGAGGTAAGCTGTTTGGTCCAAGATTTGATCTGTTGTGTAGACAGCAAGAAGTGATACTGTGGTTGTAGTGCCTTTTGTCATTGATTTCTCAAGACTGAATGACCTTATTCAGATGATGTTCTTAACCGAGCTAATTTTAGGAGGACCGCTCCTTATTAAGGACAGCATTTTGTTCTCTGATGATGACAGTTTGTGTGAAGAGGCTGTAAGTGCTTTTTTTTTTTTTTTTCAGGTTGTAAGTGTAATAGAATCCTTTTTCTCCTAAAAGTAACTCACACAGACCAACAGATGAATGCTTGATTTTGTTGTGGTTAACTTGGAATGCTTCATTGTTAGGAGAGTAGTGAAACATCACAGACCATGTGCTCTTCAGTAGGAAACTATTCATCTTGATGTCACCATTCTTATAACGTTATAAGAATTGCCCAGAATCACATTATATGTGGATCTGTACCATAACTGATTAAATACCGTAATGGAGTGGAAGTGAGCAATATGAATTATTCAAGGCTCTTCCCTCAGAAAGTAACTATGGAGTATAAAGGACTAATAATCTTGTTCTGAGTGATGACAAACTTCAGTGTTCTTCTGCATAAAGAAGAAAAAGGTTAATGAGACTGCAAGTAAAGGAAAAGTAGAGCTTTCAGTTTAGGCAGAATCAAATTTTCCTTCAGTCAGTAGTGGATGACTGATGGTTACTTTGTTCGTAGTCATATTTGTGGATGTTCCCATGGTGTTTGGTACCTGCTGGTAGCCTTCAAATTAGTGCTGTTGTAGAGTGTATAGGTCAAAGATGGTCAGCTGCTATGTTTGCTTCCTCTTCCTAACCTTAATCTAAACTCCGTGAGTATAGTTGACATTCGTGTGCACGAAGATGTATTTTTTTTTTAAGCAGGAAGAAGGAGGAATAAAGTACACACTTCTGTTAACAGAGCTGTGACTGTGTTGTTAACACACTTGAATTGTCAAAATTCATTTTCATTTTGTTCTGAATTAATGGAGGGTTTTGCTTACATACTGGATGACTGAAAAATCATTTGTCATTGCCTGGTACATTCTGTTGACAGTAAATGGTATGTGTTTTTCTCATCAGGTGCTGTGATATTACTTGGAAGAACCAATATGTTTCGCTTTAACCATCCCAAAGAAGCTGCTAAACTAAGGGAAAAAAGAAAGGTAAGATGAAGTCAGCATTTGGGGGAATTTAAATCCCTTCACAGCTTTCTTGCTAGTGCAGACACACCTTGGTCATTGTTGAATTTGTTCTGCTTTGCTTTACATAGAATATTTCATGAAGTGAAACAAGAGTGTATCAGTTTTTGTCTAACTCATGCATTTTATGGTCTGTTGTTAGAGTGGACTGCTGTCTTCCTTCAGTTTATCTATGACAGATCTTTCAAAATCTTGTGAGAACCTATCAGCAGTTATGCTTTATAATCCAGGGTGAGTATATTCACAATGCTGTAGTAAAAATTGCAACTGTTCTTCATTTTAGTTGTTTGAATGATCTGAATGGCAGTAAGAGAAACTATTTTGTTCTCAGTTTGACAGTATATACATGCTAAATAATGGGCTTCTGGGTGAGGTGAGAACTTCTGTGAAGTGTCATTAGAACTAAAAATTCACGTTCATTCTAGAAAATGGGGTAAGATGACACTAAGATTTCCAGCCTGCTTAGAACTTGCTTTTAGCTGGGATGCAAGAACTGTAACTGCACCAGCAAACAGCCTTGCTAACAGATCTGATGTAAAGTTGTGCTTGGAGTCCCAGAAAAAAGATTTGGCATTATATAACCGGGGCAGTTCAGCACAGTAATGATAATGCAAATTTTACATTTATGCTTTCTTCAGAATTACAGGCTGACTGTTTTTCATCAGAAAAATGTGTTGTAAACAGAAAAGTTAAGATTTCTCAAGTTTGTATAAAACCAATGAAGACATAAAAAAGGCTTCGTAATAGATGTCAGTACGTTCTCAGTATATACATCTTAGTAGGTGGCTAAGGTAGGATATGGAAAAGTATTTTATTGTGCAGTTAGAAAGAAATAGAATGTTTGTTGTGGAGAAGCTGATTTTAATGTCTTTAGCAGTGTTTTTTAAGTGATTTATGGGGAATAATGGTATTTTTTTCTATTTTCTTACTTTTTGCCAGTAGCTAGTGCCTGTGTTTTATATTGACAGTGAGATGACACTCTTTAACCACCTGTGTGCTTTTGAAAAATTGTCAATAAATTGAGTTACAGGCTTGAGTAGAGCAGATTTATTCCTAAATTTTACTGTGGGGTTGTTCTCTATCTGTTAGAACTTAGGAAAATTAGACAGATAATGATAAGTGTAAGTTAAAAAGTGTCTTCAGTACTGAGTGTATCCAACAACATTGCTTCAAATGTGATTGATGCTCTTTTGCTATCTACTTACAAGAGTGTACGTGTAATAACATTGCATCAAGTGCTGTGTTTATAATTCTTTTGCTACTAAACTTCCCACAAAGAACAAAAGAAAGGGAGCTAGTTGTTCATAAATTGTCTTTTTTTTTGAGACAGAAAAGAAGGAGTAGGTCAAAGAAGTGTCACTATATTTGTATGATTTTTTCTTTTCCTATTTCCTTAACCGTTTCAAATGGTTAGATCAAAACTTCTGAAGACATCTGTTAGTACTGTATTTCCAGAGGCCTATGGAAAGTTCCTATTTTCTTTGTTACTCCGGGTACTGATCTGCACTGGGGTACCATGAGCTTTTCCCCATGTAGTTTCTCTTATATTGTGAGGAATAATTGCATTCTTCTGCACAGTGCTGGCCCTGACTTTGCAGAGAGCATAAATTAGGACAGATTGTTTCAGAATTGCTTCACTTTTAGTCTTTCAGATTTACAGCAAAATATAACAGCATGGCCATGGCCCAATTGAAAATAGGGTTCAGAATGATTGCTCTTACCAGCGAGTTCATACTGCTATATCCTGTTTTGCAGAGAGGATTTTTTTCCATGATCCTTTTGTAAAAGGAAATTAAAAAAATAAAATAAAATTAGATGTTACTTGACCTAGGATGGAGCAGTTCTCAGCAAATCGTTTTTACATTCTTTTTTTCCAACATTTTGTGGAATATCATTTCTTTTTTCCTCATCATTTTCTTCCAGGAGCTTACCTTATTTTCCTGGAACTCATACAGTATGACTAATATAATTATCAATGTCTTCAGCAATTCTTAGAAGTTCTATCCATGTTGTATGTCTTGTGACTAGTATTTTCCTTTTTTGGGGGGCTGATAACAGAGAGCTGTTACTGGTGAAATAGAAGATAAGATTAGGTGAAAACCCTCTTCATATTCTTGAATGCTTTCATGACAGTGTTTCATTAGACTGTAAACTATGAGCAGAGAGTAAATAATTAATACTGTCCTGCTATTCTGCAGTCAATTAATCTTTGTGAACTGCCTTTCAGGAATGGATATTTTGTCTTACTTAATTTGTAAGCACAAGCAAGCTTTATGCTTAAGGCTCACATCACAGGAGGAACGCATGACTGTCACTTGTTTTTAATCAATATCTATTCCAGCTACTGCTAAGTACATTTGTTTTTTGAAGTGAGGAAGCTCATAGTTGCCAATTCATTATTTAGACTCTTATCCCTATATTTAGATACTTCAACAATGTTTAAAACAATACATGCCGTACCTAATAATACACTTGGCCCACACAGTGCAGAGGTGGTTCTGATTCTAATAGATCAGTGACTAAAGAAAAAATATTTCAAGTATGGCTGGTTTTACCTCTTTTATGAGTGCTACAAAGAGGAGGTAGGCTCTGAAGCCTGCAATGCTGTTCAGCTGAGCCTTGGTCTTGTAAGTTAGCAGAAGAAAGCCTGTTCCGTAATTGATGCCACTTTGTGGACAGCAGTTTGGCAGTAGCTGCTTTTCAGCTTAGACTATGGCTCCATGACAATTTTAAGTTTATTTATGTTGACAGTTTTATGCTAAAACTGTTTTCGTTCCATTTCCTCAATTGTGACAGTACTGGTATTTTGTTGGGTTTTTTTTCCTCCTGGTGATGTATTGAGCTTGTCCAAATAGGTGTAATTCCACAGAAAGTATCACTGTGAGGGAAACAGGTGGCTGAGGTAATTACAAGTTAGAAAACATGCTTTGAATAAAGCAGTTCCCAAGCGTTTAGGGCTTAGTAATATTCAAAGCAAGTGGTTTGATATCCATAGAGAGTTTGCTCACAGTACAGGACACGGACTGCTTCCTTTATTCTGAGCCTTCATGTAGGGTTTGGAAGGGACCTCTAGCGATCATTGAGTCCAACCCCCTGCCAAAGCAGCTCCCTAGACCAGGTTGCACAGGTAAGCATCCAGGCAGGTCTTGAACATCTCCAAAGATGGAGGCTTCACCGCCTCTCAGTGCAGCTCCAGTGCTCCGTCACCTTCCTTCCAGTTTCAGTTCAGATAACCTAAAGGCCGGAAGCTAAATTTGCAATTTTTGGAGGTTGCAATAAACGTTTTGTAGTGTCTAGAATCTGTAGCAGTCAGTGGTGGAAGAGCCTGTGGGCTATTCCTTTCAGTTGTTATGAGAACAGATAACATAAGTGGCAGCTGCTGTGTGTGTGTGGCTCTATGGTCTCCTTATGTAGCTGGCTGAAGTTTTTGGGTCTGGGATGTGTCAATAAGTGGCTGTCTCCTTTGAAGCTGTTTGTGGTCCAGACTTATTTCAGAGCCTGGGACAGTGATAGCACCTAATTTAAAACACTGTGTATTTAGAAGAACAATAAAAGAAAACAAAACCAACGGAACTTTTAATGATTGGTAATACCTCTTAAAGCACGTGGCATTAGCTAGTTTCTCAGCCCTGTTTTCAGTGCACATTGATGCTTGTTATTCTAAAATGAAGAAAATGAGAGAGTAGGGACAACTTATGCTCGTTTGGAAAGGATTCAGCTTTTGAACAGACTTCAAGTTTTTGCAACTAAATGCAACTAAAAGTACTCCTTTTTTTTTTTTTTTTTTCATTGGAAAGAAAACCAGTATCACCAAATTAGCTCTGTAGGCTAAGAATAGTGTCCATATTAGCAGTTGATTTTTAAACTCTTTGTTTGTTTTTCAATCCCCAAACATTTAGTGTTGGTCACTGAGACATAGTTGTCTTTAGCTGAGTTCACTGAGACTTCATTCCACTTTCAGTGTTTCTTTCCATATGGTTATTCCCAACTTCTTCTGTATCCTGAAATTTTGTTTTCTTTCAAGATGGCAACATGCAGACTTTTGCTCATTTTATTTGCATGTTGCCCATATGAAAATCATTGTTACCTTTAAATATATTTTCTGATGGGCGATCTGTGTGTGTGGCTTTGGTTGTGTGGGTTTTTTGTTTGGTTGGTTGTTGATTTCCTATAAATGTTATCTTACTGTACAAAATCCTTTGTTCTGCTCATTCCCAATCTTTTTCTCGAATCCAGTGTCATGCAAGACTGCTTAAGGCAATAAGCTTTGGATAAAGCAGTTTTTCTCATAGATTTGTGTTGAAGATTTCATTTATGGGCCTTCTGTAAACTATATTATACTGTAACTGTAAAACCACTCATGAGAAACCTTGATTTGTCTCCAGCATGTTAGTTTTCTTTTTTAATTAATCTCTTGCATTGGGCTACTGAACAGCATTGTAGCATCTTTGTAGTCTTGACAGTATTCAGTCTTCCTTAATAGATGGAGTACCAGATCACACCTTTGTGCTGTGTAAATTAGGCTATTGTGGTATTGAACTAGTTGAACTGGCTTTCTTTTCTCTGCAGCTTATCTGCACTGTGCTTATCACTAGATGTGGCATGTTTTTCAGTAAAATGGTGACTATTTAATTCTACATTTATCAGATTAAGTTCCTCTCTGGTAGATCTACAAAAGAAGAAAGAGTAGATTCTAGTCCTTAATATCTGTATTATTATTATTATTATTTTTAATTTCAAGTTTATATATATTTTATTCACAGTGGTGCTCACGTTAATAAAGAGAAGAGAGATCATGGGAAAAACTGTTTTATTAAGGACAGACTAAACCACAGCACATCAGTCGTGCATCTGTACTTTGTAAAATGGGCAGCAATTTCTTAGCCAGTGATGTTTTTGGCAATACTGAGACTTTATTTTAGTAACTTCTTTAAGAGGCAAGGTTCCTGCAATCACTGCTCGTGCTGCTTCCCCTGATCCTCTCCTGTCCTGAGATAACTTTGAACTCATAACCAGTTTGAAGCAAATGTTGCAGAGCTGGTGGTATAAAAAGTTGTGAATTCCTAAACGTGTAGAAGAGATGAGCAGCCAGATAAGGAAGATGCGCATTATTTTTACCCTTGTGGAAATAAAGGCTGCAGTGTAAGCACCATTGATAGAGAACAAAGGCACTGAAAACCCACGTGTTAGCAGCACTTTCAGTGGAGCTTCAGCCAATTTGGGTGTTACTGCATCTGTGCAGCAGCAATACATGGGGCTGCCTTAGGTCTTCTGTTAATAGGACAGTATCTTACTTTTCTAAAATGTATTCTTTTAGAGCAGTTGGATGTGCTGGCTGGAAGCTGTTGGTTGAGATGTTGATGTTGATCCATATTTATCTTTGGGAAGCAGCCATTTACCCTGAAGAATGAACTGCTTTTGTGTTGTTCATTCCTGTCTTTCCCCAAAAAACCCTTTCAGCAGCTGGAGGTTTCCTTCAGTGTGAAGTAAAACTGATGGTTGCTGCCAAAGGTGGTAGAGATGCTTCATCAAGGAGAAAATCATGCGTTTTCACCACAGGCCTGTTTTTATATCAGTGACTGCTGTGATGGCTTGTTTTCCTTCTATCAGATCTCGATGAAAAGCCAGCTACCATTTTTATGTGTATATAAAATGTTTGCCAAATTTTGTGTTTTACAAGACTGTCGCAGCATCAAGAGATTTTGCTTTGGGCTTTGTGTATTATGTTAGCAGATCAGAAGTGTTTTATTTCTCTGTGGCTTAACTAAGCATGGGCACACTTGTAAATCATCTTTGCTGACTATCTTAGCAAACATGGCTTCCATCTGACAGTGCTTAACAGACATCTGCATTTCCAAACTCCAGATCCCTAGGGTCTGTATTATTCTGGACAGAAATAATGATGAATGTGGCCCAACCCTGGCTAAGAAGTGAGAGCCAGCTGCTATGAATTCTAGAGGCAGACTGTAACAAAATGGAGGGATTTTCAAATGTCACATTAAAAAAAAAAAGTTTATTAACCAATGCATAGGGCTTTTGCTTTCTGAAGATATCCTGAGATTGCTCTTTTTTTTTTTTTTTTTTTGCATAACTTTGTGAATTTTGCACTGCTGCTACAGAAATAGTGATGGGTTTAAAAGTACATCAGTTATCATCTCTTCTTGTAGGCACTATCTTAATGACACAGCACAAGTGCCTATCCCAGACATACTCATAATGGGAAGGTGAAGGAGCTCTTGATGGAACATTGATTTGAAAGCTCCGAACGTCTGAAGCTGTGTATAGAAATCTGTGTTTTTTAGTCTCATAGGCATTGTAGAAGGCATTTTTAATATTAGTTATTAGTGAGAAATGGGGGGGAAATGGTATTTTCAAAACTGATGCTTCTTCAGTAATCCAGTGGTTAGAATGATGCTTCTTGAGCCTTGTGGAGTCGTGGTTTACTCAAACTGTTTTATAAACATGACCTTCGTGGTATATATTTTTTTTGCATGTTTCCAAGGTCAGCTCCTTTTTGCCACAAGTACTTTTATGACTTTGGAAAGAAATACTAAATATACCGTAGTTTTAAAACACCTGCCTGCTTAATTGCAATCATGACGTCTTAAATTGCAGTTCCACAAATAATTCAAGTTAGCTCACCGTGCAGTCTTGCATTTTGTCAGTGTTAATGAACTGGCTCACCTGCAAACTGCTGAAGTTGTAACAGTTCTGAAATCACTGGAGATTTCTGTATTTAGTTGAATATTTCAGCCCACATTTAGGCTCTTTGCACTTCAAAAAAGCACAGAAAATATTTATTTTGGAAGGCTGCCTTAAAGAATATAAATCTGTTGGAGGAAATTAAAATACGAGAGAGACTTCTGTACAACTGTAATAACAGGCAGTATTAAAAGTGACAGAAGATACTTTCTCGTAATTACTCAGAGCCGTACCAAATTAAGCATATTAAAATCTCAAAATATTTGAGATACAGAAGTTTGTATTGTGTTCTGTGCCCGAGTGTTTCACTTTGTAGGATTGTGCTTTTTCAGCCTCACTGATCGCATCGTAGTGATGTGTTACTTCTCTTGGGAGGAGGAGGCAGAGCTAGGAGCATTCTGTAGCACTGTTTCAGAGCTCTTTCACTTAGAACTGGCCAAGCCAATAAACCATAGGATGATGAGCATCGATTAATGACTATTGGCATTTGTAAAACAAGTTCAGAAAGAATCACTGTGTAAATTTTACTTTGAATTGTAATGCAGTTGACTATTCCACGGGTCTAACCTATTTAACCTCTAATAAAACAAACTGTTGGTGATGTTAAAATATTCTATACTGCTGTTGCATTTTTTTCTATCAATTCCTCTCTTAATTGATTGCTCTGTTTCCCCCTACCTCCCCTGGCAGTCTTTTCCCTGTAAAAGGACCGATCTGTTTAAGGTAGAGAAATTCAATTCCTATCTATTGATTGCCACATCCGCATGTTGTTAACTTACGGAGGCTATCCTAATCATTTATGTCTTTTTTTTTATCTTTACTTTTTCAGTAGTTTTTTTTTCTTTTCCTCTAGAAATTCATTTACTCTTCTATTTGTTCTCAAGTGTCCGACAGCATGATATCTAATTTGTAACCCTAATGAAGGAAGTATTTTCTGTTGTTGTAGAAAGTAGTTCATAAAACGTTTTTCATTCACATCATTGTCATAATCTTTTAAACAGACACTGCAAAATGCATTTTATATTCTTTTCTAATACGTATTTCTTTTAATCAGACTGGAATTTGAGAGACAGCAACGAGAGGAACTTGAAAAATTAGAAAGCAAAAGGTAACATCATTCTCTGGCTTTCATGCGTATGTGTTTGTATATATATGTTTGCATATATGTAACATCATGGGCTCATTTAAAACATGAGTTTATGATCAGTGTTGGTAGGTAGAGGATGATGATATAAAAAATTGTTGTTTTTTTTTTTCCCCCTCTATAAAACTTTAGTTATTTCCCTGAAGTACTGCTGATTCTTACTAATTAATAACCAGATAGACAGGTTTCATTGTAGCTAAATGTGGTCTGCAACGGGAGTACCAAACAGAAAGGGATGAGGATGATGGATGATGTAAACATTTTTTGCTCTTGCTGTTAAGTTTCATGGGTTTATTTTAAATGACATTCTTTCCTCGAACCTTTTTTATGCTTCAATCATTTTTGAATTTGGTTTTGAACAAAAAATAGAGAACACTGTGAACTCTACTTGTTGTAAGTACAGCTGTTGTAATGATATGTTCATATTAATAATACTTACTGGAACACAAAATAAAGTATTGTCGACTGGAGAACTGACCTGATGGATCTGATTCATCGTACCTGCTAGGATTTTAAAAGTAATAGATTTCATCTTGGTGGAGATCACAGCACTGATTAGATTCAAAAGTTGGAAGATGCTTTTTACCTTCTCCATTTTAAATTGCTTGTTTAGTTTTGAAAGAGCTGTTTAAATGGTTGAAAAAAAAGTCGAGCTAAAAAACAGGACAAATAACAACAGTGAGAACCCCAAAACCAAACTTGGAACAGATAGGAGATACAGAATCACTGATATTAATCCTCTTCGTTATGTCGATGAGCCTTGAGTTCAGTTTATGTTTGTGCTTTAAGTTGTCAAGTCTCAGTTCTTCAAATCTCACTTGGAGCTCACTGGAACCTTTAAATGAGTTATTGCATGGGATGTGTTTTACCTTGAAGTTATTTCAGCAGCTTCTTTACCTAAGCTTATATTCCTCTTTATCAGCCATTTGGATGGATTCACTAAAATAGAAGGCATGGTTTCTGTTCACCTGTTGAATCAATTTTGCTGAGGAAAATTTCAAATGAAGTCCTTTTGTTAAATTTTTTTTTAGTATGAAAATAGGTGTGTGCATGTGTAAACATATATGCTTACTCTTCACTGTGTGCTGTGTTCAATCAATATTTTTATTAGCTAGGATGCTAATCTAATGTAGTCTAATAGTATTCCACCAGCATGAATGCTATCTAACACGTTTTCTTATAGTTTCATATATCTACAGCTTTGCATGTGGAAATCTGTTCCATTTGTCACAAGGATTGATTCAGTTCTGAGGATTGCAAGGTTTTAACCTGTAGCAAAACAAAATTATTTAGAAAGAAGAAAAAAATTCTATGATATTTGCTCTAAATTGCCTATCTAAACCTTCTTAACTTCCCAGCGTTTTGTTGTCATGTGCACAACACGAAAAAGATAGATGTATTTCATGTAAATGTTTTCTTGTAGGAAACAAATAGAAGAGATGGAGGAAAAACAAAGATCTGACAAAGCAGAGCTTGTAAGGATGCAACAAGAAGTGGAGTCACAGCGCAAGGAAACAGAAATAGTACAGCTGCAAATTCGGAAACAGGAAGAGAGTCTGAAGCGCAGAAGTGTTCACATTGAGAGCAGGTTAAAGGATTTGCTGGCTGAAAAAGAGAAGTTTGAAGAAGAGAGATTGCGGGAACAACAGGAGATAGAGCTTCAAAAGAAAAAGCAGCAGGAGGAAATTTTTGCCCGTGTCAAAGAGGAATTGCAGCGCCTACAGGAACTTAATCATAAAGAAAAAGCGGAGAAAATGCAGATTTTCCGTGAACTGGAAAAACTTAAACAGGAAAAGGACGAACAGTACATTAAGCTGGAATCAGAAAAAAAGAGACTTGAAGAACAAGAAAGGGAGCAGGTGATGCTTGTGGCTCATCTGGAAGAACAGCTTCGAGAGAAGCAGGTCATGATACAGCTCCTCAAGAGAGGCGATGTGCAAAGAGTCGAAGAAGAGAAGAGAGATCTGGAAGATATCAGGGAATCTCTTTTGAAAGTCAAAGAAGCCCGATCTGAAGGTGAAGAAAACTCGGAAGAGTTAGAAAAAGCACAGCATAGCTTTATAGAGTTTAAAAAGAAACAGCTAGAACAGTTGACCATTCTGGAAAAAGAGTTAGTTCAACAAATGAATCACCTAGAAAAGGAAATAGCACATGAAAAAGAAACTCTGGGATGTTTAAAACTTGCCGAGGAAGAGCATGTAAATCTCAAGAGAGGTGATGAACACTTTGGTGATGCTGTACTCAAGGCTGAAGAGTTTGACGTGATAAAGCCAGCAGAACACAGGCTCCAATCTAAAGTACGCCAGCTTGAGTACCTGAAGAATAATCATTTGCCAGCTCTGCTGGAAGAAAAGCAGAGAGCCTCTGAAGTCCTTGATAGAGGCTTGTTAGGCTTAGATAATACTTTGTATCAAATAGAGAAAGAAATAGAAGATAAAGGAGAGCAGCTTGCACAATATAGAGCTAGCGCAAATCAGTTGCAGCAGCTTCAAGAAACGTTTGAATTCACAGCTAATGTAGCTCGGCAGGAAGAAAAAGTTCGGAAGAAGGAAAAAGAAATCCTCGAATCGAGGGAAAAACAGCAGAGAGAGGCACTGGAACAAGCTGTAGCTAAGTTAGAAAGAAGGCACTCTGCTTTGCAACGTCGCTCTACGATAGACTTTGAAATAGAAGAGCAGAAACAGAAGCTTGCCACGTTGAACAACAGCTGCAGCGAGCAGGCAGGCCTGCAGGCTAGTCTGGAAGCTGAGCAAAAAGCCCTTGAACAAGACCGGGAGCGGTAAGTGTTAGGATAGCATCGATGTTTAGAACCTGGAATTCACAGAAAGTGAATCATTTTATGCCTTAGGTTTTGAGGGGGTGGTTTGTTTTGCATCCCACTGTTTGAGCTTCTCATTTTATGTAGTTTGCTCACAACTGAAGTTGCGTGTTGCTTGTCTGGTATTCCAAACAAACCAGTGGGATGTCTGATTTTTTTTGTTGCTGGCTTTAGGGCTAAATAAAATAGACTAGCCATATAGCAGTGTAAAATATGTGGATGCTTTCATACAACGCTGCGTGATGACAAACCCTTTCAGGTACCAAAGCATCATCTGTACCCTTTAAGTACAGAATTGTCATCAGCTGTAGGCATGATACTTGGAGCTGTACCGTGGCATTCATGCCACGTGTAGAAGGCTCAGAGGAAAGGGGCTCGGGTGAGGAGGATTCTTCCTTTGTGAAAGGAAAGGAAGATTTTTTTATTTAATTTTTGGCCTAAGCGAAAATCCGTTGGGATTGGTGGATTCAATCCATGCAGTCTGGAAAAAAGGGCATAATTAGCATTTTAAAGTGTGTTGTCTGATTTGCTAATACTAGAGCTTGAAAACCTGTCATTAAGGGTGGGAAGAAATGATTTTGTTTTTCGTGAGGTAGGATTTGTGGTTTGATTTTCAAATTTTATAGTGATTATGGGATTCTTCTGTTGCAACCACTTCAAAGCAGATGCTTGATAAGAAAAATTGCCAAATCCATGAGCTCTTCTGTATCTCATTTCTTTTAAACTGTTATCAAAAGTTAACATTTCCTTTCTGCACCCTGCACAGAGAGTACTTTTCCTACATTTGAAGCTGCACTGTATGGATTTTAGCTGGACGTTTTCAATACTGAGTTATTGTTCTGTTGTAGATTTTGCCTTTATTTCTCATAATTGTCCTGAAGAACGTGTAATCTGTCACTGAGTGCCTCACTTGAATAAAGCCAGCCATAAACAACTGGAGGTTCCTGAAAAATAGGCAGCTTCTTAGTTAGCCCTCAAGAGATTGCTGAATTGTGTGCTAAGTGGAAAGAAATACGTTGTCAGGTGGGAGAATGAAGCTGGAAAAGGATTCCTAAGAAGTGATTCCTTGTTTACTTTAAAATCCTCTTGCACAGATCAAATAAAACTTCATAGTCTATCAGTGAGTGCCCCAGGGGCCTGAGTAACTTAGTGCACAGTGTCGTTTATGTACTCACAAGGAGAGCTGAATTCTTGTGAATGTTGTGGCAAAGGAAAATATTAAAACAGCAGTAATATGTTAAATATCTCAAGCTATTAATATAAGCATTGTGCACCGATCTTGAGTTTACACTTCCTAGTGTTAAGTTGTGATGTCCTGGGCACTTGAATTGCATGTGTATCTTATTGTTAAATCTAGAAAGCATTTTGTGATGATATGCCTTGGAAAAAGATTGTGCTAACTGTTCTGAAAATGTTTAAATCCACTGTGCATTTGAAATGTTGCATTAACCTAGGCCTGGATGCAATTTCCAATTTGAGTAGTATCTTAGCTCAAAATCTCATTCACTTACAGGGGTATCCCCTCAAATGATAATGTGAAGTTAATTTGCCCTGGAATAGCTCGTGCAAGCTTTGTCTTTATTGTCAGGGATTTAAAGCAATAGAATGAACACTGTATGACTGTAGAATCATCTGTGAGGCAATGGGATGCATCACTCAGAAGGGGCAGGGAGCAGTTAATTGGCAGATGCATCGCACAGCTGGATAAGCTTATAGCTATAGGAAATGATATCTTTTGATAGGAGGATGTTTACAAATCAGGGGATAAGATATGTTCCCTTAATATAATTCTGATCTTTGTGGTTAAATTGATTTTCCATAGATGCAAACATTCCCCCATATCCATCAGCCATCTCCCATCCACTTTCCTGCAGGATGCAAGATTGTTTTGCTGCTAATCATAAGAAACAGATGGTTTCTGGCTGTGCAGCAGAAAGAACTCAAAACATGAAGTAACAATTCAGTGTGCTTTACTCCTGCCTGAGCCCCTCTGCATTTGTACTCTCTTCAGTTTTCTGTACTAACCTTCAGGAAGGAATAAAACAGTCATAGCATTATACTTCAATCTGGATACATCCAGCTGCAGTTGAGGTGTTAGAATCCTTGCTTTTAATTGTTCGCCTTCCTTTTAACAGGAACTTTTCTTTTACCTTCTGATTTTCAGTAAATCCTAGAGAAACAAATACCTTTAGAGACAAAAGTTGTAATGGAAATGGGGAATTTTATTACTATGTTACTAATGTAATCTCATTCACGTTTTAAGTGAAAACTGTGCTCTGCAGATCGGTTTGTTAAAATAGAGTTTGACTAAGTGATAAATATTGCAAGAAGTGCTTCTTATTTTATACTGAATGCCTCGGGCATTTTCAGTCTAAACTACTGTATCTGATTTTATATATTCTTTTCTGTGCATGAATCTGGCTGATATGATATTTATTCTGTTGTTGGAGGAAGTGAGGTGGTTTCCGTTTCAAAAGATGATTTGTAAATGATGTAAAATTAATTCTATACTTTTTATTTTGTAATTTCAACTATGTATATATGCAGGCAGGAGGAATAGCTGAAAAATAGTAAGATTTAAATATGTAACATACAGTTTTTAAGTTTCTCTTAGGAAATGTGTCCTGCCTCATTGCTGTTTCAGGTTGACTTTGGTGGGTTTTTTTTTTTTTTTTTTTTGGATTTTTGCTGTATTTTGAGTTATTTGAGCTTATTTCCTCATGTGTTCATTTACTTCACACTAGAAGGTAAATAACTGAGATCTTCAGTAAAGTTCTGTAATGAGGAAAACTTATTCAAATTACCCTAATAGATAGGTTTAGTCTTCCTGAATTAATGTTTAATGCACTGAGGTAGATACCATTGAGAGATTTTAATGTTGTTCTATTTAGTTTAGCATTGCTGTTGTAATTTTTTCTTGAGCTATCCTTATTTTCCTATCTAAATTTGCTTAAAGAACAGTTAATGTGCCCAGATCTTCATAAATATTGATAGCTGAGGTCTTACATGTATTGCAGTGGAACTACTACAACTGTGGGAATCAGTGGCCCCTTAAAAAGACAACATGAATTACTTCTTAAATTTTCTTTGTAGCTTGGACCAGGAAATTCAACAGCTGAAGCAAAAAATATATGAGGGTGATGGTGGTCAGAAAGGAAATCATGGGATGTTAGAAGAGAGACTCTCCCATACCAATTCCCCTACAAGCCCTACAAAGCCACAGCCACCCTCTGCTCCTCTGGTTGATGACAGGTAAGTAACCTGGATTTCTGCAATGTTTCGGTATGAATGGAATAGAAAATAAATACTTTGAAAGATTGCCCTGCCAACATTGAACTAGACTTAAATCCTGTAATTATACTGAAAAAACAGTCTGGAAATAAATTTGCCGTGCTGCTCCTGTGCTGTTTATTTTTTTGAATACTCGTTTGTGAAACTCTAAACTTAAATTGTTTTTTCATCTACTGTTTTTGTCTGTGTGATATTACTTTATATGCACTAAGACCAACAAAACAAGTGGTACTACATTAAGCCTTCTTAACAGGACAGTTGCCCACTATTACTTGAAGTCTGTTATTTTCCTTCTCTTTTTTTATACTTAGACGTATAGTCATTAATACCAACTCTTGGAATGTTCTTTCTGTTCAAAGATCACACATTTGGTAGTGTGAGTTACCTATAAAAGCAAACTGTTGAGTAATAAAGTTACAACCTCAGCCTTCTGTTTCTTCATCTCCCTCATCTTCGTTGCCACTTGTGTGTAGAGATAGGTTAAGTCACCGCTTTGCATCTGTGGTTTGAATTGTGTAATTGTGATAACAAATAGTTAAAACTGGATACCTTTGTCTATTAAATGAGCACTTACTCAAAAATCTGTGTTCCTTAAGGGAGGGATAAGGCTGATCAAACATTAAGCCTGCCAGTTTAGAGTTGTGCAGTTGGGTTTCAAGAGCCTTCTAGCCTGTCTCAGATTTTGTCTTAAGAATATGGTAATTTTTTTTTCCTACTTTTATCTCATAGGATAAATGCCTATATTGAACAAGAAGTGCAGAGAAGGCTCCAAAATATCCATCATAAAGCTGAGGATAATGACAGTAGCCTGTTATGGTCTACAGAAAGTTTTAAGGTGAGCAAATCCTGACCTTCAGCTCAGCCTCTGCACACATAAAGTAATTGCTTTTGTTCGATAGTTTTCATGTTTTCCTGCATTTGCTTAACTGTAATTTACCATTGATATATAATTAAATAGATCAGGGCTATTGGTTTTAGGTCTTACTGGTCTTATTTTCTAGTTGGCTGTATTTTATTTCAGTTATTTGCAAGTAAGATTGTAAATAGCCATAAGAAGATTGCAGATATAATCAAAATTTTCATTTTATGCCTTTAAAATACACTGATAAAATTTATTCTGGAAGATCAGGAACTGCTTGTACTTGCAAACAAATGCTCATTTAAAAATTGGTGGTCCGATTCATCTGAGGAACAATTTGGTTGACTCCTCTGCTAGCGGTTTAATAAATATAAATAAGAAAACAGTTATTTGGGGCTGTTAAAAATGTCTTTTTATAAATACTTGAAGTGAACTAACACTAGAAAGATGCTTTATTTAATAAGCACCTGTATCTTTTTTTGTTCTTAGGATAATGAGAGGCTTAATAATGGCGCTGTTCAGCGCAAGTTGAAGTATGAGGTAGGTCATAATTTGTCAGAATTAAGTGGTTGTCTTAAATTATGGCATGCCCTGTAATTAAATTTCTTAATGTTTAGCTGCATAATTAGAAATTTGAATTCACAGCAAGATTAATGGCTAATAGAGAAAGCAATTTATTTTGCTATCTTGGAGTGAAAGTGATTTTTTTTTTAGATCGAGCATCACTTTTTCCTTGTTGAAAGGTATGTTGGTGTAGATGTTTCCTCCTTGTTTTCTCATGGTTCTTAATTTGGAGCAGTATCCCTTTCCTGATTCCGAGATTATAAAAAGTGCTTGATGAGGACAGGATAAATTCAGAATACCACTGCACTGTTGTGTCTCATGGTGAGCTCAGTACTGTGTAAGTGTTTGTAATATTAGCGATAGCATTGGGCAGATCTGCCTGAATGTGATGAACGTTTCATCTTATGCTGAGACTTAGACCCCTTATTTCCATTACAATTGCTTGAAACTTTTTTGATGACTCAACTTGGTGAGCAGTTCTTAAATATCATAAGGTTTTTAAACCTTTATGGAGGAATGGGGGCTTCAATAGCTTTCATTGGGACTTTCCTGATGTTTATTTTAAACTGTCTTGGACTTTTTGACTTTACCTTGTGCTTGCCTTTGCACCATCTTGGATAGTATAGCATTATATTTTTTACATGTATGGAAAAAGAATAAAGGTCTTACACGTTTCTTCATTGCCCTTTTGACTTTCCTGTATATATATATATATATATATAATAAAGGAAATATATACCAAGTGAAATGGATACTGTACAAAATAAAAGCAGCCTGGGAAGATGAATCATTCCTGAATCATACCTCAAATCAATTTTGTTGGATTTTCGTTCTCTAATTTTGGCAGATTATACAATGATTGTATAAACCCAATCAAAAATCAAGCCTGAATTTAAGAAATGTTAAAATCAGAAGATTTTAAAGACATTTTTGTTTTCTTCTTTTGACATTTTTAACAGAAAAGTCAACAGTGGCAGCCACATTGTGACTTTCCATTTATTTCTAAAGATGACAAATGTGCTTCTGAGTTGTCTGGAGAAAACACAGGAGTAACAGTTCATAAAAGACAGAAGGAACATACAGAGATGTGGGACTTATTTTCCAGGCCTCGAAGGATCTCCTCCCCCTTTACATCAGAAAAGGCATTTGAGAATGGAAGGAGAAATTCAGAACAGGAGAGCCTTGCTAGTCTTTATGACAATGAAAATAGTTTAACTCACTCTGAAAATATTAATGCTTCAAAGAGTAAGAATGTTCCCTATCAGAATGTTTTATCTACTTCTTTACAAAGTCATGACTTAAATAATGTGGCTTACTCACTCTACAGATTTGGAAATTTCAATCATTTTGACAATAAAATAATTACTTCTCGGGGTTGTGACAGCTCAAGAACTGAATGTGATTGTTCCTGCTTAGAACAGCTGTCTCCTTTAGGATCCTTAATGCGTGCTAATGAGCAGGCTGGTTTTAACAGCATACCAAGCCTTTCCTTTCCTCTGTCTAACATACATTCTGAAATAACTGTTAAAGAAAGCAGATCGTTTAAGACCATGCAGCAGACAATGGAAGACCAGACAAGTAGTTCTCAGCTTCCAATTGAAAAAGCTTCTGATTTGACCTCATGTAAGTCAGTAGCTTCTCATTTTGATGTCAGACCAGAACATGCCTATGGTCTGGGATATCTTTTCAATAAGCTTTCCTGCTTTTACAAAGATACAAGTTATCAATTGCTCAACAATACAATGGTTCCTAAGCAAATTAAGAAGTTGGGAAGTTTGTGTGACAAAAGTGAGAGATGTGCACAAGTGGTGTCATTAATAAAACATTTGCCACTTATAAGGAACTTGGAAGTAGATATGTTCTTCAAGTCTGGTATGAATCAAGACATATCCCGCTCCACTGGTGACAACAAAGCTCATACCGAAAATGTTTTGCCTGACTCCCCTGTAAAAGAAGATGCCACGATGTGTGGAAACACAGGAATCTCAGATGCCTGTGTGAGAAAGACAGCTGAAGGATTTGTGTGCTGTTGTAAGAATGAAGAGCTGGAAAATAGTCTTGTGTTAAGACAGACATTTCTGCATTTTCCTGATGCCTTTATGAAGCTTCAGGTTTGTTCTCTTGAAGAAATGCTGGACTTTTTAACCTGTGCCCTACCTCAAATCTGTACTAGCATGGAGGAGTTGAAAGGCATATATTGGCTTGCTGTTGGCAACTGCAAAAAATGTGATCCAGAACCTGCTTGTTTACTTCTGTTCAGCTCTGTTTTATATGTTATTGTTTCACCAGCGAAGCAAGAGATTGATCAGAGTTCCTTGGCAGTATTTCATGAGGTTCCAATCATCACAATACAGGAGATTCATGTTGGCTTTGCTGGACAGAGCGTGAGTCTCCTGTGTTCTGCTGAAGATGATGTACTCACAGTATTTACCTATAACAAACACTACACTCAAAGAATTTGCCATGACATAATGAGCATTTTGATTTCTACAAAGGAGGATGCTGCTTATTTAGATCACCAGCTCTTGAAAGGTGATTTGATGCGGATTTCACTTGACTGGACGTCAGAAATAAATGACATAGTCTTTTCAAGAGGAGTACGTTTGTCATGTAAATTCAGAACGGTATTAGCTGATCTGGTTTACTTACTCCATGAAAATATGGGAGATATTAAACCTTCATTAGCTGACATTCAAGTCGTGCTGTATACCACCGTGAAAACAAACTGTGCTAACCAGACTGCGTATAGATCTCTAGTTCTTACTACCACTCATATCGGTCTCCTAAGGGAAAACAGTGCCTTTTATCCTGCACCTAGTTTTTTGGATGCTTCATGCAAGCGATCACAGTTTGACAGCCTTCAGTTGTACAGTTTGAATGATATCCGATGTGTAGTTTTGCCAGACAAAGAGAATCTCACAAAAATCGAGCTTGTGTTTTCTAGAAGGAGCAGGGTTGGATCTGATTCAGGAATTGGTTTTTCAAAAGAAATAAATACTCAAATGTCAGTCATCCCATCAGTTCTTCAAAGCAGTTTGCATATACCATCGGAAATCTGGGAATTAACATTCAGTTCAAGTGAAGAAGCCATTTGGCTAATTATGCATCTGACTAGGTGTTGAAATCGAAATACATTTAGATACATTCAAAATAGGAGGCTAATGAATATTGATAAAATACTCTTCTGTCTATTGATTTTATTTAAAGAAGAAAAAAGATCCTTTGGGTGTTTAAGAGAATACCTTAGGGTGGGTACACACATCTTACCAAAAATCACTATTACTTGATAACTTACTTTTTGTGCTATACATAGATTTCCTTGGGAAGGTGAGGAAGTTAAATGGTTCTATTTTAAGTAGTAGGTGGATCAAGACTATAATTACAGCTGTATCTTCTTATTTCCTTTTTGGGTGTCTCCTTTTTGGCTTCCTCCATCTCTTATTCATCTTAATATATTTTCTCCATACCTTCTTGATTGCCCTTTTTCTTAATCTGAGTATCTTTGTTTTCCATGCTTCTCGTGTATTTTGTGCCATTGATCTCAGGGTTTCAGAATATTTGCAGCATTTTTTGTCCGAACTGTTAAGTGTATTTTAAGCCTTTTAGTATCATACATACAGTTCACTGTGTGCTGTTAATACGAAACATGTTTATGGTTTTTATTCTTAGAATTTTGGAGAACACAGCATTGGCAAATCTGGGTTCCCTTGGAGTTTTGCATTAAGGGTTAACACCCTCTTGGGTGAAAGTGTCTCGCAAGTGCAAAAGAAGTTTTGTTTGACTTATTTTAAGTCACGCTGGCTGAGGTACCAGGGATTGATTGATTTACTGTATCTTTTTTCCCTGAGTCTGCCGCCTTTGCCAAGGCCCAAGGGAGCACGGCCTACATGGAAGCAATGAAACAGAACTACAAAAATGCAGAGAGTATCCAGTTGTCATTTTCAGTTTCATTCCCCCCAACCTACCACCCCGCTTGCTTCCTGCAGGGATGCAGTATAAGGCTTCTTTGAGTCATTCCTATCTATTTTGTCCAAACAGTCAGCTTGGGCTCCTACACAATTGAAGTCTTTGTATTCCCAGTGATATGAGTGCTTATGTAAAATGTGATGTGAAAATGAAGGAGATTACAGGGTGTGAAAAGATGTTATGCTTTGGCAATTCGACCTTTGGTAATGCTACTGCAGCTGTGTTAAGACAGAAGCTTTAAGGTTTATGATTTGCCTACGTGTTTCTCATACTGTTAAATGGATAGTTAGCAACTGGGGATGCTGCCTCTCAGATGAGGCAAATTTAACCCTAGACTTATCCCATGTAATGTGTCAAATACCTGGCCTGAATTACCTCATTTTCTGCTTGATTACTAATGGGGTTAGTGATGCTGTGGGATTAAATCACTTTCAGGCTCTTCAGTGCTACATTACAAAAAGTAACTGAACTATTGAATATAGATACAACATTTCCATTAGTCAAGACTTGCCCTGAGCTTAGTAAACAGTTCCTCTTTACCTGTTAGTCCTGTCCAATATTCAACAATTTAAAGTGAGCCATCTTTTGTTTCTTCCCTTGCAGTGGGAACTGAGTATGAATGTACCATCTGCCTTGTTTGTGGAAGATGGTCATTGGCAAGAAAAATGCTGGTATCTAATCTGAAATTCTAAATTCTGTGAGCATACTGCCAGGAGAGGTGCAATCTTCTACCAGACAGTTAGACTTCAGTCTCTCTACTAGTATACGAATGTTTCCTATTGGTTCTTACCATTTGTTAAGACATGATCACGTAATTCACTTGAGATTTAAAAGACGTAACTTACTTTGAATGAGGAAGCTGTGGCTGGAAGGAGAGAGGGTAATTAGGATAGTAAGTTGTGATTTTTCCTATCATAACATAAATTCATAGTGCCCTAAGCGATTCCAAAAACAAGAGCAAAGTGTGTTGGCTTATTCTGAGGTATAGTTTTTGTTTTTAACAAGAAAGTATATACAGATATGTCACAGAGCATGGAGTATGCAGTAGTTTTGTCAGAGCGTGACATTACATCAGCCTTGTTATTCACATCATTAAGTTATTTCTTTAGTCTTGCTGGAAGTTAATGTTAAGTGGTGCTTTCTGTGAGGACTGTCTTAAGTCAAGGCTGCTAAATGACAGCAATTACTGAAGCTAATTTCTTTTCAGATTATACTCCGAAGTTTAAAGATGTTTGCACATGTTGTGTTCCAGATAATGCGGCTTTCTTCTTTGTTTTCAAATCTGACTTGCTGAATATAATTCACATTTATGAAAAAAGAAACAATTTCAGTATGGAGTCTTTTATTCCGCTGTAAATTAAGCATAATGATGGATGTTCATCACTATCAAAGAGTTATTTAATGTATTAGGGCAAGTTTTTCACAGTACATTGTGTTTGAGATTATTCTTCTGACTATTAGCTGTTTGTAATAATTTCCTGAAAATGACTGCCAATAAATTATGTCTTGACAGAGGTGGTTTTAAGAGTGACTTTATGGTTTGCTCATTGTTTTAAAATGGATCGTACTGTTGTCAAGGCAGTGAACTCCTCTTTTCCCCAAGCAAAGAACTGCTTACATCTCTAAACTCCAGAAAGCTGTTTGGTTGGAAAGCATGTAGCTTGGGGGAAAGTGGAGAGGGGGAGAAAATGTTTGGTAAATGAAGATTATTTAAATTATATATATATATTTATCTATTTAAACATAATCTTTCTTTATTATTTTCACTAAAAATGAATGCTTGTAGGAAGCAACTTATAGGTAATGTCAGTTTATTGAAACTAAAACTCACTTTTTGTGTTTTCCACAACTATTAATGCTAGCATTAAGGAAAATGATATTGGGGCATTTATGAGCGACTACTAATGAAATAATGGGATTACATTACAGCCTTTCTTCCCAATAAGCAGATGTGGATATGAAAAAAAGTTTTATGCTACAGTCTTCAGAGAGGCATTTGTGACTGTGTCAAACCTTTCTGCAGCTGTTACTTGTGGTGGTATGGTGACCTGTAGTATGTACTGTGCAGCCAAGAGTTGCTACAGAGAGACTCAGTTCAGTGAGCAGAAATGTGAACCACATTCAGATTTCTGTGGAGTTTTGGTCAAGACTGAAGGATTTTGACCAAGCAGTGTGCTTCATGAAGGCTGCTACAGTACTGAGAGTAGATGTCAAGAATACAGCTACAGATGAGGTGATGGATCCCTAAATACAAATATGTGGGGTGGCCATAAATTTGATGTGATAGCTTCTCAACTTATTTTTTGTTTCTTTTAACTTATATTGTGCTGCTGTTGCTTCTGTAAGTACATTTTCAGGCCAAATACTCTTAGTTGAGTTGGTGGATGAGCTCCCAGTTTGTTTTCCATCACTACAGATGCTTATGCTACCTTTTGGACAGGATCTCTACAAAACATTGATCTTTTCAGCTGCAAAACTGTTTTGTTCTTGACATAACTTTACAATTCTGAATTCCATCTGACTGTTAGTGCAGTGTGCTCACAGTATAAATAACACTTTATAGCTTTGTCCACACCTTATAAGCTGATTATTGTTGAGGTTTCTGTTATGGGATGGGATTTAAAGAAAATAGTAGGAAACTTTTGACAGTGTATTCCTATGTTATCCATACATTGTTTAATTGTGAAATGACTTGGATTTAAGAGCTTTCTGAATTGCCTGGATCCCCTACAGTTTTGCATGATATTGTAAACAGATTTGATGTATAAATACGTGTGAAAAATGAACTCCTGATATATATATATATATTTATTTTTTTCAAAGGGGGGTAACAAGTTTTCTCTTTTCCCTCATTTTTGATATCTAAGCTGAAGATGTCCTTTCACAGAATAAGCAATATTTTGTTCAAATTCACCTCATGTTTTTCATGCATAGTGTAATGCTAGGACTTTCTTGTAAAAGCAGTTCCTTCATTTTCAGAGTAATTTCTGCCACTTCCATGCTCTCTTTCCCAGCTCTTCTGGCTGAGAATATTTTCTCATTTTCAGTGAAGGTTTTCTCTTCTTTTTCCTTACTTAGTGATTTTGGTTTTCCTTTGTTCTCCCTATTTGGTATGCACATGAAAGCGGATGGTCTGTCGTTCTTTGGGAGCAAATCCAGATGACCTAAAGGACCCAATTAAAATTAGTATTCCACGCTATGTCCTGTGTGGGCAGGGAAAGGATGAACACTATGAGTTTGAAATAAAGGTAAGTACTTTTCACTTGCTTCTCCTTAATGTTTTGTAAACATAGATACAGTGTGATAGTAATAATAATAATAGGAAAATGCCTTTTCTTTAAAAACATCTAGTTCCTAGTTATCTCTGTCCAGCATAGGTGTTTACTGTAACATTGCAGTTAGTCACAGAGGAAGCACTGATAGGAAGCACACTTGAGAATCTCCAAATTACAGAGGTCACCTTGCTAATCCCAGTGGTATGTAGTCTTTGTTCCAGTGAGTGCAATTGTTGTTTTCTGTGTAAGTGGCCTCTGTACTATTAACCCCAAGGGGTTGTGAGAAGCATGCACAATATAGGACGTTATAAAGGTGAGCATTTTCTGAACTTTTGGCTGTCAGATTCTTGGGAAGGGCAGTTCCAGGTCTTACTGAGATGCAAGTGTAAAGTACAGAGAATGTTTAGACTTAAATTAGGCTCTCATTAGGTAAATATTTCAAGTATTTTACAGATACAACCAAAGCTTGTTTCATTTCTGGCTCTTTGTTCTGTTTCTTCCCACCCTGCATGTGCAAGGTCTCTCTTTTCCAAACTGTTTCCCCTCCATTCTAGTGTCTTTCCCAGTCAATGCTCTGTGCAGAAGTGCTAGAAAAAAATGCATATTCATTATGTTTCCTCTGGTACTAAGCCAGTGTTTTTTCAAAGCAAGATGTGAAATCTAATTGGAAATGTGCTTTCAGTGCATGTGGACATGTAGCATAACTGATGTACATGGCATCAGAGACTCAGTTGGCAGCCACCATCACTGAGTGTTCTGCCAGATGCTTCATTAGGTGGTGAAAGCTGGAGGAGTGACCTGCCTTCACAGGGTGTAGGACTGTTTTTGGGCACTGTTCATGGCCTCCTTTGCAGAGTCTTTCATTGACATGGTCAGTCTTAGCTCTGTTTTTTCACTAATTAAATTGTCATCTTGAAACATACTGCACTCTGTGAATGGAATGCTTCCTTTTGCTGTTTTAATGTTGAATTTGCTGGGGCTAGTGAGAGCCCAGCAGCCATCAGAGACACAGAGAAAAATGCACGTGAACCTTCTCCAAGGACTGCTGTAGTTGCCAACTGTTCTCAGTGGATGGGATTTACTAAACTGGATAATGGTTAGTAAAAGTAGATGAAGTATAAAGTGTTGTGCCCTTTTAGCAATGAGCAGTGGATTTCTTTTCCAGGTACTCTCTCTTCACCCCTTAAACCCATGGAAACATACTGGGGGGACCTGCCATTAAAGGCTAGGTGAAGAATCTGTGAAGGAAGGTTTACATTTGATGCAAAAGTGTTATGGGGGGAGGGAGCAGTTGGGGAGGGAGGGGAACATGTTGGAAAGAGATAGAATTTTTAATGAGGAAAGAACAGGATAATATCCAAACAAAAAAAAACACAAGAGCATATGAAATTATGCGTCATCCGTTCTGTTGCTTGGGTTTCATTTCTGTGAGAAACAAAGACTCACAGGCTGGCCTTTCCAGTGGCATGGAATGACCTGATGCAGTCCTCTGGCCAAGAGCTTTGTTCTCTTCTGTTGTACTAGTCAGTACCATAATTTTTCACTCTTCTATGCCAGCTCTAGGCTGCTTCTGAGAGAAACTGCTACTTAAATATCTTTGATGAAGCTCAAAGCAAGGAAATGATGGCATCTCTCTATAGGGAATGGGCTATCTCTTTAATAATTGCATTCCATTGCTATCAGCTTCCTTAAAGGACTAAGTATTTTTATTATAACTCCTATGGACGTGAGTTTGACAGTCTGTGGGATATATCTTAGTCACTCCCTTACGCAAATCAATCATCTGTGTGTGGCTTGGTTTTTTTTTCTTTTGCCTGCAGATCTCAGTGTCACAATGGGCTGCTTTTGCTGCGGTCAGGATTTTGCTCCAAGCTATGCTCTGCAGAGTTTCCACAAACTTTTCTATTCTAAATCTTTTCCCCACAGAGCTCCTATCTCTGCTTCAATCTTTAGTATCCTTCAGCTCTTCGTTACTCATATTCTGTAAGGTATCAGAATATGTGATATAGTGGTTTTATTTATTTTTTCCCTAAAAGCTAGCAAAGTGGAATTGCCTTTCTACAAGTCAGAAGGAGAGAATGTGAACCTGTTTTACTCTTTCACGATGGGTGAGGATACAATGTCAGTTGTAGAAATAATTCTTTATTATAGCCCCACTTTTCTTTACTCTAGTTAATTTCCTGGTGATGGTGCATTAGAAGGTACATCAATCTTGGAAAGGGGCTCTCGTGGTGCTAATCTCATTTCCTTTACCGCTACCCTAATGAGCTTTCTTCACCAAGGTTCTTGTTGAGAAGATGGGTAGCTGACCTGTGTATGTGTAACAGCACTACAGATCTGACAGAGCCGAGATGATTGAGTTGAACTGTAAAACAGGCTGAAAACCTTTCAATCCTAAATATCTCAGAAGTGTTTTCATCAGCAGATGTTTCTAACAATTGTGTTCATAGTTGCATCCTTGCATGTTGCTGTACGGGGGAACAAATCTGGAAAGTATTCTGTATAAATTTCTTCTAACGTGAAATAGTAAACATTATTTTGTTTATATGCCTAAAGAAAGAGAACAAGTTCCCCACTTCTTGGTAGCATTGTGTTAGTTTATAAATCTTTCAACCCTTCTGTACCATCCAAAAATATTTTCTTCTAGTGCAAGTTCACCATCTTATCCATCTAGATGTGTATAATCTCTGGAAAGGTGTTCTGACCCACTCACATTCTGTCCCTCGATACAGGTCATGCTTTTTGATGTCAAACAAGGCCTGCAAGCTCATTCTAGGGAGAATTCAAAATAGAAATCAAAACTTGCTTTATTAGAGTTGGCTCCTTCTTCTTTTGCTGCAAGAAAAATCATGGAGTAGTTTGTGTGGGTCTGCTTTTAAATATTTGATACTAAAAGATAACTTTCCAAATAAAGTTCCTTTTGGGTGCCAGTTTTACATGCAGCCTTTAAAGATGTGATAAAGGAGGAGTGATTCAATCACTTCTAAACACAGTTACCTTAGAGCTAAATTAGAATACCAGAGGATTCTCATGTGTTCTCCGCTTCCTTTTGTGCTGTTACAATGCACAGAATATTCAGACAAAGCCACAGTAGAAACTGCATGTGGAAAGAGCTTTTGCATTGTAATGTTTTTGTATTGTTGGCAACTATTACAGAGAGTACCTGAAATTACTAGACAGCTTCTGGAGAAAGCAGGAGGAGCAGTGAGGTTGCAGAGAAAGGGGACCCTCCAGTTCAAAGACATGAGTGGGTCTTCCAACAGCAGGTGATGGGAAGCCAAACCAGAAATTGAGCATAGCCCTGAAAGGAATCCTTTGACAAGAACGAGAGGGGTGTGTGTGTATGTGAAAAAAATATATAGGTATCTAAACATACAAGTATATGCCTTCTCATTTTTGTTCAGCTTTCCCTAGTTGTTTTGACTTCTTTCATTTTATTCATCCTCTTAGATATTTTATCAAAACTGACTTTTTCTTGTGTTTCAAAGCCTTCCAGTCATCTTTGATGAGCTCTCTGTAGAGGATCAAGGCAGATACATCCCAAAGCAGCGGGCTGGGTTTTGGTTTTTTTCAGGTCCAGACATGAGGTTGCATTCACCAAATGCTGTGGTGGGTCTGCTAAAAATGCTGGTGGGTTTAGTCAACGTTTTCTTCTGAGCTCTGTGAGTTAAAGCAGAATTGGAGTAAAGCAGAAGCAGTGCTCGTTAATGCATGAAGCATTGCATGCTCTTTGTGGAACAAAATTCTAAAAACAGTCCTCAGCTCTAGAGTACTCACACCCTTAAAGATAAATTCTAAAAAACCCAGTGAGAAGGTCAGGATAAATCCCAAAGTATCCTGCAGATCCTAGATTTTCATAGGCTGTGTTCACTGAAAGTGGGAGGACTAATTTCAGCAAGGTCAGATATTTTGGGAGATGTGAATTTTTGCAGTGACTGTTTAATCAGCTCATACACGTAAGGTAGGAATTCTTTCTTTTCTGTTGGCCTCAGAAGCAGGTTTAATATACCTGTTTTTGTGGGTTTCCTTATTTGTATGGGGGTGGATTGGAGAACAAATCTTTTGAGTGCCTTAGATTGAGATCAGTTGAAAAGACAGTGTTTTGAAAATGTCTTATAGATTTACTCGACCATATGTAGATATTTATACATATATATATATATTACCAGTAGTAAATTACAAGTAGAAGGCTATTTGAATTTAATTTACTTGTTACAGTTCAATAGATCTTCACTTCTCCTGGTCCCATACTTGCAGATTATTTAATCTGTCATACAGTCTTAACTGAAAGATAGAAGAAAGACCAAACTGACTTTATCAGCTGTAGGTGTACAAGGCCATGTTCTAGAAATGTCATTGCTATGTCAAATGCACTGTTATTCTTCTGCTTATATGAATGGAGTTTGGTCCCATCTGTCTTAATAACAACATTATTGTGAAGCTGTGGGGGGTGGTTAACGTTTTGTTCAGCTTTGAAGTTTATTTTCCAATTGGCAGTACATAAAGAGAGAGCCACTGATGGTACCTCACCTCAACAGAGGAAAAAAGTCTCATTAATAACAGTAAAATTTTGGGGTGCATTTACTCACTGGTCTCATATGCAAATTAGGGAGGTAAATGAAGGGGATGACAGGGAACAACTCAAATCTAGCCACCGGAGAACACTGTAGAGAACAAGCCTCAGGTACTGAGCAGCACAGATCTGTGGCTTTGCCTTCCTATGCAGTTCTATCTAGTATTGCTGAAGTGGTTAAGACAGCTGTATTTGATAGATCCTTTTAAGAAGTTTAATAAAATTGGCTGCAGGCAGTCGGGTATATTCAGCACTGCCCTGTCACTTAGACAGCTGCCAGATGCTCAGACAACAGCATCATTGGCAAGCTGACATACCTGCTCTTCCCCAGGCTGTGTAGCTGGGGGAGTCCTGGATGCTTCAGGCTAGATTGCTTCCCATAGGGCATGCCAGTGTGAAAGCTCTGGGGAAAAATGGGGTCCTTTTTGCATAAGTATCATGTGCAAATGAAATTTATCACAGTAAAAGTTCATGGTGCAATTTGGCAGTATTACAAAACAAAATTAAAGCGAAAACAAACTAGAAACAGCATTTAAGTCACGGAGTGCTTTTCTTTAAAATAATTACTCAGAACAAAATTGTTAATGGGTTAATTAAGATCGGTACAGCAGGTGCATTCCTGAATCCCTCGTTTATTGTAGTTAGACCTGCCTGTGCAGGTTGTATCCATTCACCTCATTTGTAAGGCTTGAGACATTGCTAACAACACACTGAGGGAGGGCAAGAGCATAAATTTATTGGTAAGGAAATATAGTCCATCATGCAGCCATCCCAGCAGCAGTCAAGCTTGTTGGTGACAGGAAAGATGAATTACATCAGAAATAATGAATTTGTATTGAGGAGATATTCCAGAAAGATGTTTGTTTCCTTGTAGAATAGTTCAGTTGGAAGGCACCTCCGAAGATCACTTCATCCAACTGCAATTTGTGAAAAGTAAACATTTATAAAAAAGCACTGTTGTATTTGGAGAAGTCCAGTTTTGTTTACTTATATCTTCTTTTCTTTATTGCATTTTAGTTTGAAGACCTAGTCCCTGATATCATAGGGCACACTTTTTGATTTCTGAAGCACTTTTGCCAGTTTCGCTGTTTGGTATGCCCCTGCAAGGGCAGAGGGGATGGGGAAGCACGGATTGGAGATCTCTTTGGTAAAAGGCTGGGTTGAGCAATGCTGCTTGCATCCTAGAACCATAGAATGGCTTAGGTTGGAAGGGATTTAAAGCCCACTCAGTTCCACTCTGTGCCGTGGGTTGGTTGCCCCCCACCAGTTCAGGCTGCCCAGGGCACATCCAACCTGACCTTGGGCACCTCCAGGGATGGGGCACCCACACCTCTCTGGGCAGCAGTGCCAGAGCCTCACCACCCTCTAAGTATAACATTTCCTCCCAATGTCTGATCTAAATCTCCTCTCTTTTAGATTAAAGCCATTCCCCCTTGTCCTATCACTGTCAGACCTCATAAAAAGTTGGGCTTCTACTGGTTATAATCTTTGTTCAAGAAGTTTCTTTGTTCAGAAGTTTGCAGTGATGTCTCCCAGCAGCTTTCTCCAGGTTGAACAAGCCTACCACCCTCAGCCTGTGTTCATAGAAGAGGTGCTCCAGCCCTCGGAGCATCTTGGTGGCCCTGTTCTGGACCCACCCCAACAGCTCCGTATCCTTCTTGTACTGGGGGTCCCAGGCCAGGACACAGTGCTGCAGATGGGGCCTCACAAGGGCAGAGCAGAGGGGGACAGTCCCCCTCTCACCCTTCTGCTACCCATTATCTATGTTGTTCTACCTCAGGATGCAGTTGGCCTTCCAGGCTGCAAGGGCACCCTGCTAGCTCTTGTCAAGTTAGGATGCATTTATTTTTTTTTTTTTCTGGCTTTATTGTCACAGTTTCCTTTTCTCCTACTCGTTTCTCCTACTCCATTCCCATTTTCCATCATCCCATAACTATAATTGGATTAGAAAAGCGGTAAGCTTTCCTGTTAAGGTATTGCTCATTGGTTTCTTCAGCTGTGCTAGTTGGTGTAGCAAAATGCCCTCCTCTCACTGCAGCATCACTCGATAGCGTTAGATCATCAGAGCATTAGGAGGGCTTTGCTGTGAAATCAAAGGCTTGTCGTATCACTTTTATGACCCACTTAGAAATTTCTTTCATTTCACCTAATTTTAGGCGGTGAAAAATCTTCCGTTCACTGAAATTTTTATGTTGGTTTCTCAGTTGCAGTGAAGGAAGGAATATATATCTGGGTGGCAAAGTTAGGTAGCTGGATTGCCATCCTCTTCGCTCCCTTTGCTTTGTGCTTTTTTCACAGGAGCTCTTCTGTTGATTTTAATGAAACTTCCTGTAGAAATGGGATGCTCATCAGCATACTGATGGCACAAGCCTAGAGTGCTTTAAAAGGAATATCTTCCACTGAAAGCCATTATATGTAGTTTTTTTACTGTACAAATTGGAACCACATTCTCTACGATAATGAACTCTGTGTGTTCAGGGAAAGTATGGTTAATATTTTTATTTGCATCTCTATATGTATGCATATATGCATAATTTTATATAAGAATAGATGCACTTATATCAACATATAGAGAGGCTATGCTACGCTTGTGCTGGGTGCTGTTCATTAGTGGAACACCCACTAATTGTAATGCTGTGAGCTGCATAACTGCAGCGACAAAGTGATTGGGGATATTTTGAGGTGTTTACAGACTTGTCAGTCTACTCAGGAGTATGGCATACATGTGTTCAGTTTTTTGATTTGCAATCAGTGATCCTTATTTAAAAACAAACAACAACAAAAGCCCCAAAAACTTGCTTGTGCAATAACAGAAAAGTTAAGTACACCAGAACTTATAGAATATAAGGAAATTACAGTTACCCATTTTAATCTGATAGCTGTGTGTACTGCGTAGTTCTGAGTGTGGTGTGCTATGTGGTATTACTTCTGTTTTTTCTTTTTATATCGTGTGATACAGATGACAGTGTTGGATGAGACATGGACAGTATTCAGAAGATACAGTCGTTTCCGGGAAATGCATAGAACTTTAAAATTGAAGTACCCAGAGGTAAGTTTTGGTAAAATTTAATTTGCAGGAAAGAGTGGAGCCTTGAAAATAACTCTGTGAGTTTGTTTGTTCGATTGTTTTTGCCTTTTTTGAGAGGAGAGCAGGAGAAGAAGCTTGCACAAAACCAGTGTGCTTCTTAGTAAAAATGCAAGCCCTTTGGCAGTTTGAAGCTCCAAGGCTGCTAGAGCCAGGATGGATCGTTGCACGCTGTTTCTGCAGTGAAACCACGACTAAATGTGCTGCCTCTAGCCATTAATTCCCTTTACCGCTGGCTGGAGTCATTCCCTGGAGGTTGCTGCTTTGTTCGTTGCAAAATACTTGCAGTCATACCATGTCATCCTGACAGCTCCTCATTTAAAGAAGCGCGTTGTTCCACAGATACCCTTTTGTGATAGTGGTTTCCAGGCTTCTGCAAAATGGAAAATTGATCTTTCTGACCACCTCTGAGACTTAGAGCATTCAGGATATGAAGAGCTGTGCCTGACAGCACTTTAGTTCATTGCAGTGAGTGTTTGTAGAATAGCAGTTCTTGGTTTCCACATCTCGCTTTTGATTGTTAATGTTTTGCTTCCTTTCTCCTTCTTCTGTTGGATATTAGAAGAAATAAATCATTAAAGCAATTGAAGTGGTCCTAATTTGAGAATTGTCTCAAGCAAGAAAGCATAAACCGTATTTTTTACGGGCTACATATTAGAAGACATTAATATGTGAGGGAGTGTGATGCAATAGTATACAAAGGCTTTCTTGGTTTTCTTATATATTCTTTAAGCTAAAAATGAGTTCACCTTGCGGTTTTAAAGAGTTGAATACCAAGAGTCTGCGTCTTGGGGAGGTTCTGGAACTTAAGATCATTCATGTTCCAAAAGAGTATGAAACCCAGAAACTGAAACTTCCCTCTACATAAAGAAGAGTAAGCCTAAGGAGAGGAAAATTGCAGTCATCTTTTCTGATTGTCAGGAAGTTCAAAAAGATCAAAATGAATTTTGAGTAGAAAATTGAAACACTCTCTTTTCACAAATGCTTTTAAAAATATTATTTTGAATGAACATCACTGTGATATTTTTGATTCAAAGAAATTGCTGCAGAGATACAGTACCTAGACACTAATATCCTAATTGCACCTAACTCCTGAAAAAATGGCTAGACTGTCAGCAGTTTGAAATAGAAAACGGTTACCTGAATTCCTCTGCAGACTGATCTTCCCCTTTTAGGAAAACGTGTTTGAGAAGACTTCTTCAGAGCCTGTTATCAGACCTGACAGTACACTGAGGAGCAATTGAATGTGACATTTACAATTATTTCAGGAGATCAACTTCATTGTAGTTTGTAGTAATCAAATTCAGAAAGAATCTTATGTTCCTAAAGCCTCCATTAAATTGTCCCTTTTGCTGCAGCATGTTATTGTCAACTTCTTGAACTGAACATATGTGACTCACAGGCTGACAAAGTCAGGCTTTTTATTGCTACAGGAGGAGGATTTTTTCTTAAGCATCATGAGAACTTAGAGTGGTATTAGTAGGTCAAAAGAAAAAGCAGTAGACCTGCAGATTTCTTAGTAGCTTTTAGCAAGAGGCATAGGGGCTCTGATGTTGTGTTATCTCCATGCGTCTCCTGAGAACAATTACAGGTAAATAATTATCTTCCTCAAATGTGGAGAATACATGCTTGAAATAAGTAATTTTCATTCCTTATGCTCCTTCACTAGCTGCAGTCATGCTGACAAGCTCAATTTATTTTCTGTTTTAATGTGCTAATTTGTTTCTTATTGACACTTCTGTGCTGCCATATATTTGGTCTTAGGTCAATTTATTGAGATCGACGTCTAGCACATTAACAGAATTATTGGCTTAACTATATAGGTGATTAAATTTCTAATTTCCATGTAGGAGAGGCATCATAGTATGTTTTATTGAGTTATCTGCTCTTTCCTCAACAGTCTTTACGTAAGTCAGGGCAAATACCAAGTCGTACAAGTTTGTTGATACACCTTTCCCTAAAGTATGGTACTTTTTGGAGAAGTGTATTAATGTGTTTTGGTTTCCAGTGTGCTTGAAAGAAATGATAAGCCATCTTACTATCTGAAACAGAAGGTCTATAAATTTATTAGAATCTTCTTCCAGCCTTTGTCTAGACTCCTCTTCAAAGCAACCTCAAATAAGTGATTGATCAGATTCAATATGCGTATCTTTTCTAAGTACAAAGCACTCTAAAGCACAGGAAAAGAGAAGTGAGCATTTGGTCATGTCATCCGCTGCTTTTATGGTAGTTTTCTCCCTGTCACTGAAGTATCAACTCTGGAAGCCCCGTTCCTTTCAGCAGCGATGCTGCCTCCTTTGTTTTATGTAGTACAGGTCGCTCTGTTGTGTCTTCTCCTTTGACACTTATAGCACCAGAAATAAATGGCAAGTTTGTGGGCAGAAGAAACTTAGCTACTCTGCAGCTGGTTTCTTCTGCTCGTAAGCATTTCTACAAATAGTACCCTTGTTTATCAGAGGGGAAGAGCACATTGTGATGAAACAAATTTTTAATATCTCTTGGTGTAGTAAAGTTTTGGTGTTTTTTTTTAATTTGAAGGAGTCTCACTATCAGTGTTACATATGTGAATGAGCAGTGCTTTCCTATATTTTAGCCTTTTTGGTTTTGAATAGCCTTAATTTAGGGAAATTTGGGATTAATTTTGCAAAGTGAGTAGGAGCTTGGTTTGTTTGGCAAACTGAAAGTCATCTGTCTCCTTTCATTTGCCAGTGACCTAATTTGGCATTCATTATGGCACTAAAATACATTTCAATAACAAGTTTGGCAGAGTTGGCTCCATACTTATTATGTTTTATTCCAAAGAAATGTGATCCTTAAATGTCATCAGAACCCATCAAAGTTGGATTTTATTTTCTATAGCTCACCTTCCAGCCCTAAATTAATATTTATAATGAACGGAGAAAATGTCGTGAATGTGTTTACCATATGAGTGTCCTGCTTTTTAGAAGTGAACTTTACAGCTCATTAGTTGCTCAGCTCTGAATTACTACATCAGTACTTTAATAACTTGCTGATCTTGCATTTCATGTTGCTGCCACTGAATTCCCAAAGGAATGCATTGGAAAACTGATTTATTGTGAAGATTTAAAAAAAAAAGTCTGTCTTTTCAGAAGTAGAAAATGTCTTATTGTCTCAGAATGTGTTATATTTTAGGTGCCTTCACATTTCTTGTTATGTAAATGGCAGGATGGTGACGACTACTTATCTAATAGAAACATGTCACTTACAAATTAGGAAGGACTGGAGAGGTTGCAGCCGGGTGAGATTGTGCCAGAGGCAGACAAACACCAGCAATTTAAGTTCTTTTTTTTGGGTTTTTATTGTAAGCTTTGCTCACAGAGTTCCCTGTCACTTTTCTGGAAACCTTCCATGTATGAAAATCTCTAAATGGTATAAAGAGAAGCACATAGCATCAAGGCATTTTTAGACCTAATAGTGAATCACTGTCTTAAAATATTTGTAAATCCATGCAGAGATTGCCGAAGAGCAGTTGGAATGTGTACTTGCATTTATAGATTAATTCATGAAGATAAGGATGTATATGCAGGCAAGACTTTGAAACAGTGCTAAAGCTATTGGCTTCTAGCTCATTTAACATAATCTAGTAATTTCTGTATTCATATATGATGTATGGTGGTCTATAAAGTATATAAAGTAATATGTACTTCCCTGTCTAAAGCACAAGACGACTGGTTATTAGTTTTGCAGAATTTCAGGCCTTATAATTGAGCCAGCTTCCCCTTCCACTGGTCTGGTTTATATCATCTTATGGGACCGAAGGGATGCATAATATCCATATCTGAAGTGGAAAGAAATGTTATACATAAGCTTGAGTCTTCAGAGTTGCCATGTGTTCTGCCTCTACCCCATGTGCTATTCCCACATATCTTGGTAGTTAGGATTGCTGCATGTTGCAGACGTTGGGAGTGTTTGCTTGGATGGTAGGGTTTCTCAGGTACAGTAAAGATAGTATTTTATAGCAATTATAACAATTAGGAAAAAATGCTGTCTTTCTGTTTTCATTTTTTAGTCTAGATTTCTGGAGTAAAGGCTCTCATTGGTTGTGTCAATGGGAGTCATACTACCTCATTTTACATCTGAAAGCAATACCCTCTGTTAATCAGCATTCTGTTTGACAGAATGTAGTTCTTTCGGAGTGAACTCAAGGTTCCTGCTTTCTTGCTTTGCATAAGAATTGCACGAAACTCAAAAAGCAGAAAATATTTCTCAAGCATGTCAGAAATATCATGTGAATGTTTTTGAATATAATGAATTCCAGTTATTTGTTGTAAGCTTATTTTTAAAATATTTAAAGTATTTCAGATTTTTGAAAATTCAAAGTAGAATCGTTTGCATTGGAAGGAGCTTTTAAAGGCCACCCAGTCCAAACCCCTGCACTGAACAGGGCCGCCCACAGCTCCATCAGAGCTCAGAGCCCTACCAGCCTGTTTGGTATCTCAGTGAGTTCACTTCCTGTGTCAACCAACCGTACTTCCTGCAGCCACCCAACTTTGTGTAAATTCATGCTGTTAAAATGTAAGACATCAGTGTTCTAATCCCTTCTGAAGTGCTTTTGAAACTCTTCTCTTGTCCCATTTATTATCTGGGATTAATTCTGCCGCGCAGTAATGAGAAGAGGCGTGAATTGTTGACTCAGCTATCAGGGTCTGATCTCACGGTCCTTTCCTTTTGCCTCCATCCTCCTCTTCTGGGTGGCAGCCAGGGAAGGAAGGGATCTACATTTTCTTTTTAAATGGCCTCTACATCTGTTGCTCTTGATAAGCAATAAGCAGAAGAAATCCTCAGGACAAAATGCCAGCACGTTTAGTGGTGAGGGAATGAATATGAGGTGAAGCTGTTGGCTTTAGGAGAGCATTTCTGGCTTTGGAGAGAGGTTATTTCCAGGGTCATTGACAGATAAATACAACTTCTTGTTACCTTCAAGACATGGTTGGTGTTGCTTTTTGTTGTTGTTGATTGTTTTGTGTTCTTCTCCAGATAGTTTTAAGGACAATCAGTCAACTTCTGATTATTTGTGTAATTATTTTTCTTCAAATCTCCCTTGTAAGAAAAAAAAGCAGCTAGATAAATTAAACAAAGAGGGAATGGTAAGTCGGCATTCCTCATGCAGAGCACTTAGGGCAGCTGCAGCTTCTCAGCTGGAAGTGAAGCTTTCTGACTGCTTCGACTTTCTGACTTGTAACTGTGCAGCTGCAGCGTTTCATTAAGTGTAGAGCTCGTGTTAATCTCCTGGGATTACTTTGAGGGGGAAGAGGATGGGGAAGCAATAACTTCGAGGTGCTTGGCTTACAGGGCCAGTTGCCATGTAACTGGTGAGCTCCCAGAGTGCAGGAGCTGCTTTGGCAGCAGAAGACAAAAGCTTGTTGTGCCAGAGCTGGTCTGTCAGAAGCTCTGCTGGTTTTACCATTGGATTTGTCATTTACTGGTGTCTATAACTGCATATTTAATTAATAGATAAGATTTAGATAATGTATGCACATTGAATGCCTAATTCTGCACATTTGAATATTCTCAGTGTTCAGTCGTAGGAAGCGTAAAGCACTAAAGCTGTAAGTAACTGAAAACTTCTAAGACAGTATTGAAAATGAGTTTGTTCTGAAACCTTCAGTGTCTGAAGTCCCAATCCTTTCACAGGTTCAATGGTTGCTGAGATTGATGTTGAGAAAGTCCTAACTAAATAACAATTGAAAATCAAAGGTTACATGTGCTAGAGAGAGCAAGGAGTAGCAAGTAGCAACGATCGTGATGGTAACAGGTCTTGCTGTGTTATTTTATTATTTTAGAAAGTCTGATTTTGTCTGTATGGGGATTCTTAATTCAAGTTCTTTTAGCTTCTAGGAACTCCGTGTCCCTTAGGGAGAGTATTATATAACGATATTTCAAGTTTTATTTTGCATTTGATGAGCTGACCCACGGAAGAAATGAACTTACTGGTGGTTCGTGACTCAGCTGGAAGGATGCTTCTGAATGCTATCAAACTTGAAATTAGTTTTAAAAAACCTGGAGTATGTACTGCAGTTTTGTTTTATACAGTAGAAAAACGTAATAGAGAACCAAATCTCCCATGTAAATCTTAGGACAACCACCAAACATGAAAAAACAGTCCAAAAATTGTGGTTTTTTTGTGTGTAGACTCATGAACAGCGAATGCCATGACGTGTATTAGATGTGTATTAGATGTGTATTAGAGTAAGACATCTAGTAGGATCATAAGCATACAGAAAAGGGCGTAGAAATAGTTTTTGAAGTACAGATCATAAAGGCAGGCTTAATTCTTGCTCTCTTGCTGGGCACTTTGCTGGCCTTAGTGTATCTTTCCATAAATATTGAAGGAAAAATAGAGTAGTAATCTTCAGAACCCTTAAATGTGTGTAAACCTTATGATTCTATTATACAAGCATGTGATTATAGCCTTCACCTTTATTCAGTGCAAATTACAGTAATTATGGTATTGATAATTTTAGATTTTAACGTCTATGTTCTTGTCACCGGTAACAGCCAGGAAGTACAAACACAGGAAGCCTATTTTGTCATATACACTTTTCCAGCCCTCATTCCTAATTATGTTATGTTCAGAGAACTGTTAAAGCCTGTGGATTTATACGCATAGTGCTTCTGTGTCAGCCTTAGTTTGCTATGAGATACAAAGGTAGTATGAGCAGTAGATCCCAAAGTGCTTAATCTGGCCTTTCTTTTTACAGCATGAAACTTTTTGCTACTGCTGTTTTTAAAAGAGCTTTCAGCACTTTGTTCAGTACAACTGTCTGTAAATGCATATGAACAGGAGAGTCTTTTCCTGTAACAAACTGCAAAAATTATCCCTGCTAACTGCATCATGTAGTTCAGGGCAAGTTTGATTACGGGGGGTGTATTTATTCCATGTGCTGTCTCTGAATTCATACTTGCTATCCAGGACATGAGCATCAGCAGCATAGCAAAACCACAGGCACGTTTGGTTCCAGCACGGTACATGGCTATTCAGTTTCTAGTGTGAAAATGAATTCAGTCTGAATTTCTTGTCACAAAACTGAATGTGAACTTCTAAGAGACTTGTGAAAACCTGGCTTTGGGATTAATTTGGGAATATTGTTTTGTATGCTACGATTATGCAGCAAAGTTTCTTTGGTTGATAGATGCAGTTTTGCAGACATACAGTTTCTGCCCATCTTTCCCCCTTCTCCTCCCTCCCTGCTATGGTTTGCTCAGTGATGAGGCCTGTTTTTTTGTCCCTCCTCAGCAACTAATGGAACTTTTCAGTTTCCAACAATTCTGTAGGAAAATACCATTGGTTTTATAGATCTCCAGTTAAATTCGGTATGAGACAGTTATCCTACAGGCAGAAATAGAATGCCAGGTCTTAACAGATTGTGCCATGCCAAATCTATAAGGTTTACTCAGCATACATTAAAAGAAGAAGCCCTTGAAAGGGGTAAGTTCTTCGCTTCATAATTCACAAAGCTTTTGACAGCATGATTGCTTTGATTATTTTATAATCTGATTTTCAAAGTTCTGCCTAATTATCTAGTGAATTTGCATAATATCAAAATATTCTCTTTTTTTTCTAATCAATAAAATAGTTTCAGATGGATAATAGCTGTCTGTGAGAGAGGAATGCCTCTGAGAAGAACAAGTCTGAGACAATTTAACTTGAATTTTATTTGCTCACTGAAGTTCAGTCATTTCTTAGCTGCTCCTGAGTATCTGTAGGCATTAGGAATGCCTTCAGCTGCAACCATGTCTTTCTTTTTTCTTCATACTTAGTGAAAAGCAGAAGGGAAGATTGGAGTTTTTGCTGCTCCGTTCTTATTTTTTTAGCAATAATTGCCTTGCTTTAGAAGACTTTTAAGACTCTTGCTCCATTAATCGTTAGCTGTTATTGACAGGCTCACTATCTTCTAATAGTTTTGTGAAGAACAACTTGTTCTCACAGTGTAGCAGGGCTGCATAGCTAGATTAAGTAGTTTTTCAAGAAGAATCATTTTGGTTTCTGTTGATTTAGGATATGATGACCCAACCGTAACTCAGGTTTTTGTGAAAATATCCAAGTTACTTTCGAACCAATACTGTAGACAGTAGCAAAAACTGTCTGGTTCCAAATATACAGCCAGTCGCATTTTTTCCCTTACACATATAGATGATATTACTGACACAGCTGCAGATTTGAAGCTATTACAGTACATTTAAATCACTCTCAGATGAGGAGGATGTTACCAGGTTTTTCCTGAGGCTCAGTATCTAAAGGGGAGCCACAGGAAAGAAGAGGGCAGACTCTTTAGCAGGGTCTGTGGTGATAGGGGAAGTGGCTTAAAGCTCAAAGAGAGGAGATTTAGGTCAGATATAAGGAAAAAACTTTTACAGCAAGCGTGGTGAGGCAGTGGAACTGGTTGCCCTGTGATGTATTTAGTGCCCCTTTGCTGGAGACTTTCAGGGTGAGGCTGGATAAAGCCCTGGGCAATCTGATCTACTTGCCCAGCAGAGGAGTTGGACAAGATGGTCTTCAGAGGCCCTCTCCAACTCTAAGGATTCTGTGATTCATAATCACTGGTTTTCAGCAGAATATTACAAGATTCTCCTTGGTGTCTTTCTCTGAAGCCTCTGGGAACATGTCAAAGCAGATTGCAAGTTCTGCTGCTTACTTAGAGTATTTAGGTGTTTATTTGGATTTTGATGTATTGAGCAAACAAATGACTTATTGTCTAAATGGGATTGAGATATGGATGACTTAACTGATGGAAGTGCCATTCAAATGTTACTGAAGTAGTCTGAAGGAAAGAAAAGCTCTTGAAAACCATTTTCCCCTCTGTATTTGACAATAGGTGTTGTACGTTCCAATATAAATATGGCTTACAGTTTATCCAGCAGCTCTTAAAGAGCTGAAGTAGAGGTATATTTTATGCTGAACTGTCACTTGTCATTTATGCTTATGATATGTAAAGATCAAAATGAAACATGGTTGGTTATTTCCGTGGACCCCATTTGCCCTTCCTACCGAGAAAGAAAAGCCTTCATATGGTCCTTGAGAGCATCTACTGCAAGTACTGTGCCCTGAACTTCCCACTGGAGTATCTACACACGTGCTGGGGAGCAGCAAGGTCAGGCCTCATCCACAAGGGAGGGCATCCCAGGAGCTGGAGGTGGCTGCACCATGGGTAGCAGGGACCTCAGTGCTGGGGCACAGCCCAGTGCTACAGAAGCAGGGTCAGTGATCACTGGGCAAGGTGAGCAAACAGACCAGGTCCAGGGCCCGGCCGGGGTGGATCAATGGCTAATGAAATATCAGGGGACACTAACTATAGCTGTGATGATGTGTTGTGAATATCCCCCTGCTCAATATATGACGCTTGTGCTAGAAAGGTTAAAGGGTGAATTTCTTCTTTTTAAAACCAGCCAAAAAAAAAAACAACTATGAAGCCACATAACACTATGTGAATATTATAACGATGCTAACCATTGAGAAGCACTTTTTACCTAAGGGTTTGTTATAAATATTTGTTTATCTTGTTCTGGTAATGAGGTTTCAGACTTGCTGCGGTGAAAATAATGTTCTGTTTCTTAATTAAAAATGGATTGGCTTCAGAAGCAAGGAAGAAAACAAATTTCTAGAACCAGTGCAGCCAGTAATGCACTTTGTTTCTAAATGAGCAACCTTTGGTTGTGTGTTCACAATAGGATCTTCCTTTAAGGGTCTTGGGGCAATTTCTTTACTGCTGTAAAGTAAGTAAATAATAATAAAAAAATACTGATCTTTTTACCATCCATGTCTGCAACACAGAGCATTCAGGAGGCTCCATCTTACAGGAAAATTTTCTATCCCACTACAGAGCCCAGAGCAAGAAAGCCCAAGCAGTAGAATTTATTAGACATCTCTGCATGACAAAAATCAATAGAATGCAATCTCTTGTGGTTTAATATGAAAATATACCTAAAAAAGCAGTGACTCTCAAGAAAAATACTGAGCTGGCGATACAAAATTGAAAATGTCAAGGAGGAGAAAACTAAATGTAGAGGATGCAATCTGGATTACTGTGGGGTGTATTTCAGAACCAGCCAGAAATATTAGTGTGGAGGACAAGCTACGGAATCTCCTTTAAGAGACAAAATCTCTGGTGGCATGTCTGTAATGCAGGTGCCAGTGAGATGAAAAAGCACACCTTTCCATGGCTGCAGGGCTTTGAGAGGCAGTATTAAAACATTCAGTTAATTTATAATTATCTATAAATGGTTATGAAGCTGTGAGTGATAAAAAATAGCCAAAGTCAAGGTTCTGGCCAGTTTCTTCTCAATTGAATGCATTATTTTCCACCATACTTAGTTCTAACTATTGGATGCTGATGATACTTTATTAACTTTTATTGTACAATGCTGCTGGCAATGCAGAGCTGAGGTTGTTTGAATGTATGCTCTACATTTTAGATGAAATACTTAAAATTTATTTCAAACTTCATCTTCATACCCTGTGTTGTGCTCTAATGTGTTTTTCCAGAAAGAAATACAGCATAAAATATTTTTGTAATATTTTAATCACCGCACTTAATATTCTAAGTCCTTTATTTTTTTATTTTTTTTTTAATCAGGGTGTATAACAATGCCCTTAAGATTAGCCCAGTTTTTGGCTATTTTCAGAATTTTTAAAGTAATTGCAGAGTAGTGTATTTCAGGGTTTCATTTGCATTTTTGGATAAGCATAATTTTCGTTCTGATTGCACTTAAAGGCTCTTAACGTGCTGCAGCTCATTATAAGAATGTAAATAAACAGAAAAAATCCCTGTGGTCATGTAGCTTGCCCCCATTCCCTTGGGTTACAGGTGGGTGGAGCAGCCTCGTCAGCACTGCCTCAGTGACGTGGTGCCTGTTGGGGATGGAACTGTTATGCTCCCCTAGAAATCAGCTTACAGACAGTAATTGGGTGTCAGACCCAAATGGATGCAAAGGTTAAACACATCCCTTTTTTCCAGCCCCCACAAATAATGATGTTCACTTCAGTTTTGTGGCATTTAGTCAAGCGTGTCTGAGCTTTTGCATATATAGAATATAAGGATTTTGCTTTCTAAGCATTTATTTTCAAGCGTGTGATGAATAAATTGTCCTTTACTTGGAAACAAATAGACATTCTCACCCAGCTCCGTGACATGAAGATCTCTGGAGGGTAATGCTCCTGAATCTCATGGCAGCAGTGTTCCTGTTGGTCCCCATAGCCTCTTTTCAAAACGCTTCACCAAACAAACTCCTAAAAATGAATCTGTTAGGTCCATTGCATTTGGTTATGTTAGTTTGTCATTTTAAGCTGCACCTAGTGACAACATTGATAGTGAGGGAAAATCCATAATTTGCATGAGGCTTGCAGCGAATTTTTAATTCTGTGATAAAGCAGCTAGTTTTATAGTATCTGTAAGACTAGACATAAGTGAAAATGTATGTGTAATCTATGTGGCTATAAAGCACTCTTACTGTTGGAGGGGGAGTCAGTAGTTCCTTTTAAACTTCCCATTTGCGTACTTAGGTGACTCTTTCTGTGTTTTTTATCATTTTAAATGACACAGAAGGCTTAGCTAACTTCTCCTTGTAATCAGTCCTGTTTGTTGAGAGAGTTGCTGCTTTATACCTATAACAAATCAAACTTAGAGGCATACTACGTATTTGTTTGCAGATATATTTCTCTGTGACAGCTGTTCTTTAAGACCCTGAGATCTGCCATTAATTTTGAGTAGTCAGGAAGGCATCCATCTAGTCAGCAGTAGAAATTATTGCTGCTCCTTGATGAGTTTTCATTATTAGCATTTCTCAAAGGCAAGGACGACTGAAATTTATGGCGTCAGCTGGTCACACGAGACGGGGATGTTTCATAAACGCTGCCAGATGTCACCGAGATGAGCTTGTGTGCACCAAACGAATCATTTCTGGAAGAGCTGTTAAAGCTGCTTCAACGACTTCTCCCACCTAGACTGCTTCTGTTGCATGAGCCACATGGCACCGGGACTTCTGTGTGCAACCCAAGTGTCCTAAGAGCCAACACAATGGCAGCAGAACATGGTGTGGGGTGCTGGGCAAGGCTGTACACGGCTGCTGCAAAGGTGGTGTCTGCTGTGCCAGGACACTGCTGTAACCTTCCTAGAAATCCCAATGGGAACATGGTGAATCAAATCCCATATTAGTTTTGAAAGATAAATAAACCCTGTAGAGTGCACCATAAAATTCATTTTTTCTTCTTTTGGAGATGTGAGACTTTGTGCTGTGTGTTTATGAAGATTGATCAAATGCACTGAGCTTGGAAGACGTGACCTTGCAAACCCAGCAGTTGTTGCCATTTCTTTAAAGAAATAAAATGGGCACTGTGACCTGAAACACACATACAAATGTTTAGTTTGCAAGATCAGAGGCAAAAAAAAAAAAAGAGAGTATGCTTTAAACCTGCCTGTGGACTCTCTAGGTCAGTGTGTACCGTTGTGTTAGAGTATGGTCAGCCACATGGCAACAGTAATTTACCCCAAAAGGTTTCTATCTTGGAGCAAGAAATAGATAAACAAGGGAGCAAAACCAAGGTTGCAAGAGCATGTTACATTTTTTGTATGCTTAACTCTATAATCTATGAGATATTTAACCAATTTTACCAAAGAAGCATATTTAATTATTTTTAATCTGACTTTGCCCAGTTTGTGTGTGAGATAACTACATCCTTTAGGTTGGTATATTCCATCTCTGCAACCTCTTATTCTGCCTTCCTGCAGCCTGTGTAGAGAACTTAAGAGTATTTTCTTTGCCATCTGGGCCAATTTTTGTCCCTCTTTCATTGGTTAATAATTCTCAGCTATGCATGTAGTGGTTTGTATTTATAAAGATGCCCTGGCTCTATTGCTTTCCAGTTTTCTTAAGAGATTAAAATTTGAGAAAACTGCAGTTTTATAGAGCTGTGAAAGGTTTGCATGAACTTTGATATATAAGCTATCACTCGTTTTTATGGTTGTATAGGTGTTCTGTATTTAAATGCTATCGTACTGCTTATAATGAACAAAACGATGAAGTAATTTGTCAAATATTATATTCTGTATCGTTTATGGCTCTGTTTTGGTATGTTATTATTCTTACTAGTCTAAAAATTGCTTTAAGGAAAGTAAAAACAGCCCTGTAATTCCAGATAACTTCATTGGCTGCAGTTAATTTGATTTTCTCAATAGCAGGTGGCAGACTAAATGGAGTTAAAGTAATGAAATAAACAGTGGCCTCCACATCTCACCGTAGTTCCAAAAAGGCATGTTGAATTTAGGTTAACCTGCTTTGTTTAAAGCAGGAATTTGGATATGCAAACTCTTCTGACAGTTTTGATAATTTCAGATGATTGTTTGATGGGCAGCCGGGTATGATTTAAAGACACTGAACTCCAGTTAGCAAAATGTGAAAGAAGGAACTTCTGGTGTCCAGTCCTTCTTGGCAATTTTGCATTGTCAGATGGAGATTGCAGGGACGTTCACAGGGACGTGATTTTTTTTTTTGTGTGTGTGTGTATACTTATCCCCCCTCAGTGACAGATGAAGCTGAAATGTTCTTTGGAGAAGACAGTCTTTGAGGATAGCAACTGGAAAGGATGCCAGGAAGATCTTAGAACTTCAGAGAGTGTAAATTGCCAAGAAAGTTACCCAGAGTTAGAGGTGCCAGAGTTGTGGGAACTTGTACATCCTGTGGGGACGCTCAGATATTGGTGGTTATAGAGAAGATTTCAGTATTGCAGGCGAATGATGTAGAAGAGCTACCCACTTTTATACTGGTGATGTTCTGGATAAACAGATAGGAAAAAGGCACGGAATTATTGCCAGTTTGAGCACAGCAGGGAAAATCAGATGTGAGATTGCTTGTCAGCAAGTTAACCCGAGCAGGACTTACTTCCTTTGGCCTTGATGAGGCATTTTCTGAAGAGAAAAAGTGGACCTGGTTCTCCAGGAGGCCAGACAAAAAGCAAGTGATGGAAGCAACTAGGAGTCTTGTTCTAACCAGCCAGAGATGCAGAGGTCAAGCCAGTTCTGCGGGCAGGTAGATCTTTGGCACAGAGAAGAAGGTATGGAGAGCAGAGAGCAGGCAGTGTTCTCATGCACGAGGGCAAAACAGGATGGGAAACTATGTTGGAACACAAATCATGTAAGGGAAGGACAGGAAAATAGAAACTGCAGTGCTCTGCTCTGCAACACAGCCCACCGTGTGTTTCGGGAGGGAGTTATTTCAGGGTGAATTTCCTCAAAGGATGAGGGAGGTGTTCATTCCTCTGTGCTTGGTGGAATGAGATCCAGAAACTGCAGGCTGTGTCAGCAGGGATAGGTGAGGACAGAAAGCTGGAAGCCTGCAGCTCCAACAGAGGAGCTCAGAGACAGCACGGATGAGCCCAGAGCAGCTCTTGGGGACTCAGAAACGTTTCAAAGGAGGATAGTTGTGTAAAACCTTCTCCCAGTTTCAGTCTTCGCTGGGGAGTTTGGTATGTCAGAGGGCTGACTTGGGGCAGCCTCAGAGCTGTGGCTGGCCCATGGTTGCTCAGATATCCTGCCTCTGTGGTGTTCACAACTCTCATCCCTTCTGGTGGGTAGCAGAGAGGAAGTTTTGGAAACAGAAAATTGGATGTTGCAAAGGAAAAGTGGAGTAAGAAAAAGAATGAGGTAGGGCACAGTGAAAAAGACAGCAATAAAATGAAGATGTGCTGCAAAGTGGAGAGTGACACATGGAGAGAGATCTGAAAAGAAGAGAGAAAATTAGAAACGGAAAAGAAAAATAAGTAACAAACTGAATATCCAGAAAATAATCCCATGGGTATGCCCTGCTGACGGTGGAAAAGCCTGTCTTTAATCTTCCTGTCCTCTGAGGGCACCACTTACCTATGATATTTGCACCAGTGATACACTGTAGGATTTACACGATTTCAGCTGCGTTGTTATTTTTGTTTCTGAACAAGTTGTATGTTTAGAATTTTATTTTCTCATCCAAGGGAAAATATTTCAGCTTCAGATATTATGAGCTACATCATCTGAATGTGTGGCTTCTAATTTATTTTTTGTCTCTTTTTTTAGTGGACAGTGCATGTTCAGATGACGCTTTAGGCTCTCTTATGAAATTGTATAGAATAAGTGGTTTATTTCAGACAAAATTAGTATAAAAATGGGGAAGTTAGGCTTTTTTTATTTTTTTTAAAGAACAACTTTATTGTCAAGTCCCTAAATATTTAGTGCAAGTTCCTAGTTAAGAACACCATTTCTTTGGTGGAAGTCTTAGTGCATCCTGAGAAGCTGAGGCCTGAGTTACTTTGTTTAAACTTCAAAAAGTGAAACTAGGACAGTTTTTTCTTTCATTACTTGCTGCAAAATCAAGTCAGGTGCAGTCACCATACCAGCTGCAAAACCATGCCACATTCTTCCCTTTGATTTTTCTCATCTGTGACAGAGAATTCTGGTACAAAGGATCAAAAGTCAGACGTGTCCTTTGAAAAATGAGAAAATTCAGAGTTGTGAAAGTAACATGAGAGTTAAAGAAGACTGACTTTTTAATTTAATAGTTAGCATTTCCCTAATTTTCTTTTTTCCCCTTTTCCCCCCCATTTAAATATATCAAAACACTGAAGTACAAAGAGAATTTGGGATGAAAGATTAAAGATGACTCAGCCTCCATCAATGTCTGCCCTGTTTTTCTTCTTAAAAAAAGTCTTTTACCATATTGTAGGCACTAAAACATAGATTTTACCCACCAGAAATAATGAGATATTTCAAATCCTGTAGGTTTTTGCTTGATGTAGGAAAATGGCACTTTTTTTTTTTTAATGTTTAGGCAGCATAACGCTTTGAACAATTTCATGCTTCAGAAGTGACAAGCCTACATGACTGCATTATGTGGTATTTTACTTTGGTCCACTCCATCTTGAAATATCATCTGCAGCGTACTTTGCAAGACTTCATGCTATCGTGTTATGTTCCACTGTAAATTCCCTAAACTGAATTATATCTGTTGGGTCCCTAGAAAACTTCCATTAGCATCAGTGAAGAGTGTCCCAGCTGAATACAGAAATTAGAGGATACCCTTCAAATACTGAGTCTTGTATCCTATGATAAAGCATGAGGTGAGAGTGCTCCCTGTCCCAGACAAAATCTATCAAGGTGTCGGCCTATGGTTATACTCTTGGTTTCCAAAAGGCCAGTCCCCAGATTTGCATCTCTTTCTGTGGGTCAGTAGTTGAAAGCTATGAAGATTCATGGTTTTACTAAAAGAGTATGCTTTTGTGTAAGTTTTGCCAGAATTAGGTGAATCTGAAGGTCAAGGAGCTGTAAGATAAAGAAAGGGCACTTGCTGTTCTACAGCTACTGTTTCCAGTATTACATGCCTGCTGATAAGCTAGCTAAAAGCAATCTTGTGATTGAAATGGGATAGAAATATAGGAATCCTATAAGCTGTTTACAGTTTGCTAGGATAATACTTGGTTGGTCTGGAGCTCCTTTCACTAGAGGATTGAATCTGGTACTGTCTAAAGTTGATCGTATTAATCTCACAAATATTCCATCGTATCATTTCTTACAGATGAGGTTGGTGAAACACAGGCAAGTAATGTACCCCCCAAGTAATATGAGACCAGAAATAAAACACAGCCTTTATTTATTATAAAGAAATTAGGGAATAAATTGCAAATGACTGTTTGCCTCTCCCTGAGCCTGCTACTGCCTAGCAACGATTGCTAGATAGGATAAACATCATTAACTGTAAAAAGTTCAGTGTCTAAAAAGACATTAGGAGTGCTGATAGGCAGTCTTGAGGTTACTCTGATCTGTTTGAAAAGATTATCTTTTTCTGTACTTTGGATCTAAGGGCAGTCCTGGTTTTGATCACATGTATGTGCACACTCCTTTCTCTGTGATGGATTTTGCTTTATCGTGGTGCCACAGTTAAGTGTGGTAGGGAAATGATTCTGCAGCCAAAATAAAAATTAGAAATCTTGTGCACTACATGCAGAAGCTTCTCAGGAAATCATTCTAGCTCACTGTTCATGTCAAGCTGGGGAATATGCCTGTTAATTTCCCATGACAGAAAACACATCACCTCATCAGCAGCCCTAGAAAATGACAAAATGTCCAAACCAAAAAGAAGCCTGACTGCCAAACACTTTCATTGCCACTGCTGCAGGAAGGGGAGGGGGGGAATAGAAGAGGAGGAGGAGCATGCTTTAGAAATTTCAGGAAAGCAGAATGATATCTGTGGTGTCCCCCTGTTATACTTTATATTACTGCAAACCCTTCATCTCTCAGTCAAGGTGTGACCCTTTCAGAATACAATTGAGCCAGAGCGTACACAGTCATTTAATTCTAAAAGAATAATTTATACTCCTGAATCTGGAGAGTGAGAAATTCTTTTTTAGTGCTTGAGCTGAGGTAAACATCTCTGTGCAAAACCTACACCTACCAATATCTTACGTGTTTAAGAGATAAGAGCAAACGTGGTTCAGTCACGTACTCTGCTGTGTGTGTTAACCTGTAGCAATGGTAATTTCATCTGGAGCTACTGTGCAGTTTCTTCAAGTGTTTGTAACACCACTAACAGTGACACTGCTGCTTTTTTTTTTTTTAATAAACAGAAATTATGATTAGATGATAACATTTTTATACTCTTCTTATTTCTAGAACAGCAAAGTGTTTTTGCTCTGTAACAAAGCACTACATTTGTAAATCAGTTGCAGAGAGGAATGGTGTGTATGTATTTAAATATATATTTACCCCAGATAAATATATTAATATTTTATTTTTATATAAATATACTACAGTGGATCAGCTTCCTCTAGCAATGAAGTCACACAGTCATATAAAGGACTAAATAATTCACGTTGTCACATAAATAGTTGTGGTTCTCATGTTGCAAAGGTAATTTTCAGACTGTGGACTGGGTGGGAACTGGAGTTATGATGTCTGTTTAAGCATTTGGACAGCCTGAAACTCGAGCCTGGAGAGTTTTGGATGTCTCCTTTTTGTTTTGATATGTATTCGACTCTGCAGTCTGACAGTGCTTCTGCTCTAATAGCAAACAAGGAAAATTAAGTTTGCAGTGTATTGTAGATAACACATTTGCTTTTGTATCTCTTGGGATATTTGGCTTAAAGTGGAGTAGGAGATATGGGAATAGTTTAGGGCTTCCAAGGTTGCTGAAATGACAGTAAAGTCTTCGGCTGGAGGTTTTACTGCTGTGTGGTTGGGAGGTCATCTGTTGTGTTACAGAAATGCCTTCCATTTTGTTTGTGTGATGGACACCTGCCACACGTTTGGTGGAGAGGAGCCAGAGGACCCTTGAGAAAGACGGTGGCAAAGTGGGGACACAGAGTTATTCCAGAAGACCCAGGGCTGTGCACCTTCTGCATCCAGCCCTGTAGGGACGGTGACTGCTGTAGGTAATCAGGTCTTTTTGCAACATATCTTCTGCAGAATGCAAGGTATGTAGATGTATGCATACGCACGCTCTGTAAAGATGTGCATTGCAAACATAAGGAACAAGCATACATATATTTAATGTAGTTTGGCACAGTGGCATTCTGGTCTGGATGTAGGTTTTTGTTAAATACCTTTCTCCAAGCCTGAAATATTCAAGTCCAGGTGTTGTCTAGCAGTGAAGTTACCATTTTCTTTTAGGTCCATGTTGAAACTTGCGGTGCTTCAGAGCGAGGTTGGCTGGGATGCTTCTTTTGCATATTAAATTAATGACGGCAATAACGAACTTCTGTTGTTTTGATTCTAGAGATTTGTGCATCCCAAAGATGTAGGAACTATGAAATATTGAAACTGTGTGATCGGCTGCTTTGGTTAGCATGAGTTTATCAAGGTTTGCTGTTATTAGAAAGTACAACTAACTGTTTTTTCGTCCCATGGTGTATTCAGAAAGCTAACGTTTGGAAACACCTTAAAGACCACTGCTCATCCCACTGCTTTGTTGAATGAGTCTCCCACAACCTCTTAAAATCAAACCTCATTAATCATACTTGGTTTAAGGTGTAATACTTTGTTTTTGACTCAGTAGGGTTTGTCTGAGGAAGTGGTAGCAGTAGTGTTGTTGCTGTTTATCATTTGGGTAAATCATCCTCTACTTAACAGACGCTATTTTAAAATTCTATAAATCGAGTATTTATTAGTAAATAAATCATAAAACAGCCTCTCTAGGGCCAGGCAGGGATTGTGGTGATAGCTGTTTTGTGTTGCTTGTTTCTGGCAGTTACGTGATTCAGTACAATTTAATAAAATATAATTTCTACAGGGGTGGGATTGGGAAGTGCTAGAAAATATTAGCACTTCTATTTCAGTGTAGGTTAAGGTGAGAGTAATGCAGTGAAAAGAAGTCCCAAGGACATAATTACAGGATGCTATTTGACCATGTGCTGCTTCTCCTGCCAACATGAAGAAGCAGGCACACATGGTTGGAGAAACCTGAGGAATATAATTGGGTCCAGTTGACAAATCTGATGTAAAACAGACATCTCTTCTGCCTCCTCAGATGCTCCATGTTAGTTGATACCGCTCATTTGAAGACATTTCTTTAAAATTATCCAAGTCAGAGTTCAACCAGGGAGTAGGAATGGATTATTTGTCTTGCAGAATTCCTCTGTATTTTAAGAATAGCTACATTCAATGTTAATAATGAGGTTCCTCATTTAATTCAGTGTACTACAGCTCCTAGGAAGCAGATAAATTCTCTACAGTCATATATATGCCAGTGTACTAGGAAATGATGCATCTTGTTTATTATTTCAATATTATCATATAGCCCAGGGAATTCATGCGAGAGGCATTTTTTACCCTTGGGTTCTGCCTGCAAAACAACTCTAGCGATAGTGATGTGAGGTTGCATATTTCTATCTGCAGTGAGAGCTAGAAAGAAACCGTTCTGAGCTGCCTTAAAATGCAAACACAAACTGTGGAGAGGGGTGACTTTCTTGTACATCATTCCCAGGGTTTAGCAGGCAAAGTTTATTGGCACTTGCTACCAGCTCTTGAGTTGGGAGTGTGTTTTTCAGTAATAGCTGTCTGGAATTTGTTGAAACGTTATGTTTGCTAAATGTACAAGAAAGGAATACAGTTTTCTTGGTCTGTCTTTTACTAATGTGGCTTGCTACAGGATGAAAAAGTAATGAAAAAACATAGCTTTGAGCAGCTCGGTATTGAAACTCCTAGAAGGGCAGATCTGAACAGTCATTTTCAGGTGCTCTGTTCCTTCCTTGTTTCCATGTTTAATGTGATAAATAGAATTTTGCATGTTAATGTGGACTCTCTTCAGAAACTGAAGTTATCACCTGCCTTTCTGGGCATACATTCGAATGTGTTTCAATTTCAGTTGAGTTGCAGCTCTGGAAGTGCCTCTCGTCATCGATACAGCCGTGGATGTGCATGCTCTTTCCCTGTCCATGTTGTGAAGGAGGCTGTGTCATAGTTTGAGGCTCGATGGGGATACCTCAGGAGTCAGCTGGCAACACAGCATTTCTATCTTCCGGAGCATAACATCATGATGAGTTTTTAGATGCAGGAATGATGCACTGATGATCTAAGAGAGATGAACAGGTTAAATGACAATGCAGTTGGAGACCACAGTTTTTAAGAGACTGAGTGCAATCTAATAAAAAATGCAGCATTCCTGAAGAGATCTATCTTACTTCTTAGATGCTGTAACACTAGATTCAATTTGCTGCTGCAGCTGCAAAAAAAAAAATTATAGTTGTGGCATATCACTCCTAAATTTGCTTTCTGTCGCTCTTGTATGAACAGATATGTTGTTGTTCTAGCAGCACTACAGACCAGATCGTAACGTCAGTAGAAATGTGTAATAGGATATTTGCTAACAGCATACACTGTAGCTCATGACTATTTGGCTTTTTCTTCTATCCAGATGCTTTGTAGTTTAAAGAGAATTTTCTCATTGTAGCTTGTCATTTATAATGCCGATTCATCCTTTAATATCTTCTAGCTTGCCACTTTAGAATTCCCTCCGAAGAAGCTCTTTGGAAACAAGGATGAACGAGTGATTGCAGAGCGACGGAGTCACTTAGAGGTAATGGCATCTTTCTCACAGCCTTTTGAAATGGATTTAGCTCGAGCACTGTCTGCTTGACCAACAGAAACTGTTCCCATATGGTCACAGTTAAATAGCCTACATGTAAGTATGAAGTTACTTGCTGCTTCGTTTAACACAGGAGATGGCAGCAGTAGATTGTGAAGTAATGAAGCACACCTTTAAAAAATCCTAGTCTGGAAAAAAAAAAAAGGACATCTCTTCTGAGATGTTCACGGGAGGTATGTTTGTTTAGGGGGGAAAGGTTGTGGATGAGGTAAGTGTTCGCTGTAGACAGATGGTCTCTATGCAAGACAAGAGTAAAAAAAAAGCCAAAACAAAATTTGCTACTTTAAATGCAGCTTGTTATCTGAAGATTTACTATTTTATCGTAGTTTCTATAACCGAATAGCTCTTGACAGAAGGAAAGCAATATATAGGCATCTCTGAGCTTTATTTTATAACCCAGTTTGGAGTGTATTTTTCTTTGAATTCACTTTACAGCTTAATTTTATGCAGGACAAGGTTGATAGAGTGTGGGGGTTTGTTTTTCTGGTTTGTTCTGCAGTGCAGTGTTAATGGTGCATTTTTGACTCCTGTAAAACTTCTAGCTCTTTATATTTCTGAAATACATGCTTTGTTGCAGCCTGGGAGTAGATGGGGTTTGGGGGAGGAAGAGGAGGAAACGGGGATTAAAGCATACAGTCCACAAGTATTCTGTAGCCACACGAGGATTACTTGATCATGCAAGTCATAAAGAATTACTTTCTTTGTAGAGCTGAAATAATATGAAGTAGAGTTTTAGACAAAATAATATAAAATTATATTGCTTCCAACTGGAAGCTTTTCTTGCATGATATTTTATTTTTTTTCCATGTATTTCACCTTCTCTTTGATCCACAAATGAAACATCCCCCCACTGACTTTTGATGTGAGGTTGTCTTACATAGAGCACAAAATGTAATCTTTTTTTTGTTTCATGCCCTCCGCAGAGGGCATAAAGGCATGGCCACATTCCAGTCTAGTACTCAATTTGCATATTTTTGTACCAGTAAGAAATTTAATCCCTTAATCTTTCTGACCTTCTATTGATTTGCTAACCGACTTTATTGTAGTGTTTCTGGATGTTAAAACTCCCGTGTATAGTGGTGCTTTGATCATGATCATGTAGTAATTGTAGCTCTCAATATGGCTAGTTTTTAGCTTCAGGTTGTATCTCTTTTAGCTAAACTATGTCATTAAAACTTTATTACCAATATATTCTGTAAATATAATGATTTACTTGAATATGTTTTGCCATATGCCAGGTGGTAGTGCACTGGGCCATTCCACTCAGTAATCCTGCCAAGTCTTTCCACATTAGAGAAACATAAGATCTCCAATAGACGAGAGAAAGTTATGTAAAGACAGGGATCCAAGTGTTACCATGCTTGCCGTGAGGAATTTGATGCCATAAGCTTGTAGCCAGTTCATGAAGGTGGCCATAATGCCATGAAGTTTGGATCTCTGTTCCTGGTAGTTAATTTTATCCCCTGTGCATTTTGCAGTGCTCTGCTCTGGCTTTGCACTGTAGACCAGAACCTGGTGAGCTTCAGATAACGTAGCAGCAGCTTCCTTGGCAAAGTAGTGGAAGCAACCACCTATATTGTGGTTGCTTCCAAAGTCACGTAAATCTTTGCAGACTCAAAGCACATCTTGAATTCTACTGGGAAACTATTTGGCAGACAAGGAGTGTGTGGTAATGTGCCATGGCACAGGCAACAGCTTCTGTTTGAAGTGCTTGCTCTTACTTTCTCACAGTGAACCATGAGCATGTGGCAGTGGGCAAACCTGAAAATGGATGGATTGCCTCTGTGAGGAACTTTGCCTTTTGAACAGGACACGTTTCTCACGTGGGAGTTTGATCAAATAGAAGGTGGGGAAGTCAGACCTTGATAATGAGCAGAGGCATGGCTGTCGTTCATTCAGTTGGCTTTCATACCTCATAACATAGCCTGATTTGCTGAAAAATCTCTTGCAAGCCTCACAGGTGATGTTATTCCAGTAACAGTATAATTTAAAAGCTCATTTGATTGTTTCACACTATTAGGCAAGAGTTAATGAGCTAGTACAGTATTTTTAAAGCAAAGCTCAACTTCTAGGCCAACAAAAATGTATATTCTTATCCAAAGTCTGAGCTGATTTGATTGACTGATAGTATGTGACAGCCTGGCAAATATCAGTCTGTTAATAGTGTTCTGAACAAATATTCCATGTTGTAAGAACATTAGTAGTGCTGTCATCCCTGTGGTGGATAACGAAGAAATCAGTCTCCTCTTTCAGCTTTTACATTAGATATTTGTATGTTTTGAACAGGCTTTGTGTTGTTTTTCCTGCACTTCTTGGATTCATTTTGGAGTGGAGCAGTGGAGCTTTGGCTAGCCCAGGGCATTCTTGAGCAGCATCTGTGAGGAAAAGCAGTTTCTCATTTAATTCTTCTATTTTTTTCTTCTGAGTATGCACAAAAATGAAAATTCAAAATGCAACATACACCTGTGTAAAAGATAAAACAACAGAGGCTCTCACTTCAGTCAAACAGCCTTTCTAAAGTATTTGCTGGAATTAGCAGAGGGTTGCTGAAATGGCCTCATAGGCTCTTTACTTTATGTCAGAGCTAAATTGCAACTCGGTCTGATCTGGGAAAATGAGGCAGACTGGGAGTTATTGTAGGAGCAAAACTACTCCTCAACTTCAGGATTAACTAAACGTACAGCAGAGAGCTACTTCTGTTGCCTATATCTAAACATCTGTTTTAATTGCCTTCCTTAGGCTGCAGTCAGGGAAATTTTTCCTTGTGCCTAATTACAAAACCATTTGGCCAAAACATCCTTTGTGGGACCCATAGCTGTTCAGGAAGAGTTGGTTTATTTCCTGCATTGCACCTTTCAGGTTCTAGCCACAACAGGAGCAGAAGTACTGAAAATAACAGGAGGGCTTTTGTGGCTCTGTTCAGTACAGGTGAAATGCTGGCGAGGATCTTTTGGGAGGGTTGTTTTGTTTTAAGATTGCCATGCAGAATTACCTCGTTTTACCTTCAGTTTGGAAGTGGGAATGTTAGTTCATTGTAATGAGGGTGATGGACAAAAGGCTCCAGGGAACCCCCAGATTATGGGGATTTTGGTTCAAAATCACAATAAATTCAAATATTTTTGTGAAACATTAGCTTCTTATTTCTCTCTTTTTTGGTTTACTAACCAAAAGCTTCATGAGCTGTTGTAGGTAAGAAAGCAGACATTATATGTAGCCTGTGGAATGAACCTGGAGAGAAGTCTTTGATGTACAGGATACGTATTCGCAACATAAACACTTTTGCTTTGATACTTGTGGGTATAATGTAATCTTTTGTGCAATATCATACATGTCCACAGAGGTTTTGAAAAATAACACGCAGATTGGCACGTGGGTCTCACCTATACATCATGAGAATAAGCACCTAAGTTGTGTTTAAAATTACTTGCCCTAAGTGCCCTGTTGCAATCTATTAATTTAGTATTTCATCAGGGACCTGTTGCAGGGCAAAACTCTAAATTAATTGTTCCGCAGTCTGAAGGCTGTAATTTCACTTCAGAGCCAACCTTGCTTGATTAAATCCGCCTTAAATGAAACAGCCAAGAATTCTTTTGATTAAAGTTAATGAGTAGAAGTTAGTGTGTACCTATCCTTTCATGCAATTAGAAACCAGTAAATAAGGATATAGGACCCCATTTTTTCCCTGATGAAATCAGAAAACGTATACATATTTTTTTTGCTAATAAGCAGAAAGTTTTTAAAGGAAGCACATGTCACAGGAGATAGGTGATTCAGTGAATGTATCTGTTTCTGTTTTATCTGCAGAGTATTTTTTATTACCGAGGGAGCTGCTAGATATGTGGATGACAGTAAAAGGTTTTCCCAAAATCCCAGCTGCCCTGCATATTGTGTTTTAGCAGGGAAACAATTATCATCATTCCCTGCTTATTTTTTTTATATCTTCTTGTGGACACATCCTTTATTCTAGTAAGGCAGAGCAGTATTAACTCTGTTTAACCATTGCACAGCCAGGAAAAGTGCACAAGGAAATGCCTTCACTGACATAGTAGATAGTTGTGTTACTTGACTCCTTGCTCAGCAGCCTCATGGCCATGGACCCACTAGCTTTCTTTTCTACTCTTGCTGTCATCAACCTACTCAGAAAAACAGGATTGCTAAGCTGACAAAATCCCAGCAGGTTGTGACTTGAAGGAAAACAAACCAAAAAAGCCCCTCAAACCTCAGCCTGTCTCCTCTCTGTTAATTGTTTCCCTTTCCCTATCCTCACAGCTTCATTTCCTCAGGTTTCTTGGTGGACAGCAAGGGACAACAGGCAAAGTCCCAGTTTGGGGATGCACCAGCAGCCAGCACCAAAGCTGGCAGGAGTCATGCATTTCCTTCTGCTGCTCCTTGCAGCGCTCAGAGAAAGAAAGGAAGTCAACCTGTACCATAGAGTAAAGCAAATCCACTTTGGAGTTCTGCAGGAGCACATACATCTTTCTGTCATTCTCTGTCCTCTTTTTTTTTTTTTTTTTTTTGTACTTTGAGTCTCTTTAACAGATAGACACGCTCAATTTATTTAAAATTAATAATGCAATTGTCCTTAACCTCCTAACTTCCTGGTGTCTGATGAAGAGTTTTTCAATGATAGGTGTTAAGGCAAGAGTTAGAAATAAATCTTGTATGAACTGCATTATTCAGCTGTTCTGTCCAGTTCTGAGAGAGAGCTGGCTGGTGAGGGCAACACAGGCACTGTCAGAATTCAGCTTCCAGAATAAGATTCTTTAACTTAGAAGCCAAATGCTTTGTTTTGTTCTTAACTTGTATTCTGACTTGCCTTCCCTTGAAGGAGGTAATTATTTTGTACACAGCTCTAAAGCTATAACCACTTCAACTTTTCCCTTTGAAATGGGATTCTGCTCCTTTTTGTGTGACTGCAAGAATGAGGTTCTTAAGGAAAACACAAAACACTGGAATGAATGCTTTTCATCAAATATTAATTTGTTATTGTTATCTGCATGAATTACCAGTTTGAGTTCACACCTCAGTGGCAAGTAGCAAGAGACAACTGAGAAAACATCACATGTAGTGCCCACAAATTTGAGCAAGCAGAATGTGTTAGAGCCAGTGTAGACATAATTTCTTGAGGTTTTCCTTGAAGTCATGAGGGCAGAAACATTGTAATGAAATTTTAGATGATTCATCGTCTGAATATTCAGTATGAGAGAGGAGACAGAGGATGTGAGTACATCGTACTGGCCTTTTTTTCCACAGTGCACCCTTAATCTTTTTAACTGAGACGACCAGCTTCATGCTAGTTACAGGTGAATTGATGTTCCTATTGCAAAGACCCTGTCAGGTGTGGTCAAGTTGGTCATTTCTGTTTTTCTGAACACTGACACCAGTCACAAAGACCCTTCAAAGCTATTGAATGCGTGTCAGTTCAAAGTGACCATTAAAAGGAAATGATTAGGCTCCAATATCAGCTTACAACAACATCCCTAATACCAAAGCTTTTTAAGAAGGGCTTTAAAGCTGACTGCTCACCAGCCTGGCTCCTGCAGATTGAACGCTTGCCTGTGACAGCGCACTTGTAAATACTGTTCTTAGAAACATCTCAATGAGATGGATTTCAGAAAGCATGCAGAATATATTTGATAATCATTGGAAGATAAAAGGAAGCTTTTCCTTTTGTTACAGACGTGACTGCATACCATACAACTGCTATTGCAAAGCAAACTGCTGCAAATGTCAGTGTTTGATAATCCTCAAGAAGATTGCTTCAATACCCGTAGTCTGAACTACATTTTAGAGTGATGATTTTAATTTCCCAGTAGAGGAGCAGGAATGTAATAAAAGCACAGGAAGAAAGAGTACAGATGCATCCACAGAGAAAAATGGCATGTGTGTTTGGGAAGGGGGACCGAATTGTGAGCATCGATGATGTGAAATCCATGTCAAGTGCAAGCTTCTAGATGAGGTGTAGTCACCCTGCACCAAGAGCCTTTCATAACCTGTAATGCCTACTTAAAAATATTTTAAAACAAAACTGTTTTTTGGCAACAACACTGAAGTCTTGCCATGCCTACAGACAGCAAACGTTTGCAGTTAACCACTGGAGAACAGTTTCCCATGTCAGGTTCGGGGCCATCAGCACGTCATCAGGGCAGCACAAGGCACCTGGCTCCTCTTCTTTGAAGTGGCAGCCCTCGCAGGGAAGCTGGAGCAGCTCTCAGCAGTAAAGCATTTCATCTGGTTTTGGGTGATCACTGCTTCTTGTGTGAGGTCACACTGGCTTCAGAAAGGAAGTACATTTCATTTCACTGATAGATTAGATTCGCTAGATACAAATAAGTAGAAATTAGGATGTTGCATGCATCAGCAGTTGATTCCATACCAATAAAATCTTACTTTGATTAAAAGCCATGGAATCTCAGCCAGGCCTACAGCAAATGCGAGATGCTAGTCTTGTAATAGCAGTAGAGGAGAAAGATGATAGTTTGGAAGAAGTGAAATGAAAGCCTGGGGCTGTTTTCTGAATGAGATCACATCAAGCTTCATTCCAACACGCTGCTAGATGCAAAAGGAACAGTAGATGCAAGCAACCTCTTGGTCTCGTTAGCTCCAACTCAAGATCAGGTCTGAAACCCTGTTTCTCAGAGCTTGCTAGAGGTTACTTCCATACAGAATGCGTACTCCTTTGCAATAACTTTGGTGTTTCTTTTTTAAGGTGTGCAATTTCAGGTCCCTACCTCAAAAAATGGATATTTTGCGATAGAATGCTGCAAACAAAAAATTAAGCAATGTGTTTCTTGAGCCTATTTTCTTCCCTTTTTAGAGAATCCAAAAATAAGGTACGTTTGTCATGATTTAGGAAGTTCTGAACACGTGACAGCAGGATGAACCCTAGTTTAGTTCTGTATCATAATGCATTTTCGTGTCAGTTCCGGATAAATCTCTCGGCATCCTGCTGCAAATCAAGTTCTGTAGTTGTGCACCTTGATCGGTCTCCGATAATGGCTCCCCGCATTCAGATGTGAGCAGATGAATAAAGGGTGTGCCAGACCAAGGACACCGGCTTGAACTCATTGCTATACCTTTTCAAAGCAAGAGTATCAGTCATTTTCCAGCATACGATTTCACCAAAGGAAGCAGAGGGTGATGCATGTCAAGTGCTTTGGTAGCTGTTTGCCAAGGCCACTCCAGCAGATGACACGCTGTCGCTGCTCACCCAGAGATGCGTGAGAAAATCAATTCTGTTGTTATTCTTTCTGAATAGATTTTGACAGGACTTGTTTTGACTTCTGCTCCAGAGAAAAGATTGGTTTCCCTCACTAGCTGGGTCTTTTTGATCTTTTTTATATGGCCTTTAACTTCCCAAAGAAGTATCACACTGATGGACCACCTGTAAATCATAGTCCTTACTGGCTTTATCTTTTTCTTTTTCTTTTTTTTTTTTTTTTTTGCCAGCCTACAATTCCGTTTTCACTGGAGTTACTTAAAGCCGATGAATACGAGCTTTTAGCATGCAGGCATTGTAAGAAATATTAAGTCCTGTAGATTTAAATGAGTTTCAGGTAGAATAAGATTGTAATTTGGGAAGCAGACTGACTTCAGCAGTTAATTCGATGCAGCATAATAGTAATTCAACATAATGTGCTCATGCCATTAGACTTGCACAGAAAAATGCTCTAAATAGGTATAATGAATAGTTTGGATTTTGAAAACCTAGGAGAGCAATTTCACCTTGAATCATAACTGGCATCTCACAGAATGCTTGTACGTTACAAAAATTCAAAAAGGTGTATGCATTCAAGTAAATTCCACTGCCACCCTGGGTAAAATTAAATTTTAGTGGCACTCAAAACACTTCTGGAGATGCTATGGAGGAAACTGTAATCCTGATTCAAGGAATCTGCAACACACTGGGCTTAAAAACAGAGGCAGAATTTCTCATGGGGCTAAAATGCAAGTCCTGTTTTCTTCTATTAATGGAATTTAGATATTTGAAGATCTCAATTCTTATTAGCTTGGTTCCAAAATCATTTAGGTACCTCTGACCGTGCCCAGAGGGGAGGTGTGGATAGTGTGGATAGTCTCTCAGCCAGGCATCCTGAAGTTCAACATGGGCATGCTTCCATTTTGGGGGCAAATTGTTGCTGTGTAGAGTGGAGTTGGATGTGTAGGTATGAGGCATACAAGTGTAGGGTGAGGCAGTACTTGCTTGGGAAGGCCTTCATTTCTGCCTAAGTACTAGATATTATCTGTAAACAGGCTCACCTCTGATTAGGCCTAATCAAAGTGAACAAGAAGGGTTTGATTAAACCAAGTCAGTCCTTTATTCTTTGCTTGTATCATGTGAAGCCAGTTAATCCAGCCCCGAGCCTAATTAATGTCTGCCAGTCTGAAGGAGGCAGCCCTCCGCTGAATATTTCTGGCTAGCGGTTGTGACTTGTCATTTTTAAACAATTTTGAATCTGTCTTCATTTCCCTGAAAAATCTCCCTGTGCTTGCACAAGCCATGTGAGACTAGAGCAAGGCCTGCAATGCCTATGGGACAGATAAATTTATTAGCTCTGACTTACTGGGAAAGCTCTGCAGAACTTTGATAGTGCCTGGTACTGTCGTTTTTGCAAGGAATGTTCAGCCAGCCTGCCTGGTCTTTCTGCAACAGATACCGGCCCTGGTGATCACGTCGTAATTCTAGAAGCTTTCATTCCATATATTTCACAGAACCAAGATCCTCTAGGCACAGGGTAGTCTCCCAGGCACTAAGTCTTTTCTCACTGTTATGAAATCACAGCTGCACATAATGACCTGGGGGTGTGTGCAGGAGATGAATGTGTGCGGATACAGAGGTGACATTAGGTACGTCCTGAAGGGCCGGAAATATAACCTGAGGTATTGATATCACCTGCTGTCCTGCTCACATATTTTACTGAGATCTGCTTTATGATATCCTATAATATATGTCAAACTGCTGGGAAAAAGGATTGAAGCCACGTATTTTCTCTTTTTAAAAACAACAACAGCAACAACAAAGTAGGCAGGATCACAGAAGGCTGAAACACTCTTGAACAGTTCTGTCTGCTGTGTGGAGGATGGCTGGAGGTGAAGATATTAACTGTGTACAGTTCCCCATACTTGTGTGCTGTTTTACTGCAAAGCAAGACCACCTTTATTTTATATCCTTGCTGTCTGCCAGTTCTTTCCCTGCCCGTTCATATTTAACAAATCCAGAAATGGATCTGAAAGTACTTTCAGAGAGCAATCAGAGCATTATGCTGGCAATTACTCACACCTAATTAGCCGGTTAGCCTCAGCAGGTCCCTCGGGGAAGGGGAGATTGCTTTAGTGGTGAATGCAGGGCAGAAGCTTTGCTGTGATGAACTGAATTGCGTCCTGGAGGACCGGGCTATCCGTGCAGAGAAGCCTGCTGGAGCTGCTGGCTGGAAGGAATGCCTCTGTTTGGGCAGCTTGAATGTCCCTCGCTGTATAAAGTTGGGAGAATTTGGAGAACCTGCTCCTTTGGAACTCAGTTCCTATCAAAACTTCCTAGGAGTCTTCCACTCCTGACCTGGGTAATCTGCTCCCATTGGTGTTTAAGGTGTGAGCTGTGTGTCCTGCATGAGGCAGAGCTGGCTTAGCTTGCCACCTAAAGGCTCCCTTGTTCCCCACTTGGTGCAGGCTGCTTTCCTCTCTTGGCAGCCTGCTGATTCCCTCTGACTTTTGCCAGTAAGAACAAAAAAAAAAAAAACACCAAACAAACAAGAAGCCACAGAAGAAGCAGATCCAATTAGGAGTTTGAATCCTATTTTTGTTGGGCAGGCATAAGATCTCTGTGGATTCTGTATATAACATCACACCAGACGGGGCCCTCTGCCAACCTGAAGTTGCCACGAGACACCATCTCCTGTCAGAGTCGTTTAAGCCCGGCTTTTTTCTGTCAGTAGAGGTTGTTAGTGATGATGGCTGGCATTTCTCTAGCACTTCGTATTTGAAAAACCTCCCTTGAAGCCTTTGTTTCTTTCCTCATCCAGACACCAGTCAGTGGTCTAAAATAGAGAAAGTGCTTAATTTGGGCAAGGGCCCCAAAATATTCATTTCCCTTTGCATATGCCTGACAGTTTCTTTCTAGGAGACGAGGACAGGAGATTTCTGATTTCTGCAGTAACGAGGAGCTCCTGCAGCAGGCTTTGCCTTCTGAGCAGATCCTTACTTTTGTGATTGCAGATTGGCAGCTAAGCACATTCCTTGTTCTGGGACAGATTCTTCCTCAGGAATAGCTGACTTTGTGAACGTTCTCTCTGAAATCGGTGTGATAATTGTTGTATAATGCAGTTTTCCAGAGTCAGGGAATGTGCTTCAGACTCTTTTTTTTTTTTTTTGTAATCAGATATCTTTCCTATAGAAAACAGCTGCTGATACCTACACATGCCCTGCTCTATGAATAATTCAAATCAAGATTTGATTTAAAGCTTGCAGCACTTAACACTAGTCAACAGAATAATTATGTGATTGATGCCAAGGAAAACTAGCATCTATATTAAAGGGAGAGAAGAGCCGATGCTAGAAGTTGGATGAGCAAGTTAATTATTCCTGCCTCTGATGACCTCCTGTGACCTTGGGGCAAAGATGTTTCCCTGTCAGGCGGATGTGTAGGTGTTGAAAGAAGGTAGGGGGGAAAAGAAGCTATTGTTTCAGAAATCCCTGAAGCTTGGTAAGGCTTATCTTACAAAAATCTGTGGTGCTTTCAGCTCTGTCAAATATCAGTGGGTGATATTTAGTATGCTAATTGCAAAGTATTATATTGAAAGAATGTAAAACTTTTTTTTTTTCTGAGGACATAGCTAGAAACAGCAGCAGGGGAGGGCGTTCCACATTTCTTCACTTTCTGGAAGCACTGGAGTTGATGAGATTTCAAACCAACCAAAGTTTAATGAAAAATCCAATTCTTCCTAAGCTCTGCTATTGGTCTCTGAGGCTGTCGCTGTTTGTAATGGATTATGAGAACAATGTCATTGAACTGAATTCTTCTTTAATATGACACAACTGAAAAGATGATAAGAACGCTTTCACTTGTGAGAAAGCTTTTTGATTGTAATAACTTTAATAACTTTAAATTAAGTTATGGATTTATGTTAAAATATATAAAATTAGGAGGTTCCTACATCATGACGGAGTGCAGAAATCATTAGAATGACTTTGCTGTGCTGATGGATCAAGCCTTAGATGAGCACTGGCCTACTGATAAAGAAGTGAACCTGATTAAAATAGTCATTTTTAATAAGCTTTCAAAATGGTTCCCATTTTGCCGTCAGTATAATTAAACTGGAGGGAGAGCTGCTCAAACCAGTAAGTGAAAAGAAAACTTTGGGCCTCTCCTGACTCTCTCCTGTCTCGCTTCACTTCCTAACGCTCAAAATTCAAGATTAAAGCTTGCAAATGTGGTAGCTTAAATTTTAAGGTAATGTCTGTTAAGATGGTAATGCGTGCCAAGAGAGGAAAAATGCTGCTTTTCCTTTTTTAATTTTTTTTTATTTTAAACGTGGCTTTCTATCTGTGTAAGTCTTGCCAAGAGTCTTTCCATTCCGTAAGCTGCTGTTCCTGGATGTACATTTAGACTCAGTAACCAGTACGGACTGTTCACAAGTTCCCCATTTTATGCTCCTGCTATAGTGCCAGGGTGCTGTACCCTCACACTGCGACATTTACAAATTTGTAATTAGGATGTTTGCTGGTAAACCACCAACGGAGCAGGTGAAGTGAAACTCCTAAGCACATTTTGAAGAGTACCGATTACAAGTCTAAATGTAGAACAAATGACTGTAGGCCTGAAGGGCTAACAAGCATAAATGAGTGAGACGTGTATTTGTAGCATTTATGTAGTTTTTCCTTTATAAGTTAATCATGCAAGCCTAGCAAAAGTGGAGTTGCTGTAAAATAGCACTTTGCATACAATGATTTTGATTCTATTTGTGAAGTGCTGGTAGGATGTCACAGCATTAATTTATATAAAATCTGTGCATGTTCTATGTTGGCACCTTGAACTTGCCAGCATCAAAGACTTTTTTTTTCTTGAAGAGAGCACATCAAAAGATACCAGCATGCTTCCCACCTGGTTTTAACTCAGCACAAACAACAGCATTGCTCTGTAAACAGACTAAAATCATACCTGCTGCTGGAAGTGAATTTAATATGAAAGCTCTGAAAACAACTCTGCCCCTGCTCATTGGGTACCAGCAGAGGAGGTAATTTCATCTAGCCTTGCTGCCACTCCAGCAGCTTCCAGTGGGCTCCAGGGCTGCCACAAAGTCCGTGTCAAGTCCCTTCCATGTCTCCAGCAAAGTTTTCTCTCCATGCTTCTTGATGATGTGCCCCTGCCCCCCTCCCTGGCTGCCATCAGCTTCATTCTCTGCCTATTCTGAGTGAGTTAGGGAAGCTTGTTTCCATGCACCAATGAGGAGTTCTCTTCATTTTTCTCCTACCACATTCTTCAGTTCTGTCCACGCTGCAGTAGATAGGACAGAGTAACCTTCCCCCTCACTGCCTCTCCGCAGCCCTTTAATAGGGGCACACACACTAATTGTGTGAGCTCTGTTTTCCATCTACGGGAATTAACTCCCAATCAGCATATCTGGGCAGAGCAGCCTTAATTGCACTGAAGCAACAGCTTCTTTGTGTCAAGGGCACATCAGCTCTGTGCTGTGCTGACATATCAGCATTGCAAACAAGGGCGAATGCAGATATGGGATTTAAAAGAGGGCTAATTTGTTCAGAAATGGTTGTTGAAGAGCACATAATGCCAAGCCATATGGCTGGAAACCTTCATAGAAAATGAATTCCATCATAATCTGGTATAGTCTGCTTGTTGTCATTTTCCCAAGTATCTTCTTCACGTTCAAAGAATCTGTGCTATTCACAGAGCAACTCCTGTGTGCAGATCTGGGAAAATAAGTATACCTGCTGCTGTTCCTCGTGTTTCTCTGTCAGATAAGTGTACGCTTATAGCAGAGGGATTTTATTTATTTATTTATTCGCTCTTCCGTTAGAGCTGTTGTGCCAAAACAATGAATAATGGCCCTACAGCAAAGGCATGACAGTCAATTATCTGGCCATACATACCGAGGTGAATGCAATAGGTCTTATAATGTCTCCAGTGAGAAATTTTGGTACCTTTGAGCCTTCAGTAGCCATAAACTGAAATTACTGCAGTAACTTTTCAGCACAGTGCTAAAACTCTAATGGTATGCTATGTTTTACATTTGATTTTCCACCGTACTCATCCTTCAGGCATTACTGGATTGGGACTGCTTTGAAGGGGCCTATTTTGTGAACTAATTATGACAAATGCTGATATGACATCTGTTGCTCACTTTAAATTACCTCTTAGTCTGTTGGAATTCATCTTGGAAGTATTTTTGTAATGAATATTTTTCATGAGCTCTAATACAACCTGTGGGAGATCTGAGTAAAAAAGAAAATCCACCAGTCCTGCCAAGAGAATACCTTACGTGCCAGCTGCTACTTCTTGTTGTTGTTATCCTGCATTCTGCGCTGGTTTCCAAGGTACTTTAAATATATAACAGGCTGTTATATTATGGAAAAATTCTCCTTGGGAAGTAAATAACTAGTCCTCTTCCGTGGCCCAGAAGTTGCTGCATTCAGATCACTAAACCTTGTGTTCTTCCTGGGCTGCTGTGCTGTTCTGTCTTGTAGATGTATTTCCAGCTACATCCAGAATCAGTGAATAATTTCTCAAATCACCTTTTTCCGTGGTCAGTCTGTAGGGAGCAAAGGTGTTCCTTTTGTTCAAGATGACATTTCCCTTGCATCTATTTGGGTGACACATGGTAATGTTTTATCACTTGGCCGATCAACATCTTACCTACTGTGTCCATTCAGAATTTATAACTATGGCTTATTAAACTATGCTAAATGATCATAATAATTCAACCCATATGCGAGGGAAACCCCTTCAGGTTTGTGAAAGCTAACTTTGTATTAATATGCATCTGTCACAATTTCTTTGGATATGAATGGATGCGAGTCACGCAGCGGTTGGTGAATATTAACTTTTCAGAAGGGGAATGCTTCTTATGTGTCAGACTTTTTAAAAAATAATTAAAAAGAAACGTTCAGAGGGCAACTCAATGAAAAGATGCTCTTCTGTTCTGAGATGATACGGAAGTCATACGATATTTGTGCAGATGGCCTTGATCAAAACAAATCCTTTTCCATGCGAGGTTCGTAAAGGCTTGATGAGGAAGATTTCTGAAGTCCTTTTGTGTCCATATGTGGTGAAATTCCTGCAGAATAGATTTGAGGTTTGCACCTGCTGCAGTGTTTTGTAATGCTAGACAGCAGTATTAGCAGGTCGTGATTAGCAGAAGCATTACATGAGTGCAGAATAAGGCAGTAAATGAGCTTGGCAGGGAAAGAAAATGGGAAATATTTATTTTCTACTTTTCCTCATCTTAACATGGGTATTTCAGGAGAAGTGTTTTATGGATGGGCTTAAATGCTGAGGGTTACTGAAAAGACTTTTCACAGTCCAGGGAGATGTTGTTGTGTGGGTTTTTTTTGTACTGCTGTTTGTTTAATTCTTCAAGGCATTTGTAATCGATTTGACTTGATCAAGAAAACCTTAGGATGTTTTGCATTTTGTTCCACAGACGTACCTCAGGAGCTTTTTCACTGCAATGCTGAAATCTCCATCATCTCCGCTGCACATTGATAAAGTGGGGTCAACCCTGTCCAAACACACCATCTGTGAGTTCTCACCGTTCTTCAGGAAAGGAGTATTTGACTATAGCAGTCACGGGACCAGCTAACTTCTGTGCCAGGACCCTCGTGCCAGAGGAGCACAGTCAGTGGTGCCTTCGCTTCTGTGGTGTGAAAGAAATGAAGGGGAGGAAGAAGGGGTGTCTTTCATGCCTGAAAAGCTGCATCAAACCAACTCTGGCTAAAGACTGCTACGGCCCGATGCTAGCTTTTGTTCTTTCCCACTTCTCATATCAGTGCCTACATTTTCCTGGCATGAAGGACACAGACATTGTTCGTGAGTTGTGCTTTTAGTACTGTACGAACATTCTGACACTCATACTGGGTTTGGATCCACTCCTTGATGGATCCCTTCTTCACATTTGCTCAGACAATTTGTTACGATCGTGTGAGGTCACCTCACGTTCACTGTGTTGGAGTGTTGTACTGACGGAGAGTTTCTGAGCAGCCTTTCAGTTTCTGTCCAAGCTGCTCCTTAAAGAACATTTCCTGTTTTGATTTCTTACAGCATATTGTGGTATTTAAGGTAATGCTCACACTCCACTGTTGTTTATTGGTTTTTTTCTCCCAGAACGTATATTTTAAGTGTTTGTTTGTGTGGTTGTATAGTTTTTCTCAGAAGAATTAAAGAGCCTGAGTGACTTGAATGTTTACAAAACATATACAGAAAGAATATAATTTAAAACCTTTAAAAGTCTTCCACACTTGGGTATTTTGAAGCAGGACGAATCACTTGCTGTTAATTAAGCAGTAAAGGAAGCAATAGTTACTGAAGAATGCAGTCGGTATTTTTTCACGTTTTCTAATTACCTAGACTGTAAGTGGATACTGTGCTGTGTACAGAGCTCAGAGCTATGCATAAAGCTAACTCAGACTGCTGGATTTCTTCTTCTTGAAAACAGCTTCTTCACAATAACATAACACTGTAGAGCTGAATTTTATTTGCATCAGTTAAAATCTACAGGATTTTACTAACTACTTAAAAATTACTCAGGACATATTCAGACTTGCACATGTATATATAGTTAGAACTCATATTGCTGCAGATCCAAAAATATGTATACACCATGACTGGAATTGGGTGTATGTAAATGTTAATGTATAATTGGTTGTAAAAAAGCAGAATTGATCAGCTTTCTGTTATTATTAAAATGCGTCCTGGAAGGTAAGTCAAGGAGTATGAAGTGTTATTTGTGGGTTGCCATCATTGACTATTGGTGGGTCTTGGTAATAAAACTGTTTCTTGTTGTGGACAATGATTATTAAAACCTGAAGCAAAACTCTGTCAACACTTTCATTTCATGACCTGAATTACAAAAATGGTAATGTTTTATATTTAGTATGATAAATACAGTTCTCCACTACTAAGACCAACCTGCTATGGTAAGCATCTCAAAATCAGGAAAAAAATAAAATAGGAAAAAATTGGATCATTTTAAACTTCAAAGTATTATTATTATATTGTTTTTCTTCGGTGAAAAATAAATGTTAAGATAAAGTTTCAAAGCTGCCTCTTGTCAAGCGATACCATGGTAGGCTTAAATGTCTTTTGATATGCATTACTCTGCCTAAATGTTGTTAAATTATCTGTCTCTTGGCACCTTAAATCAGAAGCCAGGTTTTTAAAAGTGAAACATTCAGTCAAACCTGCTGATTTCCAGTCTGGTTTTGCATCCCGTCTTCCAGCTGTTCCCAGTCTTCCTTGGGCAATTCCACACTGGAGCAGTGGACCACCACTAACAGAGACCTGGCCTTGTCATCCTTCCCATGCCCTGTGCTGCTTCTACTGCTCTTCTCTTTTTTTCTCTCAGGACCTTTCTGAGTATGTATTGCCCTCTCTGCCCCGATTAGGAGGCTGTGTCTTCATTTTCACTCCATAGCCTGCTTCTTTCTTCAGCATGCCATTCAGCTTCGCTGACGTTTCCTGAAGGAGAAGGACAAGGTTGGGAGCCTGCTGGGTTCCTATGGTAAGCAGAATGACTGGTGCTTGATGTTGCTGCACACATTAACGGAAGATGGGTATTTTCACTTGCCTGTTATTGGCCTTGGTGGTGTGTATGAGTGCTTTACAGAGGTAGAAATCGGGTGTTATATTGCTATTTTGTTCTGGCAGGGGAACTTTGACCCTAGATCACACTTCAGTACTAGGAAGTCTTTTCAGTTTCTCCTGTCCTGACCTACTTCTCCCTCACTACACTGCCATGTGATAAAGAATTAGTGCTAAATAGTTTTTAAAATGAATTTTACATCATTGTTTGTAGATCATTGTTTCCTGTGTACCACTTCTGTGAAGGGACTGACTTGGCAGAGCAAGAAAAAGCAGGCTGCTCTGTCTGCTGTGCAAAACCACTTTCTGCAGATTTTCTACCTGAAAAACCATTGGTGTTGCCAAGAGTTTTCCCACTGCAGCAGTGCAGCACCTGACAAGTGAAACTGTCATGCCACAATGCAAGTGTACAAGAAGGGCTGAGTGTGCAGGGCTCCCAGAGGTAAGTTGTGCCTGGTGTCAGCTTGGATTTGGAGAACCTGTTTAAGAAAAACACAGAGAGTTGAGTGAAAAGTATGAATATTTCTATTTTTCACATGGATTTAAAAGAAGACTTGTACTTGGTTCCTGTCTACAGTACAGATTAATTCAGGGAGGACCAGATGCTCTAGTGGTATAAATCTGCCAATAAGGTGGCTAATTTGTGTTGGCTACCTTATCTGGCCTGTAGCATTAAATGTGTAGATTGCAAATAACAAAGTAAAGGCTGATTAATCACTCAATTTAAAATGTCACCAAGCTGAAAGATAGAGAAATGCAACTGTAAGCATGCAATTAGAACTGCAGCCCCAGGCCATCAGCTTTTCCCACCTTCTTATATATTCTTCAGCATGATCCGGAGTGTAATAAATGATCACAACCTAAGGCTAGACGAGGAGGCATCTTTTAATAATATCATCACCCATGATCTTTAAGCCAGGCTATGTCTTCAAAAATTTTCAATAGATGCTGAGAAGCATGTTGAAATTATGGGCCATTTTCAAGATGTCCAAACTGCATCTCTGTAAAGTTTTCCTCAGGCTATAGAATTTTCCATTAATTTTACTTTCAAAATATTGACTCTTGTGAGAGAGTCATCTTCAGGGCTGGTCATTTTTCAGAGTGCATCTGTATTTGTGCTTGTGGGCTTCATGTCAGCCAAGTCCTTAAGCTAAAGCTTAACTTTTGTTTTGGGACTGTTTGTATGTTAAAGGAAATGGACTATTTGTACTTTACTGAACTGGGGCCATTGTTCTTGCCCTCCCCCTGAAGCTGTCCCTCCATTTGAGTCATCAGACATTTGGCTCATATCCTTGCCTGACTCTATGACAGTTTTTCATCTGTAGTTACCTAAAAAAAGGCCACAAGGCACACTAGAATTGGTGCAGAGCTATTTTTCTGTATGACAACTTGGTCAAGATTCAGAAGGTCGGGGCTAAGCCTCCTTGTTGGTCTTGTGCTCCTACTTCAAGGGTGTCCAACCTTTTGCTTGCTGGACCACACTGGGTGAAGAGGAATTGCCTCGGTCTGCATACACGTAGGTTGCTCTGAAAGTAATGCCTCCTACTTATTTCGATTGAAACTACAGCCTGTACGAAGAGTACAATAACACTGTTTGATAGAGAAAACTCTGTGCTTCTAAACACTATTTTTCAACGTAGTTTCTGCATGGAGGAGTTCAGTTCCACGCCTTTGCTTCACACACACTCCCGTGTCAGGTGCCATTTTGTCAGACTGCCATCTGTCACACAGCAACAAAATGTAATGGGATATCAATGGGAAGGTTTCTGCCTTTACTGCCGTCCCACTCTTAACCCATCAGTCTGGTTCGATGGCAGCGGCTGCAGTTCTCAGGCGCTTAACAGATTTTTGATGACATTTTACTCTTCGTGTTCTTCATCCTGAAAGGCAGTTGTTTAGCTGGTATATCACATTATTTGTCCTAAGTGAGCCAGCACTGCACTGCACCCTCTCTGTGCCCCACTTCCAGCCCAGGCAGTGCCCATCTCACACCACTGTGTGCTCAGGGCCAGGCCAGGCCATGCTGTGGGGCAGAGCTGCTGCCATGATGGCGAGAAATGGGGTGGCTGCAGGCTGGGCTGTGTGCAGCCAAGGGTCAGACATACCTGCCCATAGCCTTTAACTAGCAGTGCTCTTCCTCTGGATGTGCTGCTGAGTGTAGGAAAGGTGTCAGAGCAGCCCTGAAGCCCTGCTGTTACATAGCTCCTGGCATTTTCCTGCCTCTGCGAGAGCCTGCAGGGTAAGTCCTAAAGCTCATATCCGTCTGCTGCTGTTGGGGATGGTGCACCGATCCGTATGTAGGTCTCCACAACTGCCTTAAAAATGTGAGGAAAAAAAACAGAACCCCGTGTAGAGCTTAGTGGATTCCTTCAAGTTTTTTGCAGCTGCTGCAGATAAAGTGAGGAACCAAACTAAGTAAACAAACAAAAAAAAAAAACCCACAAATGTATAGGACATGGGATGTGTTGCTGCAGACATCCAGACAATCTTTCCAGTTTAATCAGTAAGCCTTTACAAACTGCTGCAGAATTTCCCATTTGTTGCCCACGTGTACCATACTGTGTACAAGAATGAGAGCCACATTGTACTGGACTGAGATAAAGCTTGCAGTTCTGTCATCTGCCAGTTTGCTGCTTTATCTTCCCGCTGAAGCAATAAAGCCCTAAGAAATGAATTACTTAGCAAGATTCTTATATCCAGCCCTGGGTTTGTTTTTTTTTTTTTTTTATGTATTTCCATAGAGCCTGGGAACAAAATACGTAACTTTGGCTAAGTTGACGAGCAGGAGCTTGTTGGCTTCCAGGCTCATAGGATGTAGATAGATATTCTTCAACAGAGAGGTCTTTATGAGCAGTTAACATCTGTGGAGCTGCATTGGGCCCTAAGGTCTGGTTAAAGGGCTGCAGTCCTCGTGTATTTCCTTGGCAGATCTATGAAGTGCATTTCATACACACTGCATGCATCCATGTTTTGTTCTGGGTTATTTTTTAACCGCTGCAGAGCAGGATGCTGCTGTAAACGCGCTTTTCTTTTTTCTCCCCTAAACAGTGACAACAAATAAGTCACTTTTTTGTAAATGAATGATTTCGGTGTAATCTGAACAAGTCTGTGGATGACACTAAGTGGTGTGGAGCTGCTGGCTCTGTTGAGGGCCCTGATGCTGAAGCTCAGGGGGATTTGGGACAGCGTTCTCGGACTTTGGGGTTGGGGAATGATGGACTTGATGGTCCACATGGATCCCTTCCAGCTTCAGGTATTACATCATTCTGTGAAAGTCGATGAGGAATACGAAGAACAACAGGGTAACTGAGCTGGGGCCTACAAATGATTTGTGTGGTAAACCTGTAAACTTCCATTCTGTCCTGTATACTTGTGATTAAAGCAGTAAAAGATCTCATCCAATTGGAAAAAAAAATACCAGATGGTGAGAGAGATTGGACTTTTGCTTCTAAAGAGCTTTTTAAAGTGGTTTTAAAGCTTGTATGAGGAGGGAAGGACTTGTGAAGTGATGGCGTTAATATTTGATGAAATGGAGGCGAGATCTTGGAGTAGTGCATTTAGCTTTGCATCTCACCTGCATAAAAAGCTTTAGCAGCAAAAAATGCAGGTAGTATGGGAAGCCCTATTGTTTTTTTCCCCCCATTTTCTTTGTAGTTTAATTTGCTTTGTAATTGCTGTTTTTCTCCAGTGTCATGCTGGCAGCTGAAGTGTCAGATTCCTGTAGCACTGCTCGTGTGCTCATGCAGTTTCAGCGGCATTTTTGTTGTTGCTGTGACAAAATTGGCCTGTTTCTTCAATTTTTCAAGCTCTACAGACGTTGTCAAAGTCCTTGGAGTTTCTTTTGATAGCTCCTTCTATCTTCATGTAGCAGTTTTGTCCAAATGGCTTGTTCTCATTCTTTGTAAATTTTCAATTATTTCCTTTCTGTTTTCCTGCTTTGCAGACAGTTTAGAAGAATGTGTTGGGAAGATTTGAAGAAAAAGAAAACCCTTTTTTTTTTTTTTTTTTTGAAAAGAGGTAGTCATCTCATCATCTTCTGATCTAACAAAGTGGAACATGAGTTCTTTGATCTTTTTACATATTTGGAACTTTTGAGCCTCCAGAGGTCTCGTATGCTGCAGTTTTGGGGGCACCATTGTAGCTTTTTATGATCATTCCTGTATTCCTTTCCATTATAATTAACTTCTGACACGAGCCTTTCTTCAAACAACATGTTTGAGGAGAGGGAACCTTTTAGCCTAATGGTACCTCTTCGTTTAGGTCAGAAGGTCTTTTTGTGACTCTTGTGTTTTGTTGCCATCATTGCAAACAATGTGAATTCCTTCATGTTAACCTGTTCTAACTTTGCCTTGAGACAAGCGTTTCGTCTGTGGCAATTTGTTTACCTCAAGAAGGATCAGAGATCACCAACTGAGATAAGGTTTTAGTTGTGATCTGCAAATAATCAATGTTCATGCTTTTTGATATTTGTGGTTACATCTGAAACCACAATCTCAAAAGAGAAGGAAAAAAAAAAAGAGAGGGAAGGAAAAGATTGTGTGATCTGGGAAATGTCAGTGTGTTTTCAGGCCTTCTGCATCACAGTTGTCTCTTACTGCTGTACAGAGATAGCGAGGTGATGCATGAGTTGGAAATAACTCCTTTTCATGGTGCAAATGACCATACTAATAATGAAACCTTCAAGAACTGTTGTACGGAAACTGAAACCATCCAAGCATCAAATCACCTGTTGTTCCCTTCCAGTTTAACAGGAGAGAAGGAAATTTACTATTGGGTAAAAAAAAAAAAAGCAAGCCACGCCACATTTCTGCCTATAACCTTCTCTATTTCTCATTGTTTTCATCTGTGACCAACAAGGGAGGAGCACTGGACAATGCCAAGGTAATCCCACTTTCTGAGTGCAGAAACTTAGTGTATGGCTGTAGGAGGAACTAGCTATCTATCTACCATTGACCAGTGTTCAGATCTGACCAGTTATTTTCCATTCTTTTAGCTCAGTAGCATCTGACAGTGCAGTGGATAAAAGAAATGGCCAGTTTTGGGAAGCAGGCACTTCCAGGAGGCACGGCCAATGCCCTCGCTGCTCTAACACGACAAGGTAATGGCTGGCTGTGAAATCAGCCTTTGGGATGGCCTTCCAGGCTGCATGAGAGTATTGATTCTGGCACCTGCTGCCGTAAGCAGGTGCTCAGGTTTGTGTGTCCAGATGAAGCAATCCCCTAACATCTTAATTACGTTCCAGACTTCTGACTTCAGCTGTTGTTAGTAGTGCTGGGTGTTGTTAGGAAAAGCAGTAAGGAATTTTGTTATGCAAAAATGTTGCAAGAAAATTAAGAATACAACAACAAACTCTTATGTGCTTGGTGGTGAGGGGAAGAGCTTTCCTTCCTATTCATGGAGCCCACTGAAAACGCTGAAAATCAGCATTGGCAGGGAATAGAGCCAAGGCAGAAGGGAAGAAAAGATTTGGGCACCTCAAGAGCTAAGTTTGCTGCTTCCCCAGGTTCTCCTGCTAGGATCAGGTCACTTGAGCTGCCACTTTCACTGTGCTGTGGCTTCACCCTGCTGAAACTCATTCCTATGACTTGCACACAAATCTGGGCAGAGGAGCTGCTCTAGTGCTTCTTTGTGGGTTTATGAGTGTGTTCTGTTACTCTGTGATTGGCAGCCCTGCCCGTGGCAGGAAGGTGGGAACTTTACAGTCTTCTATGTATGTATGCCATTCTATGATTCTAGTATCTTTGCTCAGTCTCTTTTTAGAGTAAATGATGTTTCAGTTCCAGTAGTTTTGGAGATTAAACCTACATGTTGTGCTGATCCCTTTTCACTCCCTCAGTGTAATTTGTTTACTGCCCTGTTAGGTATTACCAAATGGTGGGGAAAAATAGCTGAAGTACCCACTTGTTTTCGTATTTCCTCTCTGTTCTTCCAACATTATGCTGTTCAAAGCCCCCTGCATTCACCTTCACATCGAATTGCACCTTCAAGGATAATTTTACACTCCGGTTGGTCTCCAGGAAACCTAAATTTTTTATTCCTTTATTATTAAAGCTATGCTTGTAACTGAAGCTGAACTCTCATCCCTTTTCAAATTAACCCCTTGGTGCAGAATGTCAAGGATTTTCCAACTCTCTCAAATGGAAGTAAGTGAAGCCAGCAACCTATTGACACCAAGGGGTTAACCCATTAGCCACGATTTAATGTCCCCAGCTTTAATCTACAGACTCACAAATAGTGCTGTGACTTCCTAACCCCACTGCAAACATGTCCTAGAACTCATATTATTAGGTCTTCTGTTCGGGGATGGACTTGGGAGAAAACCAAACAATGTTACAGCTGTAAATGAAAACAAAGGGCCTGGAAGTGGAAAGCAGATGTAATTTAAAAAATTAAATAAATTATAAAGAAGATATATCTCATGTTAGTGGTCCTCGGGGCAAAAACAACCCTTAATTACAAGAATGCAAGGGGAAGAATATCTTCAGAAAGCATTTATTCTCAGTTGTTTGCTGCGCTGTTCCCTCTGCCTTTCCCTTAAGCAGTCTCCTGGGGTATTGCCAGGGATGGCATCACACTGCTCTAAGGGAAAACTTGCTGTTGGGAGCATGGCACCAAACAGATTTCTGCAAGGAGACATGGGAATCTTGGGATGCTCAGGGGCTGGCAGAGAGGGGTCAGCCCCAGGACTGTGTGTGGAAGCAGGCGCTTGGTGAGGCCTCTGTGGGGGAGGTGGGAGGAGAGCAGAGTGCTGGGACCTGCAGGGCTTTTCCCTTTGAGTATCTTTTCCCTCTCTCCCCGTGCTGGTGCTGGGACGCTCTCGTGCCCTGACACACGTGAGGATGTGTGTGAGCCTGCTGGGACCAGCACAGCTGCTGCTCTTGGTAGGGACACATGGATGCTCTGGGACCCGGTTGTGGAGGAGGCCCCAAAGCACTGTACACTGGAGCTGTGGACAGATGGTTCACATGTTTGAGAAACCAAAGCCAGGATTTCTGCAGGCACATGCATACCCCAGAGAGCCCCTCCTCGCCAGCTCTCAGCTCAGGTAGTGCCCATAGCCAGGGAGCAAGAGCTGAGCTTTCCAGCTGACTCCACCACCACGTGCTCCTTCCTGCAGCACGCAGGGTGGGAGTGTGAGCTGTGGGCAGATGGCAGGGAGGACCCAGGGGTGTGGGACAAGCGCTGTTCCCCAGCTCCTCATGGGGAGTACAAACCATGCTTGCAGCTTCTTTTTCTGAGCACGCAGGTGTTAGTTTAAAAAGCAGAAGGTGAAAGCAGGCGGAGTAATGGGGTGTGTACATAAATATGGGCTTGCAGAGCCTGGTAACTCTTTGGGCATTTGGGTTTTTGAAGGAGCAGGCTCACGAAGGATATACACGTGTTGTGTTCTTCTTTAGTGAGGTGCTGATTGCAAGTAATTGTAACTTTGTAACGCTGGAGACCAGCAGTTTCATTCTGTGTGTTATTCAGAATACTCTTTTACCATCGCATGGCGTTTCTCCTGCAGAAATATCCTGGCAAGATATCCTGCAGCCACCCTCCAGACAGACTGATAGGCCATCTCCATTGCAGCAGCTTCAGGAGGTGTTTGCTCAAGCAAGGCATGTGCCCAGTAACACCAATGCTGTGGAAATACTAAATTAGGATATTAGTTATTAAATTCTACTACGCAAGTTACCATTTATATCGTTATAAATCTGTCTTTACTGAGTGCCCGCTTTTATGGTGATGATGCCAGTATTTACATAAAAATTGCAGTACACAAAGTAAATTATGTATTCCAACCTGCAATTTTTGCTGAGGATTTGCACACAGAGAATAAATAATTTCTCGTTCTTAAGCAACAGTAATCACAAGTAATGTGCAGAAACATTCATAACCATGGTCTCACATGAAAGATGCATTTTTTTTTCTGTAACCCACTGTAATTACAGTGTACATCAATTCCATCATAGGTAGATACACCAGTTTTTTTTCCCCCCTTTTCCTCATACAATTTTAATGACCATTCCTGCTTAGAATACAACATTTTAAATTAAAAAATTAAAAATTTAGAAGTAGATTGTTTCCCTGACAACCGCAACAGCAACATTTAATTCCCCCCTGTGCCATTTGTAAATAAATACATACAGTTGCTGATACCAGTGAGATAATGTGCCTGAGGCTAATTGAGCCATTACAAATATTTTGAGCCTGAGTTTGATAATGCAGGTCGTGGTGCTTAAATATGCATGAACTGAACTGGTTTAACCTTCCTGCTGCTCACGGGTGTATTGACAAAACCCTCTGCAATGGGGCTATATGGGCATGGTGAGGTGTAAGGACAGCAAGCTTGGCTTAGGAACTAGCTCCAGTGCTGCTCCCAGTGCAGAACAAGCTGTGCCTGCGGGTGGGTCTTGTTCACACCTGGAGTGTGACCTCCTCAGCAGTTGGTGGCTGTGCAGAGCAGCCACACTGTGCTGTGTGTCCCTCTCTGCCCCCATTCAGGCAGAGGCACAGTCCTGCAGAGTGCTGGGTAGAGGCTGCCCACACTTCTGGCACCATGAGTTAATGCGTCCTTAAGACAGGGAAAGATGGGAAAATGCCAAGCTCTTTGGTCTAATTCTCACATCTTGCCCTGTGTCTGTATGAGAAATTACTTAATTTTACCAGCTCGCCGTTGGCAAGATGTTCTGCTTGCCCTGGAGTCAGCTCTCAGCCCTGTCCTACCCAGCCTTGATCTCACCTCTGATGCACAGAGTCCTTTAACCTCCTTGTGAGCATTGCTTTTATGCTCAAGGCAGCCTCTACAGAGCTTTGACCAGCCTCGGTGGTGCCATGCTTCTCAAAGCAGGGTGCAGCTGCAGACAGGGAATGAGGAGTGCTCTTCTCAGCATCTCGGGGATGATCCTGGCTGGCAAGAGGAGTGACTCTGTGAGGCTCTGACTCAGCACCCTCTGAATTCGTGTAGCATCGCTGCAGTGATGGTTGGGCTGCTAAAAGGGCAAAATTCTTAAGAAACAGCTTCTCTAAGATTTCTTTTTCCTGCTTGTCGTGTTTTTACATTGCTAATTAAGGAGTGAAAATGTACTGATGCACAGTTAGAGCTAGCTCTGACTCCACTGGGAAACCTACGAGACCAGCGTGCAGTCACCTGCTTTTTGGTGTGTTGCAGCTCATCATCCCCAAAGCTCATCTTCCAAAGGCTGCAGCCAGCCTAGCATACCCCAGTTTGCTCCAGGAGCTGGACTAGTTGGTTGTCTCCTAGCCTCAGCAGTGCCTTTACCAGTGCCATTGGGGCAGGCTCACATCCTCAGCCCACAGACGCTGCTGGGCTCAGCTGAAGCCGGCAGTGTTACCGTGTTTTATAGAGTCTGAGGCACTCACTGTGGGGAAATATAATCCTGAAAGCAGCGTATTTTAGGGCATGCAATTTCAGTGGAGAAGAGCAGTGCTCCTGCAGGGCTCTTAGCTGGGAAATGTGCTGCCACGAGTCACCTAATAAAGCTCGGGGCAAGATGCCACGATGATGTACCGTGATGGAAAGGGAGAAAAGCAGACATAAAGGGAGAAGAAGTAATGAGAGAGAAGAGGCTTGAAAACCACACCATCATGGTTTGAGACACCCTAAAAGGTTTATTTTGTTGTGAGCAACAGGGTCGGCTGTTCTCTATCTGACTGGAAGAACCTTGTGCTGTCCCATTACAGCAAACTACTTGCAGCTTGTGCTAATGCGCTGAAATAATGTCACACACAGTCAGCCTTGGTCTGCACTAGTAATTAATGTGAGCACAATTAATCTGAGCAGAGATGACACCTTTTGTCAGCACCAGGTAATCCGTTCTAGCAAAGGTAAAGCTGAGCAAGCAGTTGAAAGGGAAATCATTAGCAATATTCCTCTGCGATGGCAAAGTTTGTCTTCACACCTTGTTACTTCCATAGATGGATGAGCTAAATGCAGAGGGGGAGAAAAAAAACCAACAACAAAAAAGCCCTTCCTGAGCAGCCAAAGCTGTTCTTGCTGGCTGAAAGGAAAGCTTTCCTTTGTACACGTTGGTATTCCTTCAGTGATGTGCTTTGATAGCCCCTGAGGGATTTAGCTCATCTCACAATCAACCTGGAAATTAAGGGTCATATGCAATTTGTAAGACAGTCATATTGTTTGAACAGGGATAGGCTACAAGTGCTTTTTGCTCAGATTTACCACGTTTAGGCAAGTTTATATCCCCGACTTCTTTTCCAGAGTCTGTGTCAGAAATATGGTCCCCACTTGGGCACGGTGCTGGACGCGGTGCTGGGCTGCTTTCCACGGCCTGGCCAACCAGCGCTGCCCGCAGCTGCCTGGGGAGCTCTGCAAAAATGTCAATTAGCAATAAAAGTTCTGCAAACAAGCATAATGCCATCTCCTTATACCTCCCCTGCTGCTGCTCGCGGTCTCACAGTAATGTCCAGAGCTAAAAAATGGATGCTGTGGGCTCCTGCAGCTACCGGCTCTCGTTTGCTGTAAGCTCAGGGTTATGTTTTACTGGACACGTTGTCCCCTGGAAGTTTGGATGTCAGATTGAAAACAGAGGAGTTAGCCACTGGTGTCTGTTCTTAAGGGATGTTTTGCAGATTGGAGTGCCTGTCGTTTACATCTCATTCCACTTGGATTCAAGTATCTTTGCTTTTGGTTCCTGTTTGTGCTTTTCTCACAGGTGACCTGGGGATCTCTTAGCTCATGGCTGACATCTACACAGCTCTGAAGGGATCCACAGGCATCATTTTCTGTTTCTCTCCACTGTTCTGATCTGTTTACCTCTCACTGCAGTTCTCTTGACTTTAAAAAGGAGAAACCCACACCTCTGAGCAGCGTCTGTTTTGTCTGGGTAATCAATTACCTATCTGCATAACTCAGAGAAGCTTTTCCAAGCACAAGTCCCTCCCCTGGTCACCCTGAGGGGAATCTGCCGTGGTTTTGCCCTTCCTATGCAGGGTGGAAGGAGAAACCCAGAAGCCTTCCTAGCCTTGCACCATCATCATGCAGGTCCAGAGGCAGATGTGTGTAACGAACCACTTGGAAAGAGGAGGAACCTGTAACGATCACACTGCTGACAGCTGCGTGAGGGGAGGAGATAATTAACAGAGCAGTTAAATGAAGGACCTGCAAGCATGCCCCCATAGTTTCTGTAGACCTTGAGGGAGTTCGGGAGCTTGCCTGAGATGGTTTTTCATGCAGGCTCCATGTCTTCTGCGAGTCAGCCAGATGGATGCAAGTCCTATTGCACAGAGGAGGTGCAGGGATAGGAAAGGTGAGCAATGGCTGGTACTACAAGAACTCTTTTTGCTGTAGTACTGACTTCCCACGTGGAAAAAAATTGCTTTTGTGTGCTGTAAAGTCTAGGTGGAATTTAGATTCTATGGCTAGTGAGGGCTGTCTGCAAAAGCACATTTTGGTGTTGAGGGAAAGGGTGTGAGTTAAACATTCCCATGTTAGTACAAGTACTTGGGGATAGGTGTCCTGATACTTCCCACACAGAACGTACAAGGCTGCCTTGCTGCCCTCTTACCCAGACCTGCTGTGTCTCCTGACCCCAGGTAAGCCTATGTGGGCTTTTTGGGTGCTTTCTGTGGTTGATTGCAGTGTAGACCTGGAGCACACAGCAGTTCTTTGGATGGAGATGTTTCCTTTCTTTTCTGTCTTACATAGCCAGTGTGCTCCAGAGATGATGAGTGCTGTGGGCACACCTGTTCATTTGACTTGGCTCAACCTATTTGTTCTCTTAATCCTTTGTAATCCAGCTGGGAGCAGCCTTGAAGTGCTGCTTCTCAGCAAGCCACGTTCACCCCTTATCTCTGAAACGTGCCTGAAACTGGTTTCCTGCAGGACTTGCCTTTTATAACTGTATTTTTTTTCCCCTTAAATGTGTAGTATTTCAGAACAGCTTTATGGTTAGACTAGGATCACCTGAAGTTGAATCTGTCACGACCCAAAGGTGTTGAAGGGAGTGTTTTTCCTAATCCAGTCAAGAGGGACTGAGCTGCAGAAGGCCTCCAGGTGCTCCATGTAAAGGAATAATAATGGATGTTTTCGTTAATAGAAGTGCAGACCATAGCTTATTCACTCCTAATCCTGGAGTAATTAAATGACTGGAAAGAAGGGTGATCCATACCAACCCTCACAGAGCTCAAAGGATTCCTTTTCTGTATGTTTGAGTGTATCTCTGAGAGTGAATTTAGTTTGTTATATCTTGTAAATAATTCACTATGTTCTTGTTAATAAAGCAGTTTCATCCCACTGAGGAGGGAAAAGACAATTGATATATTTGGTTATCATGGTGTGCCACACAAGCCGAAGATTGACTAGAGAACATTCAAAGAGGAAGTTGTGATATCTTTCAGAAGAGCTTTTGAGGAAGAAGCAGTTCAAAGCGAGAGGCTTTGTCTGTAAATGGCGGTGCAGCCATGTAGATTTTTAATGGTGTGAGCTCCTGCTGTGTGCCTTGTGGTTTTTGGGGGAGTTACAAAACCCCTCAGCTTTGGGAATTCTCCAGTTTCGTGGGAATATCAGCTTTCATCAGAAAAGCGTTTTCTTTTCTTTAGTCCTCATGACTGTAGAAAAAAATGGTCACAAATGTGACCCTGCAGGCTCAAAAACCCAACCAAAAGAACTCAAGTTGACTGGAAATTTGTCTCGTGATTAATATTGGAGCTGACTTGCCAATTTATACTACTTGAAAGGCCAACTTAAATAACCTGTAGCATTTATATAGTACCCTTCAGATGTGGATTGAAAAGCCCTTTCAGATGTGGAACTCTGTCCCTGGCGATATACCTGTGATAGATTGGTACTGTGAATTTCAGCTAATTCAGTCTCATTTTTCTATGGTGATTTTTCTTAATTCTGTCTGACTGTTCTGTGAGTGATTGGCTATACATATGTGTTGCTCTCTCTGGAATCTGTAGAAGCCTGCAAAATACAGTGATTTCACCACAGAATTATCTGGCTGGGGAATTCACCTGCCTGGAAGTTAATCTGGGGCAGGGTGTGTGTACAGAGAAGAACTGACAAGTGAGAGGTGATGTTAAGATAAGCGAGCAAGGAAATCCCCATAGGAAGCGGTGTTGCTGCAGAAAAGCAGAGCAGCTCCATGTATTCCCTGGATGAATTAGCTCACAGGTCTTGGAGAACATACCTAGCTTACGAGCAGAACACCCACCTTTCCTCTGCTAGTTCCTGAGAAAAATCTCTTCTTGTCTAATTCCAAGCCGCTCAGAGGTGAATAGGAATGCAGTTATTTGTAAGATAAATTTGGGGAAATTCTGGCGGTAGATAGCAGAGGGTGACATAGGGCACAGGAGCTTCCTCGTGTTGGTTGGGAGCTTTCTTTGTGCAAGGAGGTGAGCTCTGCCATTGGAGGACCCTCAAAGGACCAGTGACTACAAAACAGCCAGTTTCAATGAAAGCTTCTGCATTTCTTGAGCTGATTTTTTTTAACATCGGTTTGCAACGTCTTTCTTTTGCCCCCCAGCATTAGAATAGGACTGAAAACACTCAGAGCTGAACTCTTGCCTAACCTGAACTTAACAAAATGGCACACAGAATCTCGTGTTTCTATGTAAACTCTAGAGAAGCCTTCATATGTGCCTTTGTGCTTCAGTAACACCTTCTACTCAAGTCTGGAGTGGTAAGCACAAGCTTGCTGGCCCAGAAAGGCTCACAAGTGAGCAAATCCAACCTTACAGCTAATCCTCCAGCAGGGCTCTTGTTGTGCTTCATCACGTAGCCCTCTTCTCCCCACTTGCTCAGAAATAGTATGCATAATTTTCCACTGAGAGATAATTTATAGGGCAGGCAGACTCGCAGCAGCAGTAAGAACTAAGCAATACACCCCAAAAATATCACTGTCCTATGGTAAATGCAGAACCAATTGCTCATGCAACAATGTGGGCTTCTCTGGCTCTGCTGTAGATATTTTTCCTACTGCAATTTGAGAGGAAATGTCCCTCCTGCATAGGCGTGGTGTGTTGATGGCTCAGTCACTCACGCTGTGTAAACCCCTTGCCAAAATCTTTTCACAGAGCTGTAGAATCATCATATTATTTCAGTTGGAAGAGACCCTTAAAGGTCGTCTAGTCCAACTTGCCTGCAATGAGCAGGGACACTGTCAGCTCCATCAGGTGCTCAGAGCCCCATTCAGCCTGACCTGAGATGTCTCTGGGGACACAGGGCACCACCAGTGCCAGAGCCTCATCACCTTATTGTAAAACAAAGCAAAAAGCCTTCTCCCTTATATTCAATCTAAATCTCCCATCTTTTACTTTGAAGCCATTTCCCCTTATTCTATCACACAGACCCTGCTAAGGAATCTGTCCCCTTCCTTCTTACAACCCCCCTTTAGATCCTCAGTGTGTTGCCTTTAATCCAGTCACCAGGGACTTCACCTGACTCTGCTGTGACTTTTCAAATAGCATTGAGAGTTGAGTACCTCAACCTTCCCCTTGCCTGTTGTTACCAGCCTGCCTGTATTGCTTACTAAGGGGGGGAAAGAATGCCTTTTTGGACTTTTGATTGATGCATGCGTAGAAGCTTTTTTTATACTTCTCTGCACCCCTTGCCAAGTCTGGTTCCAATTGGGCATTGACCAACTCTTGCTTTCCAGAATTGTGTTACCAACCCCTGCACAAAATAAATGTTTCAGTAAACCCCAAATGCACGGCTTGCTTCTCGCAATGTTGAGCTTCGTTCCACTTCAGTTTTCCCCAGCTCCTCAAGGTTTTCTAGCTCTTCCCATTCAGTGCAATGATCCTCCACTATATTCATGAAGTCTCTGATTTGCAGTGTGTATCTTGCTTCTCTACAGATACCATCTCTGCTTAGCAAACCTTGTTGCCTCCAGCTGTCCCTCGGGTGTCCCAAATGCTGGGGGGTTTATGCGGTGATGCTCCAAGCGTATATTTGAGAAGCATGAAGCATGTTTGTCAGGCTTAGGACTGTGCTTAGAATGAACTCACCTCAGAGCACATTAAAAAAAAAAAAAACCTGAATGCTGAGAACTTGCATTTAAAAAAGTAGAACACAACACAAAACATAATGGGCTTATGTTTAAATACAGCGCTTACCTTGCCAGCGCTTGGTTTACTTCTGTGCCTGTTATGCAAGCATGCCTGTTAATAATTATGCATGCAAGAAAGTTGTGTGCAGAGGGTTTTTAGGACTTCACAACCAAGTATGAGTTGTATCTTTAATTGGCTGTCCTGTGTCCACCTGGCAAACAATCCAGAAAGTGTTTAGGGGGCATGTATGGTAGTTAATTCATATGTGAGTATAATTAAAGCAGATTGTCTGCAAAATCAACTCAGGAGAGTGCTCCGATGGCTGCCTCTCTGCTGCTCTGTGAACCTCCTCCTGGATAAAAGCATGAGGCAGAGCTGGGGGGAGCCAGGCAGCCCTCCCTTTATCTGCTGAGATTAAGCTGTGATTTGACCACACATCAGACGTGAACAATATCACTGACTGGATCAGATTAAAGAAAACAGCACGGGGAGCAGCACAGCTGCAGAAAAGACAGGAGCAGGATAGTTTTGAAGGCTGGTGTCATTCTCCTAGAGAGTGAATGGGATGAGATGAAAGGATGAGATCAGTGAGCAGATGAAGCACTGAAGTTGATGAAATCCTCAGAATTCAGAAGGTTTACCCGAACCTCTTACAGTGCAGCAGGTTTTCCTCAGTGGGACCCTGAGAACGAAAGTGTGATTGACAGAGCAGCCAAGCCTTTCACCTGAAAGCAACATTAGAAGGGCATGGAAAATAAGCCATGCTGATGCTTGGGAGAGGCCCATGCAAATTACTTTGAGACAAGCAAGGGAAAACGGATCTGTCTTTGCAGGCAGTGTGGGCACCAAATCAGTGCTGTTAACTATGAGGGTGGTAAAAGGCTTTGCTGTCCTGCAAACCTCCTCAGTCAGTGGCCAGCTTGTTGTATCACCCCTGAAGCTGAGAGGCATGTGGAGAAAGGCACGCACATGCCATTTAGTATTTCCTAATGGCTGGTACAGAAGCCTGACTTAGGTTTATTGAGGCCACCTGAGCCTGTTCTTTGCCCTGCGAACAGAAGCCAAGATTTTTCATGGTTCTGCTGTTGGTATTGCTAACCTCCAGGGATGTAACTGTGTCCTGGATCCATATAACGAGACTGTAAATCACTGCAGCAGCGTTCACGCTACCTAGGTCTGAAACCAAGGAGATGCTTATTATTTTCCCCTGCCCTCTTTTATCTGCTGGACATTCCTTGGATTCTTATTTTTTTAATTTCTTGGATCATCTCATTGTTACTGCCTGTACGTTTAACTCGGAAATAATGCTTTGGAATTAGCATCTAGAGGATTAACTGCACTTTGATGAGAAGACCATTAACGCGCACAGCAAGGAATCCAGCGTGGGGGCTGATAAAAATCAGAAGTGGGATTGCTCAGAATGGGAGGCTTAATTAGCCGGTGAGGTTTCTCTTTATAATTCTTACAGCATTAGAGATCTGCTCCAGGAGTTTGTCGTAAACTGCAAAGTCATTCAAGAGCTTAGGGGTTTGACCCAAATTTTATCACTGGTGCACCTTAAAGAGTTTGAATGCAGGAAAGCTTGGATGCTGCAGACACATCTCCCAAGAAATAGACCCAACTCCAGAAATGCTCTGATCAGAATCCCCTCGGCTGCAGAAAAATGGAGGATTTGAATCCAAGTGTTTGGATTAGGACAGGTACCTCTGAAGCAGGGCTATGCTCCACTGCGTAGCTGGGTCTGGTATGGAAAATCCCAGAAAATAAGTCTAAAAGCTGATTTCCCAAATTAACATGTTGAAGGGGATTTAACTGGAGGCTGCAGATGAAAGGCCGAATTTGTTTAGTTGCTGTCTCCTGGGAAATTAGCAGAGTCTTTGAGGAATGCTGTAAACCTCTAGGCAGGAGCTTGCTGTCTCTCTGGACACATGGCAAATCAGCTTTTTTATGATTTTATGTTGTGCCTAAGAATCCAAATAGGAGAAAATCGTGTTTGTGAGAACACAGCACTTCCCTGGAGCACAAGGACAGCAGAGCTTGTGGGGCACTGTGTGCCAGCCTGTGGGATAGGAGAACAGGTTGATACGTCAACCCTCGTGAGGTCCAGGGATGCTAACATTTTTTTTCTTTTGTAAATAAAGAAAACATTTAGTCCAACTATACTGCCATTTGGTTTTCAGATAATGGTCCTGGAATTCAAACGGGGGCCATGAATTTTTGCTTGCTTTAGGTCTTTGGGTTTTATTTCTTTGTCATGGCCTCACAGTGAGGCATGGACCGACCTGAGGATCTGCGTGTCCTTCAGCACCTGTGCTGAAGGCTCAGGGGCTCAGTTCAGCAGCTACAGGCCAACAAAGCAAAGGCTGTCTTGGACAGTCAACTGGAAGACTCAGTGGGAAGTCACTGGATGCTGAGTGAACTGAGGAGCCAACTTGTGCCAGCAGAGGGTGCAGGAGTAGCTTTCACACTTTTGTCTGTCATCCCAAAGTGGCATTGGCCTGCCACCTGCAGATTTACCAAGCCCTCGTTTGGGCTCTGATTGCACAGAGCACCCAAAACCCTTTTCACTTGCTCACTTCTGAAACCAAGTGCAAGCTTTTCTCTTCCAAGTCTTTGGCAGAGCAGCACCCCGGGCAGAAAACACGTCAACACTTCTACCTGTGGGTCCTGCTGCCCAGCAGTGACCTGTGATGGCCACGGACCCCTCTCATAGCAAGGGTGTTTTGCTGGTTACTGCTGCATTTAGGCTGCTCTCCTCTGTTTTCCACCCAAAGTAGGCTGTTCATGGTTCAGTTAATTAAGCGTCTGGGTGCAGCGAGCTCCTCAGTTAATTCGCTGCATGCGGAGGGATGTTTATCACCGGGTAGCATATGTTCAAACTTCCCAAATATCCGTTTGCAGTACAGACTTTGCAGTCCCTATCTGTTTTTCTAATTCTCTGAGGCTCTTTCTCACAGTTGTGTTTTTAGCTAGGGGAGGCTGCTTTCGTAGCCATCCCTGGTACCTGGTGTTACCACTTTTCTCCCATTTTTAGAAGGGCTTGTCAGTTTGTCTCCTCCTCCTGCCTCTCTCTGATAACATCCACTTTTATTTTTCTTCCAAGCTTTCTCATTTTTCTCCTTTGTGCGTTGGCTGGCATTAGCTAGCCTCACTGCCTCTTTGTATCTTCTTGAAAGTATCTGTGCTGCACATGGTGTTGTTTTTGTTTTGTTCCAGTTGTAAAAACACAGCGACTGAGTGGGGCCCACGGTGATGTCAACATTTATACAGAAAACCCCAGCCAAAGTGGCTATTAGAGAGTCAACGAGCTGAGTGATTAATGCCCAGTGCAGGAGCTGCACGGAAAGTTTGCACTAAGTGCTTCCCATTAATTATTCATCCTGCCCCAGTAGACCTTATCTTCAGCTCAACACCTGAAGATAGCAGGAGGCTGCAGTCTCCTGTGGGCAGAGGAGAGAGGTGATGGAAGAGGTAGCACCTCATGTTTCATGGTCTCCCGCTGCCATGGAGGATCCTGACAGGGTCAAGTTGCTGTTTTGCTTCTGTGTTTTTGAGCCATTTTGTTGCAGGGAAAGATTTATTAGCTGGGGGTAAATGTTTTGCATGCACCTTCTCTGGCAGCAGTAGTCACAAGTGGGCTTTTCTGGGGTGATTTTTTTTCTCCTTGATGGTTAATGTGAGGATGCAGGTATACGCTGAACCTCGCTCCAAGGAAAGGCTCTACTCGTGCTATGAGGGCCAGCAGGAGAAAGCAGACATCACAGAATTGTAGGGGGGGAGAGGGACCTCTGGAGATTCCCCAGCACAAACCCCTGCTGGAGCAGGTTCCCTACAGCAGGTTGCACCAGTAGGTGTCCAGGCAGGTTTTGAACGCTTCCAGAGAAGGAGACCACCATCCCTCTGAGCAGCCTGTTCCAGTGCTGTGTGTTGGAGTCAGCAGAAAGGAAATTGGTCCTGAGGGCTGTAAAGGAGTCCAGCTCCCTTGTTTCAACTGCACTTCCCAGCTCTGGCACAGATTCCCCAGAGATGTGCTCCAGGCTGATGATATCTCACAGTTTTTTAGGTGTTATGTTATTCTAACCACCTTTATTAATATCTATGACCTTATCTCCTAGCCTGCTCTAGGAGGGTTAAAAAAAATAAAATAAAATTCTAACCCTTCTAATGGATGAGATGGAGACTTCATTGACTGGCTTACCCAGGAGAGTTGTGTGAAGCTCATCACACCTAAATTAAATTATATCTTGAGCACCTTTCCTTTGAGCGCTGTCATTTTCCTCCAAGAGGCTGTATAAATTGCTTTTCCACTTTATTTGATGTGGCAAAAAGCCAGAACTGGGATCTGTCGTTCTCCAAATACTGAGCAGTGGTGATGGGTCAAAGCAATCTAACATGAAGGTTATTATCGCCGAGTGTGTGAGTTAGCACAGTTGAAGAAAATAATGTGTTTGCCTGAATTAACACCTAAGTTCATCTTAGCACAGAAACTCTGTTCTCTCTGGACTGTTTCAGATTCACGGAGGCACAAGAAGTCCTGCGAACTTCATTGATTGTCTCAGTCCTTGATTTCCCATGAGTAACATGGAAGGCAAATTACGTTTATAGCAGAAAGGCCCCCGAAAGATTGGGAATATCTTGATACTAATTCCGTTAATAAAACAGATGGGATGAGCTAAGTGGTACCAGCTGAAAGCTGACTGCGTAGTCAGACTGTCCAGGGGAAGAATTTTGACTCACTCGTAGAAAAATGGATATCGACATCAGAAGTTTGATTGTTTTTTATTCTCACCCAAGCACGTGTGTGGCTGTCATTTTGGTGGCAACCAGTGGCACGTTCAGATGTGCTGTCACACAGGGCTGGCATTCCTCCACCATCAGAGATACGCAGGGCGTCTTGCTGGGTGTGTTGGTGCTTCTGTCTTTGGTCCTTCAGTTTTCCCTGGGGTGCATACCAGCTTTAGTGCATACAGCACATATTCCCCCCTCCACCCTGGCGTAGCCTCTTGTGTGTGGCAAAAGCTAAGTTTGATTTGATAGTTGGAGCCATCAGCTGCATCTGTGCCAGCAGCACAGAAGAGGAAAAAGAGGAAAGAGAAGTTCACTTTTTTTTTCCCCTTCTGGATACTTTGGCCTCAGAGGCATGTGCTGGTACCTAGCTTTGTGATGGGAGCATCCCAGGGCAGGCCACGAGGAATGAATGCTCGGCATGCAGTCAGGACTCACTTGGGTGGGTGAATACTTACTGTCTTTGTAGCAGTGCAGGTTGAACTGCATTTACTTTTGGAAATTGAGCCCTCGTCTTTTAATAGAACAGAGCTTTGACTGTATGGAGAAAATGTTCAGATTTTTTGTTAAACGCATACCTTAGCACACACATATATATATATTAACATACACATATCTGTGACTACAGTCTGAATCTGACTTGCGAAGCAATTTGGGGTATAATAAGTTTGAGCTAAGAGAGGCAGCATAATGCAAGCAGAAAGGCTTTCTGGTGCCTGAGTGTTTTAACTAATAATGCTTTGTGGTTAAAACATTGTTTGTGTCCTTTAATGCACTGAAAATACTTCTAGTCTCTGAAACAGCTGTGAAGTCTCTGTGTGTTGTTGTCCTGCTGTTGTTAAAAATGAGAGGATTTCTCCTGGCTTTTCTATAGCTCTCTGTGCTGGTGAGAAATACTATGCAGTGATCAGATCCAAGGGCCGTTTGAAACAGAGAAAAGGTGACCACTGTCTGCTGAGCTTTTGATTGGACCCTGATGTTTTCCTAGAGACCATTTGCACAGCAGTTTATGGTTTTATTTATTTATGTTACACTCCTTTCTGGTTTGTGGTTGTGTTTGGGTTTGATTTGGGAAGGTTCCAGAGCTGAGCTGAGCCTGCTCATCTCCTCTCCATCCCAGCTCCCAGGCAAGGGTTTGCTTCTTGAAGGACAAGAGTTGTACCGATGCTGGGAAGCTGTGCTGGCTGTGGGCTGCTTCTCCCTGTGTATTCTTCCTGCTCTCAGCACAGGTCCCACTGCAGCTTTTGGCTGATCAGAGCTGTTTTCTGCCCGCTCTGCTCTACAGCCCCTTACAAGCATTAGCAGAACATAAATCTATGCAAATTGTCTCCTACCGTGTTAACAGAGTGATGGGCTATTCATTTTCTGGCCATCACTGGCCATCTGCCATTGGGTTTTATGATTTGCATGGAGTTGATGGACAACTTGAAAGTTCTCTGGCCAGTTTTGAAGCATCACTTTGAATTTCAGGGCTTGCTTTCCTTTCAGAATTGCCCTGCACCTCCCCTAGCAAGCTTTTCCAAGGCTGGCAGCTGACTGGAAGGAGGCGGGGAAGATTTTCTTCTGGGTCTCTCTTAATTTTTAATTAATCAGCGAGGTTTCGTTCTGGCTTGGGTTCCTTCTAGTTTCAGTGCTGCTGTCTCATTAATTGCAGCCAGTTAGCACAGTGGAAATCCAGTGAAGTGTCAGCTGGTGTGTGCTTTTTGTCTCTCTTGCCGACATAATTAGAGAGTACTCGCCGACTAGCATGTTGCTCAAACACTCCTTTGTGTTCTTTCCACTGGTTTCTAGCTGCACTTCGTGACCCCTTCGAGCCTTCTCTTCTCCAGACTGAACAGCCCCATTCCCTTAGCCTCTCCCCATCATTCTGAGCTCCAGATCCCTCTCAGCTCCACTGCCCTTCTCTGGACACACTGCAGGGCCTCAGTGCCTTTCTTGCATTGAGGGGGCATGTGAACACAGCACTGGAGGTGAAGCCTCACCAGTCAGAACCTGTGCTGAGTTCATCTGCTCACCATACTGCTGCTGTGTGGTCCTTTCCTTCCCCTTTTCTCCGCCTAAATTGCCCACGGAGCCTTCTGCAAGGGTGTTAGTTATCATTCATCTCCACCATGTACTTCTCTGTCTGTCTTCTCTCTGTGATCAAAGGGAGCAGATGGAAACTTTGTGAAGAAAAGAGGCATGTCTGTTCCCTGCTGCAAGTCGGGAGGGGGCTCAGGTGTTATCTCTCAGACTTTGTGCTGAAACTAACTGGATTTGTCCAAGGGATTTAGGAAGAAAAGATGCTATTGCCAAGCATCTGCGTATAGGTAATTTGTCTTGATATGTTTTCTGTGTTACTGATGAGAGAGGGAGGTGAATGCCTAATTAGGGAATTAACTGTCTTTTAAAAGATTAAGTTTGCTTTGAACTCGTTTATCAAAAGAGGGGAAAAAAAGTGCTGCAAACTGCGCGATGTAAATCTTTTTTCTCTATATGAATGAATGGATGAACAGCCAGAATAAAAAAGACTGACATAATTACCAGATAAACCTCAAACTAGGCCTGCCCCATATTTAGAGATGGCAGTCTCATGGGCTGCTCCTATTCTCTTCTCCTCCCTTTCCAGAGCTACTTCCCCTGGGAAAGGGGACTGTGTGCAATCAGGCCAAATGCTGCAGGCACCAAATCTGACCCCATCGCACAGCTCTTTGCTCCATGAGGTGTCTCTTCTCTAATTCCTGTTAGCCAAAGCAATGTGGGTTATCATTTCATAGCATCCAGCCACTCTGGGGACAGACTGGAGCTGAAGATGCTGCTGAGCATATGCAGTGGTGAGGGATGGTTGGTGCTCGAGAGGTATCTCAGGGCAATGTTATACCTTGTTTCTGATGCAGCGCTGCTTCTCGTGGCCCCATCCTAAGTTGTGCCTCAAATCTTGAAGTCAATGAGAAATTAATTCATCTCTTCTCCATTTGATGGGTGAGAGGGGGAATTACCTTTATTTCCTGGGATGAGCACGTGGAGCAGGTGCATGCATGCACCCATGCTCTCGCAGCCATCCCTTCTGTTGTGACTCAGTAGACAGGCTGGTTAAAATCTTTTATCAGCAGAAAGGAGCATCTCAAATACTGCAACAATTCTTTTTCTTCTCTGTGAGCTAAAACCACATATTGGTGGTTTTTGTCTTACATGCCTGCCTGGCACTTGGTGGAGATTCTCTAATTCAAATTGACAGGTGCTTGTACAGGAGGTTGAAATGCCAAATAACAAGCTACATTTTGCATGTTTATGCATGTATGAGTGGAATATGAATTATTTTAAATTTACTGCAGGAATGGCAGAGAATTAGACAACATGGACTCGGGTTTTCTCGTTTTGCTGATGCTCTGCGCAAACCTCAGTATGTGCCTGGCTATTAGAGGTTTCCATCTGCAGCAAAGCAGCACCTCTGTCACCTCTTTAATATTTGCTGGCATCAGGCTGCAGAGAAGGAGTGCTTTTTGCCTCTGAAAGGCCACGCTTGGCTGATGCTCATGCTCCGCCCCTGGCCATGTCTAGGGGCTGGCTGTGGCAAAGGGATGCACACAGCCGCCCATCCCTGGAGCCTGGTGGGGAGATTGCCGCAGTCTGAACTCCTGCACGCCTTGAGCAGTGGTTTCAGTTTGCTCTTGCCAGAAAAGGCTGTCGCTGGTTCCTTGCAGAAACAGCAAACCCATCCCTGTGGGTGCTCCCTGGGCGTGCAGGTGGGTCTGTTACTGATGGCTGGTGATGTGACCTGGGGTCCCTCAGGGGCTGTGGGTGATACCCCACATACTCTACAGCCTCTGGGCATGCAGGGGTTCCTAAGGCAAACCTGTTTGGGTGGGTGAGAAGATAAGTACACCCCTATCTGCCTGGGAATATCTGTGCTGCAGCATGCTCCTGTGCAGCGAAGCCCTGATCAGATCCCTGCCTCCAGATGTCCCCATCGTGGGGACGTCTCAGAGGAGTCCAGCAGAGACCCATGTGCACCCAAGCTCCCTTCTCACCTGCAAGACCTTTGTTAGGCAAATAATTTTTCTCTGCGCTAAACACAGGCTATGCAGAAAGATTCACAAGACCAAATATTTGCAGTGTGTTGGGAGTTGTCCTTGGGGCCTTATTTCTTGTACAGTGAAGATAAAATTATATATACATATATAAGAGCCAGTGTAAGCACCACTGAAAGCCAACAGTGTGTCGATGTCAGGCTGGAGTACTAACTGGCACCTCAGTTACTTTATCTAGCTAGAAGAAGAGCTGCTTAGCCTTATTCAGTGTTGCTTTACACCTCTGTTCAAGGAGTTACAGCCACACATTCACCTCTTTCCAGTCTACTTCCAAAACGCGTTTCCAGTCCACTTCCATCAGCATGGGATCATGGAAGGGAAGGAAAGTCTGATTTTCAGTCTTCAATGGCAGCTGCTAACAAGGTGTCCCTGCTGTGAGAAAGCTTCTCTGGCATCAGAAACCCCTCTCTGCAGCTGCAGCGATGCATTAAACTCTCCCACCTCTCGAGGCCATGGCCCCAAATGCATTTCCTGTGGCCTAATTATGCGGAATAATTTGAATGAGCCATAAAATTGAAGGTCTGAGAGGAAGAGGCAGTTTAGAGGCTCCCGTGTTGGCAGAGTTGCCTTTCCACTGGAAGCTGGCTGCTTCTGGCCATAATGTGGAGCTGGTTCAAGTGGAGGAGAAAAAGCCAACTTGCAGGTGAGAAAGCCCCAATTCAGCAAAAAAATTAATAACAAAACAACTGAGCTCAAACCCACCTCCTTTGCAAGCAGACAGTTTTCCTCTGTGCTCAGCAGGACCAAGTTTTTACTTCAGGGACTTTTTGGGGGTCAGCTTCCCCCATAGCACCTGCAGACAAACTTCTGCTTTTGAAGTGTGCTGTTGTCCTCAGACTTGCTTCAGCTTCTGGAATAATTTTCCAATAACTTCTGATGAGGCACCTGTAATTACTGTGCCAGTTTAATTTAGAGTAGGTATTTACCAATCAAATTATATCTGACACAGTTCTTGAAGGGATGGATGTTATCTTTAAAAAAAATAAATCACCGTGCGCATCAGTGATATTCCAAAAATCAATGATGTTTAGCAAGCCATATTGACCTTCTTAGGAGCTGAGATTTTTTTAATTACACCTTCGAAATAAGATTAAAACCTTTCATTATACCTTGAGAATTGCCTTAAAATAAGTAAGATGTGCCTAAGCATTTGTTATCAATTTAAAAGTATATCCTGAGTCTCTTAACAATCACCTTTCAATCCAAACAAAGCAAAAATGGAGGAAACCACCTTCCCCCCTTATTTTCTGCACTGGGGGGGACGTTAAAGTTTTGACACGTATTTTGTGAATGCCATGCTGGTATTACCTTTGCTGGCTTTTTCACATTTCCCCTTTTGGTTATTTCTACCTTTAAGCTCCCGAGGCCTCTGCGGAGATGGTTAATAAACGTTGGTATTTTGGCACCTGAAACTACGCAGCGAGTAATGCCGCTCTGTTAGTGCTGGCGCCAACATCTGTTGCTCATGAATCATCACACGGAGCTGAGGATCTGTTTAAATAGAAAAGGAAGCTATTAGCAGTGGGCTATGTGAATAGGAAGAGGAGGTTTCTGCCCTGCCAGGAGGAAAGATGGCTCACGTGCTGCAGTGGGCCCTGAGCATCTGCGAAAGCCCACCTGGGGCTTGAGGCACATGCAGCTATATTAGGAGGAGGCAAGCGTGGAAACAAATAAATGCATCTCGGGAGATACTGATGGATTGTGGTTCTGCTTTCTGGTTGTTAGCTGCTTTGGGCCAGAGTGGCTTCTTAGGCTGTGTCTATTCTGGAGGGCTGGAGAGGATCATGGCTGGGATGTCCCTGGGGCATGATTGAGTGGGGTGGTGAGGCTGCCATCACTGGGGCTTGGGCTGACTGGGGCGGTGCGGTGTTGTCAGAGAGGCTTTGCCAAGATGTCAGTTCTAATATGTCTTGCAGCACCAAGTGTTTTCCCCTGCCACCCCCCCTTTCAGTGCCTTGGTCAGTAATTCGTGTGTTGGCGTGTGTCTCACATAATATGAAGAGCAGAGAGGGAAAAAGCATGTCCCAGCACTGCTCCCTAAGAGGCAGGGTAAGATAAATATCCAGGGAAATGCCTGCACCCCTCTTCTGACTGCTGGGGGAGGCTTCCCAAGTGCCCAGGAAGGCTGCCTCCAACATCAAAGCGTGGTGAACCCAACGTGGTGACTTCATTAAGTTTGTAAGGCCAGACATCTTCATAATTTGGTGTATGCCCTTAACTTTGTCCTGGCAAACCCCTGTCTAGCATTGCAAAGACTGGAGATTTACAAGGCCAGCTTGTCTAAGCTTAGATGCTTCAAGCACTCCCGTACTCCTCCACAAAAGGAGGTTACTGCCTGCACTAAAACTGCTCATGGTGCATCGTGAGGGAGTTAAAGGCAGGGAGGGCTGACTGGAGGACACAGTGGTAGGTGATAGTCACAGGCTTGCAGAGGGGATGAGGACAGAAGGGACTTGTGCTGCAGTTTGAATTATGCTTGCACGTGCTGTAATATGGATGCTTTATACTGTGAATAATCTGTTGTAGGCCATTTCACTCCATATCACAGCAAGGTAAAAGCAAGGCACATGAAAGCAACTGAAGATTGACTTTGAGGATGCCTTGTCTTGATTTGTGGCTGTTTTTATGAGCCACATCTTCACCATTTAAGCTTTGCTTACCACTTCTGCATCTCGATGTAGTGGAAAACACTGAAATGGTTTTCTGCATGTGTGTGTGCTATTGAGGTAAATGATGTGGTTGTAAAAATGAGCTTGGAGTCTTGGACTGGAGCCATTCCACTGAGCTCTGATGGCTCCAAGGTCACTGTGCGGCAACAGCCTCGGCCAGGGACCACTCACCCAGCAGTTGGCAGAGAAGTAAGGCCAGCATTATGCAGAAGAATCTAACACATAAGGAGCAGAACAGAAATCTGTTGTTAAAATGCAGTTTTGTGAGAAAAAGACTTTGAGACCCCTGACTAGCAAGATGTGTTGAAAAGATATCTTATGTTACAAACTTACCTGGATCCCCAGAGCTTTGCTGCCTGGCTAACGTCCCCAGAAGGAAGTGAGTAAGCTTGGTATTTTCTTCTCTGGGGTTTTCATGATCTCACATCAAGGAGACCTGGTGCACAGAGCTTTGCTTTGGGATCTCTTGGAGGATGTTGAGCTTTATGAATGAATCATAGAATGGCTTGGATGGAAAGTGACATTAAAGATCAACCATCTCCAACCCCTGCCATGAGCTGGTTGCCCCCCACCAGATCATGCCCCATCTCACCTGGCCTCCAGGATGGGGAAACCACAGCTTCTCTGCGCAACCTGTTCCAGTGAGTAAAGAATTTCCTCTAAGAAAGTGATCTCTGCTTAACCTCTAACTAAATCTCCCCTCTTTTAGTGTATACATTTCAGTTATGCGTTTGCTGATTAAAGCATTGGGTCATGCTATAGGAGAAGGGCACCTGGTACCAGAACTCACTCTGATCCAACATGCTGAAGTGTTTGGCAGCATCTCACCCCCTTGACTATCAGCTACTTGGGTAGCTACTTGGTAATACTTTGGTCTGTATTCAGGGAACTGTTGCATAACAAAGTCCGGTTCCTTAGGGCTTAGAGATTCTGAGATAATACAAATAAAGCAAATAATGAGTAATTAGCAATCCCTGTGAGAAACAGCGCTGCCATTTTATGGTTCCATCAGGAAAAGCAATGAGAAGTAAATCATTGTCAGGGGGATGCTATGATTTGCAGGCTGTATCAGACAGTCTGTGGCTCTCCCACAGCCCAGCATGTCCCACACCATGTACGCGATGCCAGGGCTCACCCCTGAGTTGAAACTGCTGCACCAGAAGCAGGTCCCTCATCTCCTGTTTCCTGTGGGTGAAGTCAGGCCGTCTCATTCCCCCTGGTCTGCCTGCAGGAGCAGGAGGAGTTGCTGGCTGTTTTTAAGCACTCTTCAGTGAACCCAATGCAATATTCATGCTCCAGCCGGTGCAGTCTTGTCTGGGGAAGTGTTGTGGCTTGGGATGTTGGTTGAGATGCACAACTCACTGTAAGCAAAGCTGGGCTGCTGGGGAGCCAGTGCGGCTGGCGCTGACAGGAGTGGGACAGGAGCAGCAGCCACACACCGTGTCCCACTCTCTGTTCCCTGGGCACCACTCAGGTCTTTGACTTGCCTCTTTTTTAAGCACAGAGCCACATCTGTGTGGAGATGTGCAAAGAATTCCCATATTCAAGAAAGAGAGAAAGGAAGACCTTGGGAACCACAGGCTCATGAGCCCCACCTCTGTGCCTGGGAAGATCCTGGAGCAGATCCTCTTGGAAGAGATGTTAAGGTACATGCAAAATGAGGAAGTGATCTGAAACAGCCAGCACAGCTTCACCAAGGACAGATCATGCCCAGTGAATCCAGGAGCCTTCTAAAATGGAGTGACTGCATTGATGGACAAAGGAAGAGCAACTGATGTCATCTATGTGGTCTTGTACAAGGCTGTTGGCATGGTTCCACACCACATCTTTATCTCTAATTTGGTGAGAGATGGATCTGAAGGCAGGACTAGTTGTTGGATAAAGAATTGGTTGAATGGTTACACGCAGAGGGTTGTGATCAGCAGCTCTATGTCCAGATGGTGGCTGGTCATGAGTGGTGATCAAGTACACCCTAAGGAAGTTTGCTGATGGCACTAAGCTGAGTGGTGGAGTTGGCATAGTTGGAAGGGAGGGATGCCATCTAGAGGGACCTGACGCACTTGAAAAGTGGTCAGCCTTGGTGTCTGGTGGTTTCTCGCTTTGACTTCCACCTTTGTTTCTTGCTGCCCAAATGAACTGCTCAGTACTGAAGCACAATTTGGCATGGTATTTGGGGTAGAAAGTCTTGGGACTTGCAAGTGTGGTTTGTTGGCAGAAGCACTTCTGGATGTGCTGTGCTGGCACTCAAAAATGATTTTGTTTTAATGGAGTAGCAGAATGGTTCGGAAAAGTCAACATTTGTCTGAGAAAACTTAACATATCTTAAACAAATTACATATTCGATGGAGACATTAAAAAAGCATAAAAAGTCTGCAAACAGCTGTAGCAGTTTTAAGAACCTCACAATATGTTGCTTTTCTCCCAAGCAGGAGCTTGTGCTGGTGTGAAAGGGGAGCTCCTAATTTGATTATCTCTGAGTAATTTTCCTGTCTTCCATTTCATACTTCCAAAGATGTAGGGATATGTGAGTAAATGTCTGTGTTTGCAGTTATGTTTTGTTCTGGTAATTTAATTTGAGCAGTACTGAAACTCAAATTGAAATTAGTGTGAAAATATAGTAGCATTGTAGAGACAGTCCTGAAGGGGAAGAAAAAAAAATCCCTTACATGTTGCTAACTTCACCAGGGAATTTCCTTTTGTGTTCTGAGCTAATCTTCTTTACAGTATGCCTCCATTGTTAAACATTTAAGGACCCAGGCTGCAAAGAATTGATTAAAAATCTTGGCAATTGCCGTGTGCCATTAAACTTCATTTTTGCTGTAACACACTTTGCTAATTTGCTATGATGTGTTTGATTTAGTAGTTCATTTAGCCATTGCCAGAAGCACTAGAGGAAAAGGTAAATTTTCAGCTTGTTGACTGGTTTAGTAATTTGATTTAGTCTTTCCTCTTTGACAAGTTTACACCACTGACATTTGGAGCTATAACAGTTACTCGGTTGATACTCAAGTTTCCCGTGCACTGAGATGTTCTTCAGGCTACAGCAGGGTCAGGCTTGTTTGTGGCTGAGGCTTTCTGAACGAACAAATGGTGCAGCAGTGCAGCCAGTTCCTCTACTTAATTTTTTTGGTAATAAGTTCAGGACTCGTCCTGTAGGCTGCTTTGAAGAAACAGTTGCATGCGTTGGGTCCATATTAATTATTTCATTTTCCCTGTTGGGTTTTTATGAACATGCACAGCCTTAGAGGGAGTCGCAGAGGTGCACGTGCAACTGCTGGCAAGGTGTGGGGGCAAGGGACCTCTTCTCTCTTCTCTTCTTGTAGACTGTATTGAGATGGAAAGTGTCTCTTTACCTTAAAGGAACAGCAAACATGTTTCTGGTCTTCTGGAGTCAACTCAACATGAATATTCGAGTTTGAGAAAATTTAAACACTCCAATATTTATGAATTTTAGATCTGCATGTAGAAGGGCTCCCAGTAGAATTTTTTTTTTCCCAAAGAAGTCACCCAGAATTACTGTATGTGTGCATTTGTAGCCTCTTTGCAATAAGCTGATGGTTTGTAGGTGTTTTATGCCACTGTTAATCAGCTGTCATAAGCAAACTGGGCAAATAATAACCCAGCACAGGCAACAAACACCAAATTGCTGTGGATTTAAGGACTGTTTAATTAATCACTGCAGGGTTCACTGTGTCCTTTGTAGTACACGGATGCTCCCAAGTGTCATTTTACTTTCTGCTGAGGATGTTGTTAGCACCTGTATGTATTTGTCTGTAACGCTGCTCTTAGCTGTTCTGCCTATTGCATAGCTACGTATTTCACTGTGTACCTGTAATTATGAATAGCTGAAAAAAATGTGGGTTGATAGATGTGGTAGAATTGGTGTGGGAGAATATTACAAGCTGTATCTCATTTAGACATCTAAAGTGTGTGGAGAAGTACCTCCTGGACAGGCACCTTGGTGCTTTGAAGTTCTGTAGAGGAAGAATCTGACTTAGGTGTGTAATCTAAGGAATACTGACTCTCTGAGGTCCATGTTTCTTGCCTCTGACTGCCTAGAAACCAAGGCATTGCTTCTCTATGTCAAGGGAGATTTTTCTCCACTGATTCTGTACCTCGTTACTAGCCCCATCTTGCTGCTATGCTGCTCCTACGAAGAAAGGCTGAGGGAGGTGGGTGTCCAGCCTGGAGAGGATAAGGCTCCAGGGACACCTCATTGCATCCTTCATGTACTTGAGGGGAGCTTGTAAGCAGGAGGCTGACTAACTTTTACATGGTCTGATAGCGATAGGACAAGGGGGAATGTCTTCAAGCTAAAAGAGAGGAGGTTTAGGTTAGATGTTGGGAGGCTGTAGGCATAAGTGTACGGTGTAGCATGCTGCAGAGTAGATGCCCAAAGAGCATCACCTGGCAGCTGTACCTTCCCTGGGAAGCAGAAGCAGCAGCAGGTTTGTTTTTCCAAGCACACCTTGCCACTGCATGCATCCTGCAGTAGAAGGTGTTAAGAAAAAGCACTGTTTGTCCAGCATTTTTCCAGTTTCCCAATTCAGTCTCCCAGTTCAAGCTATGTTGTGGTGTTTCCAAGTGGCATGCATACAGTATGTTATTAATATCAGTTAGTGACTTGTCTGACAAGTGCCTGAGGTTCCATGTTCACAGGAATAAGGCATTCTGCCACTGCCCATTGAAAAGCTCTGGGACAGGGAGTCTTCCAGAGTCGTTTTCTCAGACTTTACAGGAGAATTACAAACTATCTGTTCATTGCTGTCTCCTGGTCTGTGTATGCAGATATTTTTGTTCTAGCATAGTAGAGAACTGTTTTCTTAAACATTTCACGGATTCTCTCTGACATTTTCTTTAGTACCAAGTAATGATATGGCTGCATGCGTTCATCTGATATTCATCCCTTCCCATAGCTGCCATACACGTTGTTGTTCACCTGCACTCAGTCACTGTGATCTTACAATGACTGGGGAAGGGCCTGGGAACAATGGCTATGTGCATCCAGTCGTTCGCTGGCTTTTTTCAGAAGGTGAAGCCTGAAAGCGCTTTCAGATGCACTCGAATGCTGTTTTAAATCTTTATGAACAAGCTGGAAGCAAACAAAATGAGCAAGATGCTGGCACGCATCAGGTTTACAAATTGCACGCTCTACCTGCCACCAAATGGAAACCCAAAGCAGCCAGACCAGGTGAAATGGAAGCTGACAGCATTCTGCCTCCACTGGCTGTGGCCTATTCACGTTCTCAGTGCTAAGTTGCAGGAATAAGGAATACAGATCACTGGAGTAAGACTCATGCTAGATAGGATGCTTCCTGCAGACTGCTTTTGGCAGGTGTGTAAATTTTCCCTTAGCTTATCGGAAATGGAGGAAAGCTTTAGAAATAGCAATGGCTCCTCTTCACAGCCTCTGAGCTGGCCTCTCTCCAGCCAGCACTCAGAGCTGATCCAGCTCTGCTAATGGCCTCGGTGCCGGCTGAAGGCACGGAGCCGATGGTGCCATCACCGAGCATCTCACTTATGTGAAAAACCAGGCTGGAAAACATCCCAGATTTTGCATCTGTTCCTCTGAGAGAGGCAGTGAAGGAGGAGGAAACGCGGCAGAGAAATGCCTTCAAACCCCTAGGAAATAGCAGCTAGCTCAACCCACAAAAGCCTGGCTACTAACTAATTCTGGCCACCAAAAAAGGTGCACCCATGCCTCCTGTGCTTTTCAGCTTTGTACCCTTGGTACTTGCTGAGAAAAGCTTGGAAATACCACACAAGCATATCCTAAAACTCAGAAGCCATGTGAAATCCTATTCCCTCAGTTGGGCACAATGTAAAAGCTGGTCAGAACTTTTTTTCTGCAGAAAATATTTATGAAAAGTCACACCATCAATCCACTCAGTTACTTGTTTTCGGAAAATTTCCTGTGGGGAATATTAAGTTTTTATTCAGTCTTGAGGTGCAATTTTACCTGACACACAAAAGTTTCTTCATAAACTGAGAACATCCTTCTGAAAACCAGGTAAACCTGTACCGTGCTCCAGTGTTATTTGGCTGAACCTTGGGGAAATAAGGAAACTTCTCTGGGGAATCTGGAAACTTTCCCTCAAATGACATATATATATATATATATATATATATTTGTTGTTGTTGTTGTTAAATGGGGTATGTGTTTTTCAAGGTTTTCGGTTAAATTCATTCTCCTTGGCACCCTTCTTTTCAGCTCAGAGCTAGAGAAGGTTCACAGGAACGCTGAAGGGTGACAAAGGCAGATCTTTTTCTGAGGAACAGGGGAACAAAAAGCAGTGTCCACTGCCTTAAACAGTGGTGTAAAGAACTCCCCCACCCCGTGTTCCCTTTTCTTTTTTAAGCTGACAGTATGCACAGCTTTGCATGGGGTGCCCTTGGGCCCATACTGGACCCTCTGCACTTCCCACATATTCAGGGCTGTGTTTCTCATGCGGTTTCCTCAATGAGCTGCCACTGTTGCTATGGCAGTTCTTCTGTAGCTTATTAATAAAGGAGGAGTGGTAATTAATTCAAGGAAAATTCAAGGTTATTGTTTTATTCTAATCTTTTCTTATAAGCAGCATAAAGGATGCTCTGTTTGTGAAAGCACAGGTTGGGTTTCCGTTTCAGGGCCGCTTTGTGCACTTAATTCATAACTGTAATCTACCCTTCCTTCCCCCCCTCCCATTAAAAAGGAATCCAAGCCCAAAAAGAATGACAGAGAGGATCAGATGAAGCTAAACTTATGTGATTTTTGTTTTCCATTATGTAACAGCAAAATGCTCCCACTGAAAGGATTTATTGATTGCCCAATAATGAAGGGACAAGACTAAGCTTCCAGAAACGCAGCACCCAATCTATATGGACTGATAGACATAATTGATTCCTTTCAGCGTGGAGGTGTTAACGTAGGAATAGATTAGGTTATCTGAGAGGACCAGCCTGAATGTTTAGATTGCTATTCAATAAATGCTTTGTATGGTACCAGCGCTTAGAGGGGGCTGGTTCATATTTTCCATCTTATCTGTCAACAGCTGTGCATAATCCGCCACGGGTGGATCAATGTGAGCCAAAGGTATTGCATTACAGGGTGATGATAATTCCTCAGAAGGGAGAGGGTGCGTTTAGGCTTGATAGTGTTGAAGTTGGTAAGCAAGCTAAAAGCTGGTAATTATCCCTCCCTCAAAAACTAATTATTCAAAAGTTTCTGTGCTCTGGTAGTGCGTAGAGCATACACTGTGCAGAAAACAGAGGAGCAGGCACCAGCAAGGTCCCTGCGCATCCGATGTGCCCCAAAAGCCCTCTGACATCCATCATGTGTTGTTAGCATGCAGGTGAATTAATCCTCATGTTACAGCACCAAGGAGTTGTGGCAGTGTGACTGAAATCAGCAGCAGTGCCTAATGGAAGAGATGCATGGCATCTCTTCTATCTTTCCTTTCCTGGGCCAGGAAACACCATCACCAGAGTTTTGCCAGTCACCCTCTGGACATGGTGGTGCAGTTCAACCCCAGAATGGTGACGTGTTAACCCAGCTCCCTGCTGGAGAGAAAACTGGCATTGTTCACATGCTGGCACTGTCCCAGCTGTGTCTGAACTCAACCTCTTGTGAGGAGCAAGGGTCAACAGAAACAACTTGGAAATTAATTCTGCACCCATCTCCTGCACAAGTGCTCACTGCAGTTACCTCCACCAGCATCCCGGATCCCCCTGGCAGCAGTCAGGGCACCGTGAGCAGGGCTGGGAGGGGCTTTTGCCTGTGGCAGAGGTCAAACCCATTTGCAGTGCTCCACATGTTGTTTTTTTAGGCTGTTCTCAAAACCGTCTTGTCTGTGTGCGATCCTACTGTTGAGGTGTCATGTAATCCTGGCTCACTCAGGATCTCAGAGTGCTGTAGTGCAAAGTTCACTACTAAATTGTGGTAATCATATACCAGAGGGGAACTACGTGTGAATGAGTGTGTTTATTTTATACTATGAGTTTTTATTTGTAAGATTTGTTGTTCTATCTATCTCTCTATATAACCAGAGGAGGCATCTTCCAAATTAATGTCCCTTTCTCAGCAGGGACAGTAAAACATAATGAAATGACAGCAAAACCAGTGCCTAATTTTTTCAACCTGAGGCACCAAACCAGATGAAATGGAGAGCAGTGAACAGGCAAAGAAAAGGCAGCAAAAACACTGGTGCTAAGCAAATGCCAAAACCTCATCTGAAAAAGCCCGGGGACAAAAACATTGAATCTGGTGAGACCTGAGCCGAGCGCACTGTGATGCTGGAAAGAGGAGGGTCTAAAAAACCCCATCCATTTCAGGATGGTCCAAATGCAAGCTCAGAATCCCAGACAGCAATTCTGGCTTCTTTCTCACTGCCAGGGGCAAGGAAACACCAGGAGCCTGGCCAGCAGCCGGAGGCTGTGTAATTAGAGCAAAGCTGGCTGTGCTGAGCCTAGTGGTGGCTGGCAGCCCCACGGCATGGCCATGCTGCACGCTTCCAGCCCCGAGCTGGGATCCCTTCTGGCGAGCAGCTTTCCGCTCTGTCAGCTTGAGATGTCCTGTGTGGGACTCTCTGCAAGCTGGTTAGATTAGTTAACCCTCCCCCCCACCCCAGCAGAGGCTTCCTGCTGCTGTGTTTAGGTCTTTCATCAAGCTAACTACTCATTGCTATAAGTGAGTTAATCCACGTGCTCTCTGCAGACAGCCATGGCCACTCTCAGGCCCACCTGCTGTTTGGTGCACCCACCTGTGCCTAGAGGTGCTGGTGGAGAAACCACAAACAGGACCTCCCAGAGAGAGCTGACTCCCTCCTGAGGTACTCAGGCACCAATCTGGGTGTCTGGCAGCTGTGTTAAAGAACAAGCACATGGATAAAAAGCCTTGCCCTGGTTATGTGCATCCATCCCATGACGTAAGTCAGCCAGCAAAGCAAGCAAGGGCCTATCCCAGGTTCAGAGCCAGCCCAACCCTGCTTCTCCTTCCTGGACTTCTGCTCATGTCTGTATTTGTATTTTAAGACCCTCAGAAGAACAGTGCTGTCATCAAAATGCCAGAAAGAGCCGTTAGCTCCTCAAAAACTAATAACCGATATGCCGGTATCATTTCACTCCCCATCCTTCCTCAACAGCACATTAAACAGATGTTGTAGCGTGCACCAGTGAGACGATGCAAATCAGCAGCAACTGTCTGGAGTCCAACAAAGCTGAGAGAGGAGGAAAAAGAAACACTACAGGCCAAATCTGATTGCCCGGACCTGGTGAGGATGCCCATCTTTAAACAGCAAAATGAGCTGAAGCCTCAGAGGCACTGGGCCTGCCTCTGCTCAGAGAGCTGTGTGCCCTCAGGAGCAGCCACCATCAAATCTTTGTGTCCTCTGTGTAAATGTGAGCATGGATGTGTCTCCAAGCCCTCCGCTGCTGCCTTTCCCTTACAGCTGCACTTCCTTCAGCCTGCAGCCAGAGCCCTCCATGCCATGTCTATGATAAACTTGAGGAGCAGAGCTGGACTGAACACACATCACAAAGACCATGACTTTACAGTCACCAACTGCTCCTCCAAGTACAGGGTCTTGAATTTAATACATGAAGCAAGCCAGATTGTCTTAGCCAATATCCAAGGATTTGGGTCAACACCTAGCCCCAAATTCGGGGTGGGAATGATGGCACCAGCCCATTAAGCTGCATCAAGGAATCCCCAGTAGTAATAGTGCTGCTCATAAATGCATTCTGGATGCACACACCACGCTCAGAATTCAACACAGGCTTCCTCTTGTCTTCAGACAGAGACTCTGAAAGCACCAACTGTAACAAACGGAGCTGATTGATGAATGCATGAACTGTATAGTCATGTTGCACCCTTACCTGTGAAGTATGTAGAAGCGCTGTTTAAAGGTTCATGGCTTGACTCTCAATGTGTCAGACTGTGACCTGATTGAGGAGTTAGGGATGACATATATTTTCTTGCCAGAAGAGGGCATTTGTTGTTGGTTTGGTATTATTATTTTTTTTTAATGGCAATTATCCTGCTCACACCTGTGAGGTTATGGATTTGGCATGGTGAAGCTATCATCTACCCTGTAGGTGCATTTCAATCGGTGCTTACCATTTCTGGGACATCTGCTTGCCTTAAGCAAGCTAGGAATGGGAATATCATTGATGAACTAACAGCAACAGCGCTGTTGTCTCGAAGAGACAGGAGATCAAATTCTTCCAAACTGCTTCAGGTGACCAGGCCATAGCCATACTCTAGAAGACAAAAATGACTTACTGCTGGGGTTGCGTCCTTGCCATGGGAAGGCAGTCCACAGCTGGTGAGCTCTGGCTGAAACCAAGCACTATGATTCATAAAGTGCATGGGTGTGTGCTGTGCCATCACTGCTGGTGTAAGTCAGGGCTGTGGATATGGAGACTCTGTTTGATGGTTGGACTGCATTTTTAGTTACCTAAGGGGATCGTGAAAAAATGACCTCAAGTAAGGGCTTCTGTGTTCATGTAGGGTTCCAGCAGGAAAATAAGGTTTTGCTAGAAGCTGCCTTGTCCTTCAGCTGTGGCATTTTGCCTTCACGTCCTATGAAGAAAATTCCTGGATTGTCCAATACATGCCTTGTCCTCAAACCATCCCTGCTTACAGGCCGTTACCATTTCCTATGCAACCTTTACCATTTAGCAAAAGACTTAGGGCTATGCCTTGCCCACAGGCACTAGCTGGAGCAGTTGGGCTAACATGCTTCTCTGACTCTTGAATTTCTTTCTTGGCCTAATTTAGACTGATGGCCCAAGTAATAGGCTTTCTCAGAAAGCTTTGAAAAGCTCTGGAAGCAATGTCAGTGCAAGGGGGAGGCAACAAAAGGAAGGTATGTAGCACAGGCAAGAAGAGACACATCTCTGCCTCTTTATAATGAAGAAAATGTTAATTAAAATCCCTGTAAGCCCAGAAAGATGTTTCCAATATTAAGTACCTATTTTATCATATAATGAGGGACAGGAAGCAATATGTTGCAAAGGCTCCAGAGCTGTTTCAGAGTCTGCTTGCTGCTTTTGTGACAGTCTCTTTTTGACAACAGAAAACCAATTCCTCTAATTCCTCCTTAAATGAGGAAGATTCTAGCTATTTTTTTTTTCCCCTGCTGCTGCTGGACCACTATTACTTTTATGTATCCTGGGGTGAAGGAGAGGATGGCTCAGGTTTGTCAGTGCAGCAGTGGCAAAGCCTGAGGTGGCGGTGCCGCAGCCTATTTGTGCTCTTGAATGCTTTGGAGGCTCGCACACGGAATGAATCAAGCCCGAATAATAACGGCACGTCCTGCAATTCATTCTCATCAGTTTTAATGAAGATAAAGGGCCTCACTTTATGAATCCACTTGGGCTTAACAAATTAAACATGCTGCTGAAAGGGTACATGCGAACGGAATATCTGTCCTTATAACATTCATTTGGGTGGACAAAGTTAGCTAACCTTATTCCATATATTTTTGTTTTGTTCTCGCCACCTAAGGAAGGCCTTGCAGCTCAACAGTCCCCTCTGATCTCATTCCCTGCTCGTTAAACACGTTGTTCAATTTTCATTTTAGTGCCATGCCTGATGAGTTAGCATTGCTTTGCTTTGAAAAAAAAACTATTTTGGGTGACCAAGGAAACATGTTATGTTTCCTGCAGCAGCCATATCAGCCACCAAACAACCAGTCCCAGCTGCAGACAGCTCCGCTTTCCTCACTACGCCATGGACCTGCCCCACAGCCACAGGGTCACTTGCCTGGAGCAGTGACTTTGCATCAAACTCAGGGCAGGTGTAGGCTCAGGGCCAGCCCCAAACACAGCCCTGATGTGGAGCTGGTACAAGTGATCTCTACCCACAGTGTGCTTAAAATGCTGCAGTGCAAATCACTGCCTGCTCTATCTGCTCCTTGGCCACTCTGTTGATAACATGGGGCGAACAGTGATAGCTGCTACCATGGCTTTGACAGCGAGCAAAGCCAGGTAGCTGAACAAGAGCCACGGTTGGCCTTGACTTCTCATGGTGATGTTAAAACTGAGCCCATGGTTCATCAGGGCCTCAGCATCTCCTGGGAGGGTGCAAAGGGCAAGAGGGAAAGTCACGTGAGCTCTTGCAGGTGCTTCTGTTATGAAGAGCAGCTCCTATTTTCCTGACAACAGCACGCGTGAATGCTGAAAAGGAAAGATGAGAACACTGAGTTGTGAAAGTGCAGCATTCCTCTCTACTGGTATATTTTCCCTGCAGCTTCATTGCTGAAGGAGGATAAGCTGTAATGGCAACAGCACCACCACAACCAGAAAGCATTTGTTACAAAGAAAAGAAGAAAATGGAATACTCACCCATCTCTGATGATCTATCAGAGGAGGATATCACTCACAGGAAGAATTCCACAGAGGAGGAGTCTCCAACAAGAGGTCCTTCCTCAGTGGCAATCAGCCCTTAAATGAGGTCTAAGAGGGCTGGAGCCTGGCTTCACCTCTTTGGGGCACACGGATGAACAGCCTTCACCTGTGCTCCCAGGGCTGACGGAGTCTTTTCTCAGGGTGCTCAATCAGTGGTTCAGGCCGTGACTCAGCAGTTGCCATGCAATAAGCACAGTATGTGCTATCATCAGTCAGTCTAAACCTCCACCAACTTGTACCAGTGTCTGGCTGTTCAAAATAGTTCAGGCTTTGTTTTTGGTCACGGACTCACAGCAGCAGTCAGGGAAAAAAACAACCCTGGCTTGGTGGATGTTGTTGGGCAGGAGGCAAAGAGGGAGGAGGAAGGAGGAGGAAAGAGGAGGAAAAAGGGACATATGAAGCATGAATAAGCACGTGTGTGTCCCAGATGTTGGGGTAATTCAGCAGAGCTGGCTGGCAGCACTGGTGCCTCTCTCTCTTGGAGTCAAGATTATGCTCAGAAAAAGATACTTCATGGTTGGGATGGCCCTGGGCAATGCATCCCTGGTTTGGTGGAGGTGTGCGTGGTCACCTGATGCTGTAGGGACCTCCAACTGCAGACCTCTGCAGCCTTCCAGTGGGTTGTGGGTACTGAGATGGTCCATAGAGCATGGGTGTCCAGCCTTTTGGCTCAGCTGGGCAGCACTGAGAGAAAAGAAATGGTTTTGGGCTGTGGATAAGATAAATAATATAGTTAATGTATGTAAGTAACAAAAAACCTTTTTAAATATGCTTTTGTTATTACAACGTAAAAGAGGGCAACAAAACCATAAAACTAGAGGAGTATGTGACCTTGTTTTTGTGACACTGACACATCAGTCTGGTTTGATGGCCATGGCTGCAATTTTCAGTGAGCTCTCAGAGATTTTTGATGACGTTTGACCCTTAGTGAGCTTCATCTTTGAGTTGTTCATAGATGTACATACTGCCAAAAAGCCAGGCCTTTTGGTGGGGCAGAGCTGCTGCTATGGTGGTGTGGGGCAGGGGACAGCTACAAGATAGGCTGGACTGGGCCACGTGTGGCCCACAGATTGGATATGCCTATGCTAGAGCAACTGCGTGAGGTAAGCATAGGTCCTCTTCCCCAGACTGCCCAACACTCACATCATTCGGGGCACTCATTGCTCCTTGCCCCTGCCCAGAGCCCGGCTGTACCGCAGCCATCAACTTCACACATTGAAATGGATTCAGTGGTGCTGTTTGCACCAATTTACATCCTAAATCCTCTGCCTACAGAGCACAGACAGATTTGTGTGGCCGCAACGCTTTAGGCAATAATGTTAAAGACAGTAGTTCATAAAGGAGCAACGAGACCACAAGTTAAAGTGTTTATTAGCTTTGTAGTTATTTAGCTCAGTAGTTTTCTTCTTGGAATGAGGCAAAGATTTCGAGACCATTATTTAAGAAAACTTGTCTGCAACTTTTAAGCAGAAATGTTTGAGAAGAGACAACAGTGATTATTTTTGAAGTGTCTGTAATAATGATTTCCCACCAGTCATCTGCTTGTAAGAAGGAAGAACAAAATTTTTATCTTTAGTTGCTGCCACTCTTGTCTTTCCAGCGATAAAATACTTTTTTTTTTTTTTTTTGGAGGGTCTGGTGAAAAGCCTTCATCGGCAGGAATTCCTCATTAACCTGATAGGACAACTGTTCCTTTCTCGAGCCATTTCTAATGTCCCCCCAGCTTCTGAGGCTGCATCAATCTCAAGGTCATGCCACGGCATTTCATCTTGTAGGCAACACCATCCAATTTGGGAATAATAAAATATAAAATAGTGAATAATAATAATAAAAGGAATCTGACTGAAGCCCTGAAAAAGCCCCAGGCATCTGTGTCTGGCAGGGTTAATTGCAGTGCATATCATCCTGACCAACACTGTGCCTCCCTTTTCATTTCCCTCTACCCAGCAACATCTCTGAAAGTACATCAGAAAATATGACATGGTCTTCCACATGCTGTGCTCCGGTTATCTTTGATTTGCTTAAGCCTCTTTGACCTCTTGATGCCCCATGGCTGTGTCCAAATAGGTTTTGCCTGGTGAACCATTACAGAATGGCTTCGGCTCGTGCAGCCCCTTCCAAGTTTTCTGAGCCAGGGTGGAGGCATTTGTACTGTCCTCCGTGGGGCAATAACACATTAAAAACCCTCTTTCAGCATCTCATTTATTACCTGAAATTGCGTTGCTCTGAAACATTAGAAGATCCAGCATCCACCGAGATAGGCTAATTTTAATGATTAACTGAGGAACTGTTAAATTTTACTTCAGTGCTCCACTGTCATTATGGAATTAGTATTAACGGCCATGTACTGCGAGAGCTGTAATGAGGCCAGCCAGAAGTGACAGCGCAAGGGAGCTACAGCTCCATAAATATAAACTTAGCACATATCATTAAAATCAGGAAAAAAAAATAGGAAAAAAAAACCCTCAGGAGCTTCACTTTGTTGCCAAATCGTGCTTGTGTCCCTGGAATGTGAAGTCCAATAATTTTATCTCCTCCCTCCGCTGTCTCTCTTACTCTCTCTAGTTGCTTTTAATTAAACTCAGATAAAATTAGTGGACAGAAAATCAACACTTGTAAAAATGTCTCTTTTACAGAACGATCGTAGGACAGCTTCCTGAAAGCTCCAGCAGTTTCTTCTTCGACGACCATAATGCCTGTGATGTCTCCAGGCTTCTCCAGGTACCCCGCCGTGACCGCTTTGGAAAGCAGGTGAACAGAATGCTTGTCGCTACTGAACTCAAGGCTTCTGGAGTTGCCCCTTACCCCTTCCCAGCCATATGCTGACACCCTTAATTTACCACCAGTTGGTCAGTTTTGTTGCTATTCTGATGCCTGTGCCTGCCTTTTGTCAAAGATCAGCCCAAACTAGATGCTGTTTCCCCACGGACTTGGACAAGCCCAGTCTGTGCCCCTTGCTCTAGTGGCACTTCCCATAGTATGTGAAAAGCTGTCTCCCTTTGGTCTCTGTCAGCACCCTGCTTTATACCACTTCTCTTTGACCCTTGACTTAATAGCTGTCTCCTTCCCAGCCATTCCCTACCTCCTTTCAATTACCTTCCTGACTGTATCTTTTGCTTCAAAGCATATTAGTCCTCTAGTGAATAGCCTGGCATTCTTTGAAGATCTAAGCTCCCACTTCATCACTTGTTTTGGCTGTTTTCACTTTTCTGTCACATGCATCTGATCCACCCACTGGAGCTTCCTATTCTCTGACAGCCATTTATGCCTCATTATCTCCTTGACAATTTCATTTTTCATGCTGTCTTCTCTGCTTGATCTTCCCAATCTTTTTCAAACATTTGTTTTCAAAGTTATTTCAACTTTCTCCATTTGTTTTCATGTGCTAATATCTCACATCCTTACGCTATATTCGAGGTGATGCTCACCTTGACAGTCCTCTCCTTGTTTGTGGATAATCTTCCTCTCACCTTAAGTCCAGAAGAACCTCCTGATGGTCTCTTACACACCAGACAGTAGAACAAGTGACTCACCGGGCAGATTAATCAGGTGGGAATGACGGGAATGATGTTTTCTTGTCGAGTCCCAGTCTTCTTCTGGCAAGAAGAAGAGCATCCTCTTAATAGTAGAGGATCTGAAACAGAGCTTCTTCCACTACAAAAGGGACATCTCAAGGCTTTTTTCTTTTTTCTCTTATTCCTTTCCCCTGGAAGATGCCCAAATGCAGTCCTTGTTACCATCAGTTTGTAATACACACAGGGGCTTGATGTACAAGGCTGTCCACTTTCTGTGCAGAATTTCATTTTATCTCTAGTTCTGCGTGTCTTGTGTTATCTTAAACACAAGAATTATTTATCACCGACCTTGAACAACAGCTCTTACACCATAAAAAGCCTGCTGTTTCTTCCTGCAAACTCACTTAAGTTTCAGATTTTTCTTTGACGGTATTGCAGTGCAAACACTTACACTGTGTACTGTGGAAACATTTTCTTATAAACCTCCTTCCTTCTGCAAGGTACAGCTGTTAGTTACCCGGTGAGGATGCCTTTGAGACACTCTTATTCCTAAACGCCCTCTCCAACATTCATCACAATCACCCCTGATAGTGTTTCAAGCTATTCTTTTCAACTGAAAACAGGTCAGGACTTGAGCTCCGTAACTTTTGTCAAGTTCTCTTCCATTTCTCCTCTTTGTAAAGAGAAAAGAGATTTTTTCTACACTCCCGAACAGATGAACATTCCTTGAGATGCCCCTGGGCTTGCAGGACATGCCACTGTGCATGCTTTATAACTGATGTCTGGAGCTGTTCTTTGGTGCCCATCTTTGCAAAGGTGTTGATGGTGCTGGTGGCAACCACTGTCACAAACAGCCTACTCCAGATACAGACACATTAAATGGTAGAGGCCGCTTCTGTGGGTGAGCTGCAAGAAATGAATTATCTAAGCTGTTTGCATTGCTGGAATGAAGCCAGCATGAACAAAGGAGAAAAAAATGGCTTGTATGAAAGGATCATTTTAAAGAAGAAATCAGGACAAAACCAGTTAACCCAGTGGCTTTTAGTCTGATCTCAAACATTGCTCCCCACATAAGAAATGACCATGAAAGAAAAAAAGATCCTGCTCTACTAAGGACATTCTGGGACCATGTAAGTAGACAGCAGAACTTCAGCAAGGAAGAGGAGCAGAGCCACCATCCCTACTTCACAGATAGGGCAAGGCAGCTTCCTGACACTTTCATCATCTCAGCCTCTAGAATGTGCACTGACAACTCTCCCTCTGACTTTGGTGGCAGCAGGATTTTATCCAGAGCAGCCTGCCCACTGACTCTGCTTTGATTTTTTTTCTCTTTTCATTTGTTATCACTGTTCCAGTTCCACTGTTTCCTTTTGGCTGCCTGGGCACGCTTCTGGCTCACGTTCAGCTTGCCAACAGCAACTCAATCCCTTTCAGCAGGGCTGCTCTACAGTCCTTCATCCCCCAGTCTGTACATATAGCCAGGATTTCCTTGTGCCAGGTGCCGAATCCAGCACTTGTGGTTGTCAAATTTCATGCAGTTGGTGATTGCCCAGCTCTCTTAATTTGCCTTTCAAACCCCAGGGGTGCCAACAGCTCCAAATGTAATGGTGCCCACAAACTTATTTACCATACCTTTGAGTCCTTTATCTGGGTAATTTTAAGAAAACATCAAAGAGATTTGGCCTCAAAATGAAGCCCTGCAGAACCCTTGTAGTGTCTGGCCATCAACATAATTTAACCACGTTTATGTATTAATGAGTTAGACCTGTCGGCCAATTGCTCACTCACCCATTGCATTATGTTTATGTTTTTTGTCTAGCTTTGTGCTGGATGTTTTGTCCAGAAGGATACTGTGAGAAATAGCATTTAAAGCTTTACTGAAATCCAAAAAGATTCTATCAGCTGTCTTCCCTTGGCCTGCTAGGTAGGTAAGGTTGTCATAAAAGGAGATTAAGTTGGTTAAATAGGACTTTACGCTTGTGAACCTATACTGGCAGTCACCAATAGTTGCTTTGACTTTTGAGTGTTTGTCAATAACTCCCAGAATAATCTTCTTCATAATTTTGCCAGGCACCAAACTGACACTGACAAACCTCTAAGTACCAGGGACTTCTTGCTCATCCTTCTTGAAAATTAGGATGACGTTTGCCAGCTTCCAGATGACTGGGACCTCTCCAGGCTCACAAGACCACTGAGAAGTAACTCAGAAAGGTTGGGACTTTAAATATTTAATTGCCTGTGGTTTTCTAATGGCAGCACAGAGTACCGCAAGGGCAGAAAAAGCGTCCCTTCCTTTTGCAAAAGAGAGTATTCCTTGCTTTTTTTTTTAAACACCGTTTCTTTACTCTTTTTCAAAGGTTCGTTTCCAGTGAATTACGCCTTAGATTTGCCTTGTTCCTGTTCCTTACGCAACCAGGATATCGCTATGATAATGCTTTAAACACTGTGATTCAACAGAAGCTGAAAATTCAAATCTGTCATAAAACCTTAAAACTAATTTTAAAACCCAGCTTTAGGTCACAGACATTTATTGGCTTTTTTTCTATCTATCCTCCATGTCGTGTTCCTTGCCCTTAGAATTTTTCTTGTATGGTAGTGTCTTGATGCCATAATTTAAGTAGGCCTTTAAATTTCTGTATGTATTGCAAACTTTAAAACCAGCCTCATGATAATCCTTTATCTTAATAAGCTGCTAACTTCCTGGGGGATCGAACTGGCATTGCCTCTCTGCATGGTTTCTTGCACGTGTGTGGGACTCTGCAGCATTTCATTTGTCTCTGAAAGGTGCGTTGGTAGGCTTGTGAAAATGTGCCACTGTGAAAATCGACTTAATAAGATCAAGATGAACTTTTAAGTAAAGAAAAGAGGGAAGAAAGGTGATCCTATCGTACATTACCAAGCCTGGACCTTCCTTGTTGGGAATGTGGAGCAACTCAGTTTGCCTAGTTCTTGATAAACTGAGTTTGAGATACGCTGTGATATTTCATCTCTGCTCTATCCTCCGAGGATAGTGCTTTCTCTTTTTTGGGGGAGTAAGTGCAGTGACAGGTATTCTGTACTGCTAAACAGCTCCACTTGCCTCCTTTCACAGTAGCAAGGCCGTTTTATTTGCTTTGTATCTTTCCTGCCCAAAGGCTCAGCCCTTTGCTCATGGCTGGCTCCCAGTGCTTGATGCCACGAGCAGTCCTTGCTTGAGCTACATATTGTTGGTCTTTACTCTCTGAAGTGCTTCTCTGCCTTGACTCAGGTATTGCTAGGCTGTCTCCATGCTGCATAGCCTTGGACCACTTGCTGCCATTTTTATTTTAGGACATTACATTAAGTTTTATCGCTTTTCTGGAAAACTTTATGTATAATCATGATATAATTTACCACGACACATTTCAAAGAGCGCACTGACTTGTTTTACTGACAAGGTGGCACCTCAGCCAGAGGTAAATGTGTGCAAATTGGCTTAGCCTTGATGAGCAGTGACAGCCCAAGCAAGGGACAGTGTTCGGGCCATTTTATGGATCATCTTATTTGTCCATTAATCATCTCCGATCAGATGGAACCCAACGCTCACACATGCTTCCTGTGCGATTAGTCCGGTTGGTTGCATGGACATCAGTAACATCAGCTTGAATGACCATTATGATCTAGACCTCAGTGTCACAGGGAAGAGAAGTGGAGGTCCTCTGGTCTTCACAAAGAAAGTATGAGGAAAGGAAGGGATGGTAAGAGCGATGACTACCTCCTTAAACATTGCACTGTAAGCGGCTTGGGTGGGTAGGAAAGGAACACAGCAAGAACAGAAAAATGCATCTGTGAGAATTAAATCAGATATCGCCTGTTTTCACATAGCAATTAAGAAGAAAGAAGTGGTCCAGAGATAAGGAACCCCATAGCAGAGCAGGAATGATTAAATGGTCTGCAGCAGGGAAATAAAGAAGCATAAATATTTGATGAGGATCACTGAAGTAGGCAATGGGAAAAGATAGAGGGATAAAAAAACCATAAAAGAAGGTGTATGGGAACTGTTGAATCAGGTCCTGAACCACTGATGGATCACCTGAGGTGAGCACTGAGTCAGCTGCAGGAGCACGGGTGAAGGCAATACACCTGTGTGATTGGAAGGGGTGGAGTCTGGCTCCACCTCTCCCAGACCCCATTTAAGGGCTGACCACCACTGGGGAAGGGTATCCTTCCCCTGTGGAGTCCTAGGTGAGCCTTGACTGTCAGTGACTGGTAAGCCTTTCCTTATTTACTGGGGTTGTCTTTGTAGCATCTGGGTAAGCCATACAAAATTATACTGCCCACCTTCATTATTTTGTGTGGGTACTATTCTTTCAGGGTGTTCATTCTACAGAAGGTCTGAAGTCTTAAAATGGGAAGCAGGAATTCAGGCAGCTTGTCTTTTAGGTTCTTGGAGAGCAGAGAAGAGGAGGTTGGTGGCAAATGAGCCGCTGCTTCACGTGAGGCATTTGTACATCATACAAGACTCCAAAAATCCAGAGGATTGCCAAAGGACATCTGTCCTCACCAATGTCAAGGCTTGCTTTACCTTCAGTTTTGACAGAACCGGGATTTCTTCTTTGGGTTTTGGTTGGTGTGTGGCTGAGGTAGGTACTTTCTTGACTTAATAAGCGCTCTGGAGGAGAACCTCATGACTTTGTCTTCGGTTGGTGTGCGCTAGCTTGCATCCTTTTTGTCTTCAGAAGGTCTGTTCTATATATGAAGATAAGCCAAAGGGTCTATGCTCTTGGATCTGATGTCCTTTAGACATAAGGCAGCACTACTAACAGCAGAGGTAAGATTCAATTAGTATAATAGAGCCAAGCTGGATCACCCGATAATTACTGTAATTATCAGGTTTCTGTGGGAGCAAAGGAGATGGTTTCTGATCTGAGGATTGATGTCATTGTAATAAGGTGTGCAGTGATGACTTCAGGGTTCACAGGAGCCTGCCTACTGAAAGTCCCTGTGAGGGAAGGCTCCGCAAAGCTTTTGCTGACAACATCAATTAAGTACATTTCCTTCTGTGGCAGGTTATTATAGCTTGTCCCAAACCAGGCAGTTAATAGAAGGATTAGAAACAAAATGGGATTCTTTTTTTAAAGGCCATCTGAACGCAATATTTTCAGTGAAAAAACTTTTTCTTACTGTTTCCTATTTTTTAAGATTGGGTTTTCCAGCAGGAGTTCACTAAATCTTTGCAGAGTTTCACATGTCAGCACATGTATAGCTGCTCTATTTCCTGAAATATTTAGAAGGGTTTTTGAAGAACTCAAAATGTTTCTTGGAACAAAGCAACATGTTTGAGAAGTTTTTCTCAAAGTCTTTAACCAGAACCACAGAATTCCAGAAGAATTCATCGGTTCTTTTCGAGATACTCTCAATTAGTCCTGTAAAGGCTCACAGAATACCTTCCAGTGCATGTCAAGTAATAATTTCTGGACTGCATAGGCAGTGTTTGCAAGAGCTTTCTTCCAAACTGAGCAAGTTTATCCCATTTCCCATAGGTTTCTTAAATGTTTTGGATCTTCCCCTCAGGTAGCATTAAAAGCCACTGGTCTCTTTGATTCCCCACTTCTCCAGCCGTCAGCTTTGCTCCCTAAAGCTGCTCACTAATGTGACCAGAAGGGCTCTTAAAAAGGAGCCTCTTTGGGGAGGTGCCATTTCACCATTTGGACTCCTCGCTTCCTCGTTCTGCTGCAGGCCCCCGAGCCAAGAGTTTAAGGATTAGCTTTGGCTGAAAACACAAGGCTTGAAAGTTAAGAAAATTGAGAACTCATCCAGTTTGCACCAGAGGGAGCCTCTGTAATTCATTTTGCTGGAAAACGGCATCCAGTCAGCAGCACACATATGGTGCGAGCGTTTGAAAAGTTCATAGCCTGGCAGGCAGAGCCACGCCATTCGCGTCCAAGTGAGCGGCTGAGACCAGCCCATCTGTGAGCAAGGTCCTTGGGCTGGGGCTTGTTCTCCCCTTCCCTTTCTTTTGTTCTCTCCTTTGTTTTGTTTTGCTTCCAGTTATTTATTTATTTCCCCTCGTTGTCCTTTTTTATTTCTGAAAGTAACAGCACTTCAGGCAAATTGTGCAGATGGCATGATCAGATCGATAGCATTTTCACTGTCTACTTGTCATTAATATTGGTTTTATTATTATTTTTTAATATTTTCCCTCGACAGCATACATGACTCTTTAAAAAAAAAAAAAAAAAAAAAATCCTCTTTTTATTTCCCAGCTTTTCATGAATGGGAAATATGTGTCCTGCTCGCTCTGTGCAAAACATGCGCTGCTACCTCTGTATGGCTAATTGCTGTTATCTTGGTGTGACTTAGTTGTCTGGCACTCCAGAACAATTGCTGTGACTTTGTCACCTACATCTGGAACTGTGAAAAGGGTTTATGAGATGAAATTGTATTTACTCATTGATAACATGCTTTTTTTAAAGAGTTTAAGTCTTGTGGAATACTAACCTTATGATGGTAGGTGGATGGTTGGACTAGATGATCGTGGAGGTCTTTTCCAACCTTGATGATTCCATGGTTCTATGATTCTTCTCCTCACTCCAGGGGAAAAAACAATCTGCCCAAGTTAGCCAAAGTGACCAAGGTCAGCCCAGAGGGTCCCTTCTTCATGGGCCACCACATGCCTGTTTCCCTGCTCTGCTGAATGTGAGGTGAGGAACTGTGGCAGCAGATTGACAGCAAAATAAATCCCCTTCTGAGAGCTGATCTGCTGCTTACAGCATAGCTTTTCTTCCAGTATTGCCAAACACATTCATATATCCACACACAGCCCTGCAGTCACACATGAATTCTCCCACCGTCCCTCATCAAGCTGATTTCTCATTGCATGCTTTGAGAAACCCTAAAATAAGAAGTGGGGATGAGGAACAGTGGATGAGATGCGGAGGCTTGAGACAAGGGGATTGTACTAAGCTGCTGGGCAGCTGGGCGGTTTCTGAAAGGTGAAGTTGTCTGTAGCTGTCAGCAAGCACTGCCTGTGTTTGCTGTTTTGCTCACAGCACAGTACTTGAAATGGAAAGATTGATTTGTTTCAGAGCACGTTGTAATCGATACAGAGCATCTGAATGAATATTGTGGCTTTCCACTTAATTAGAGGTGGCTTGGGTGTTCAGTTTTTCAGATCAGTGGAATGATCCCTATTTCCTAATCAAGTTGTATTTCCATGCTTTTCTGAGCCTTTTTTTGTTTTATGCATATGCACCCTTATTCCTGCGTTTACTTATGTGGTTTGATTCTCAGAGAGTAATCTTTGGTGTTTCTGCAGGCTAAGACTGAGCAGGATTTGTTGCTGAGCAAAGCTTGAAATAAAAGCTCAACCTGCAGCTGAAACCCTTGTGTTTTTCTCACAGGGTCACGGAATGAGAGCAGAGTAATTGCACAGAGCACTGCGATCATCCTCAAGCACCGACAGTGAGTTCATGGAGCTGCAAGCCAGCACTTTGCAAGCATCAACCAGCCTCCAGCACTCCCTCTGCCTGTTGCCATCTGCAGTGTTGTGGAGAAAGCAGACCTAAAACCTCCTGCTGCACAACCCTTAATCAGGACTTTGCTTGTACCCTGGCATTTAATGGCACCCTGTGCTGAGGTGGATGTGGCTTGGCCCTGCTGGAGTTTGGAGAGCACTGGCAGAGTCACTGTCTGCAAGAGAGCAGCTGATAAATGGACCCAAGGAGACATATGGAGATAAATGAGCTCCATAACCCTTGGTTTTGTCTACTCTTCTCATCACTAAATAGCACCGCTGGTGAGGTGAGTCTGCATCGAGTGGCTACACAGGGAGCTGAGCATGATGAGGCACCTTGTGTGTTCGTGTTACATATTTTTTTTTAATTATTATTATTGTTAGTCTGCCATGAGGCTACTGAAGCACTGAGGCCTGGTGTTTAGCTGCCTGGAGGACTGTTTGAAAGAAGACATTACCCCACCATCATCGCCACTGGTGAGGCCATACCTTGAACATGGTGTTCATTTTTGGGCCCCTCACTACCAGAAAGACATTGAAGCCCCAAAGTGTGTCCAGGGATAGGCAGCGGAACTGTGAGGGATCTGGAGCACAGTGTGATGGGGAGTGGCTGAGGGAATGGGGCTGTTCAGTCTGGAGACGTGGAGGCTCAGGGGAGACCTCATCACTCTCTGCGACGACCTGAAAGGAGGCTGTGTGAGGTGGGGTCAGCCTCTGCTCCCAGGGAATAGAAATAGGACGAGAAGGAATGACTTTAGTCTGTGCCAGGAAAGGTTCTGGTTGGATATTAGGAATGATTTCTTCTCTGAAAGAGAGGTAAGGCAGTGGTACAGGCTGCCCAGGGTTGTGATGGAGTCACTGTCCCTAGAGGCGCTCAAGAACCACAGAGATGTGGCACTGAGGGATGTGGTCAGTGAGCATGGTGCGGTGGGCTGGGGTTGGACTAGACGATCTTAGAGTTCTTTTCCAGCCTGAAAGATTCTATGATTTTGTGATTCGGTTGTGAACATAGGACCCTTTCATAAACAATTCTAAAAGTATATAGATGTTCATGTGTCTGTGCACATACAGAAGTTTTTATTGGCTGATCAACTAATTGTCCAAACACCCAAGGAAGCAGCCAAGATGCCAGCTGACTCCTCCTGCCCTTGTTTCACAGCTGGCCCTTCCATTGTTCCATAGATTGTGCCTGTGCCTGAGAGAAGGACTGGAAAGGGAAGGGGGAAAAGGGAAACTAGAAGAGACCCCCCCCCCCCCCGTTTTATTCTTTTTCCTATTTCTGATATTTCAAAATAGGAAACACTCCAATTACCTCTCAGTGGCATGTTGAAGGTTTTGAGTGACTTGTGTTGGTAGTTGTTGTTATTGGTAATGTTGTTGGTATTTTGTGGTGGTGGTGGGGGGTCTCATTAGGTTAATAATTAGTTAATTGCCGTGATGCTGTCCCAAGGAGCTGTGATCTCTGGAGCAGCAGAAGGGTTTGAGGTCAACAGAGACAGACACTTAGTGTCATCATCTCCTGAGAAGAAAGAGATGAAAGTGGATCATTTCAAAATGGGATTCCTTCACCCACAGGTTATTAGGATTGAGCATGAAAGTGACGAGAAGCAGAGATGGGCGATGATGAGATGATGGCAACTTCCAAACCTTTCTTTCATCATAATTGCCTGAAAATCCTATGAAGCTGTGAAAGCCTTTTTTTTTTTTTTTCCTTCTCTCCCCTCTTCTCTCTCTCTCTCTCTCTCTCTCTCTCTCTCTCTCTCTCCCTCCCCTTTTTTTCCCCTCTCTCCTCTCGCTCTCTCTCCCCTCTTTTTCCCCTCTCTCCTCTCTCGCGCTCTCCCCTCTTTTTCCCCTCTCTCCTCCCCTCTCGCGCTCTCCCCTCTTTTTCCCCTCTCTCCTCCCCTCTCGCGCTCTCCCCTCTTTTTCCCCTCTCTCCTCCCCTCTCGCGCTCTCCCCTCTTTTTCCCCTCTCTCCTCCCCTCTCGCGCTCTCCCCTCTTTTTCCCCTCTCTCCTCCCCTCTCGCGCTCTCCCCCTCTTTTTCCCCTCTCTCCTCCCCTCTCGCGCTCTCCCCTCTTTTTCCCCTCTCTCCTCCCCTCTCGCGCTCTCCCCTCTTTTTCCCCTCTCTCCTCCCCTCTCGCGCTCTCCCCTCTTTTTCCCCTCTCTCCTCCCCTCTCGCGCTCTCCCCTCTTTTTCCCCTCTCTCCTCCCCTCTCGCGCTCTCCCCTCTTTTTCCCCTCTCTCCTCCCCTCTCGCGCTCTCCCCTCTTTTTCCCCTCTCTCCTCCCCTCTCGCGCTCTCCCCTCTTTTTCCCCTCTCTCCTCCCCTCTCGCGCTCTCCCCTCTTTTTCCCCTCTCTCCTCCCCTCTCGCGCTCTCCCCTCTTTTTCCCCTCTCTCCTCCCCTCTCGCGCTCTCCCCTCTTTTTCCCCTCTCTCCTCCCCTCTCGCGCTCTCCCCTCTTTTTCCCCTCTCTCCTCCCCTCTCGCGCTCTCCCTCCCCTCTTTTTCCCCTCTCTCCTCCCCTCTCGCGCTCTCCCTCCCCTCTTTTTCCCCTCTCTCCTCCCCTCTCGCGCTCTCCCTCCCCTCTTCTTCCCCTCTCTCCTCCCCTCTCGCGCTCTCCCTCCCCTCTTTTTCCCCCCTCTCCTCCCCTCTCGCTCTCCCTCCCCCTCTTTTTCCCCCTCTCCTCCCCTCTCGCTCTCCCTCCCCTCTTTTTCCCCCTCTCCTCCCCTCTCGCGCTCTCCCTCCCCTCTTTTTCCCCCTCTCCTCCCCTCTCGCGCTCTCCCTCCCCTCTTTTTCCCCCTCTCCTCCCCTCTCGCGCTCTCCCTCCCCTCTTTTTCCCCCTCTCCTCCCCTCTCGCGCTCTCCCTCCCCTCTTTTTCCCCCTCTCCTCCCCTCTCGCGCTCTCCCTCCCCTCTTTTTCCCCCTCTCCTCCCCTCTCGCGCTCTCCCTCCCCTCTTTTTCCCCCTCTCCTCCCCTCTCGCGCTCTCCCTCCCCTCTTTTTCCCCCTCTCCTCCCCTCTCGCGCTCTCCCTCCCTCCCCTCTTTTTCCCCCTCTCCTCCCCTCTCGCGCTCTCCCTCCCTCCCCTCTTTTTCCCCCTCTCCTCCCCTCTCTCTCGCTCCCTCCCCTCTTTTTCCCCTCTCTCCTCCCCTCTCGCGCTCTCCCTCCCCTCTTTTTCCCCCTCTCCTCCCCTCTCTCTCGCGCTCCCTCCCCTCTTTTTCCCCCTCTCCTCCCCTCTCTCTCGCGCTCCCTCCCCTCTTTTTCCCCCTCTCCTCCCCTCTCTCTCGCGCTCCCTCCCCTCTTTTTCCCCCTCTCCTCCCCTCTCTCTCGCGCTCCCTCCCCTCTTTTTCCCCCTCTCCTCCCCTCTCGCGCTCCCTCCCCTCTTTTTCCCCCTCTCCTCCCCTCTCGCGCTCCCTCCCCTCTTTTTCCCCCTCTCCTCCCCTCTCGCGCTCCCTCCCCTCTTTTTCCCCCTCTCCTCCCCTCTCGCGCTCCCTCCCCTCTTTTTCCCCCTCTCCTCCCCTCTCGCGCTCCCTCCCCTCTTTTTCCCCCTCTCCTCCCCTCTCGCGCTCCCTCCCCTCTTTTTCCCCCTCTCCTCCCCTCTCGCGCTCCCTCCCCTCTTTTTCCCCCTCTCCTCCCCTCTCGCGCTCCCTCCCCTCTTTTTCCCCCTCTCCTCCCCTCTCGCGCTCCCTCCCCTCTTTTTCCCCCTCTCCTCCCCTCTCGCGCTCCCTCCCCTCTTTTTCCCCCTCTCCTCCCCTCTCGCGCTCCCTCCCCTCTTTTTCCCCCTCTCCTCCCCTCTCGCGCTCCCTCCCCTCTTTTTCCCCCTCTCCTCCCCTCTCGCGCTCCCTCCCCTCTTTTTCCCCCTCTCCTCCCCTCTCGCGCTCCCTCCCCTCTTTTTCCCCCTCTCCTCCCCTCTCGCGCTCCCTCCCCTCTTTTTCCCCCTCTCCTCCCCTCTCGCGCTCCCTCCCCTCTTTTTCCCCCTCTCCTCCCCTCTCGCGCTCCCTCCCCTCTTTTTCCCCCTCTCCTCCCCTCTCGCGCTCCCTCCCCTCTTTTTCCCCCTCTCCTCCCCTCTCGCGCTCCCTCCCCTCTTTTTCCCCCTCTCCTCCCCTCTCGCGCTCCCTCCCCTCTTTTTCCCCCTCTCCTCCCCTCTCGCGCTCCCTCCCCTCTTTTTCCCCCTCTCCTCCCCTCTCGCGCTCCCTCCCCTCTTTTTCCCCCTCTCCTCCCCTCTCGCGCTCCCTCCCCTCTTTTTCCCCCTCTCCTCCCCTCTCGCGCTCCCTCCCCTCTTTTTCCCCCTCTCCTCCCCTCTCGCGCTCCCTCCCCTCTTTTTCCCCCTCTCCTCCCCTCTCGCGCTCCCTCCCCTCTTTTTCCCCCTCTCCTCCCCTCTCGCGCTCCCTCCCCTCTTTTTCCCCCTCTCCTCCCCTCTCGCGCTCCCTCCCCTCTTTTTCCCCCTCTCCTCCCCTCTCGCGCTCCCTCCCCTCTTTTTCCCCCTCTCCTCCCCTCTCGCTCTCCCTCCCCTCTTTTTCCCCCTCTCCTCTCTCCTTTTTTTTTTTTTTTTTTTTTTTTTTTTTTTTTTTTCCATTTTAGCAGTGTTTGTGTGGTAGAGGAAGAGGAAATGCTTTCAAAGAGGAGAGACTTAAATGTGATGTAAAGTTGGAGTTCTGTTCCAAAAGGGCTGTGAGGCACTGGCACAGGTTTCCCAGAAAAGTTGTTTTGCCCCATTCCTGGAGACAACCAAGCTGGACAGGGCTCTGATGGAGCTATGGGTGTCCCTGTTCAGTGCAGAGGGTTGGACTGGGTGGCCTTTAAGGGACCCTTCCAACTCTAGTGATTTTTGTAATTCTAAGACTCTATATCTGGGCTGTAGGAGGTCACACAGAATCAATAGATTGCACATCTTCTCATGTCTGGTCTGCTCTCTTTGCCCAGTCCCTCCTGATGAAGATCTAAACTGCTGTTCGCAAACTGAAGGTGGCCAAATGCTAGGAGATGTCGCTTTGGAGCGTGCTGGGTGGGCCCTCGCTGCATTTCCATCTCTTGATCTTTCTGATACCGGCTCTTTTGGTAAGAATTAAATCATCTTAATTCCCTGGCAGCTGTATTTGCGTGTATTGATTGCTGTGGAGTGGGGAAGTTTAAATCGGTGTGAGTGACGGGCACAGCGCTGGCTCCGATCGATACGGCACCTCGGAATGAATACAGTCATCTTGCACTTAATTAGGGACAGCTTGCTGGTTTGTGGGGCTCTTTGTGCCAGGACAGGTGTCCCACACGGCTCTTTGGCACACTGCACGAGCGGGTTTGATTCCTGTGCTCTGCGGTGCTGGGCTTAGTCACAGATTCCTCCGTCGCGTGTGGGGTGGAAAACACAGCTGAGCACTCATCAGGCATCTTTATTAAAATTTTATTATGTAAATTAATTGCTTACATAAGCACTGGCATAGCACGTTGGAGCGCAAGCTTGGCAGATTCAGAAAATGCCTGTAATGCCTCTAACGTTGGGGATTCTGTGATTTGAACGTGTTTTCTCTCCCCTCCAGGAGCACCGAAGAGCACACATGGGTTTTTCTTACCCCGAGGCAGAACAGTACATCGCCCAGCACAGAGGAAGGGCACCCAACACAAGCCAAGGGAGGACTCATCAAGGCAGCCCACAGCACGGAGCTCCTCAATGTAGCTCAGGAGCGTGGCAGTGTTGGGTAAGATCATGCCATTGTGTCACCAGCGTGCTTTCTGAGTTATGTCTGTGTTAGCTCCCACTGCTGCATTGGGGCAACCTGGCCTCCAAACCTCCAGCACCCCCACAGCAGTGCCTTTGCCAGCAGAGTTGTGGCACTGTGGACTCTGGTGATGCAGCAAAGGGATAGAAGTAGGAAACGAGGTGCCCAGGCGCTAGAAGGAAACAGTTGTTTAATAAATTATCAGGCAAATTAAAACAATTAAGCCACATTTCCTATTCGCTGCTCGCAGTAATGAAGTTTGATGGTAACAAAATCAGGCACTTGATTTTTTTTTTTTTGATCTTTTGTTTTTACAGGTCCAATCTGGAGGAAAAGCTGTGGGAAAGCACGGAGAGTGACACAGGGTCAAGCTAAGGCCAGGTCCAGCTCAGTGTTGTGGCAATGAGCGCTTCCTTGCTGCTCACAGTGATTTTGCTTCTTTTTGTTAATAAAAAGTTTTGTGTCGTGGTGCCACCCTGCTCACCTCAGTGCAGCACAAAGCAGCACGTCCTCTGTGTCTGCTGGGAACATGGGAGAACTGGGGAAGGAAGCAGGCAGGTCGGGTGCACTGGGGGATGTCTCGCAAAGCCCCGTGGCTCTGTCACCAGTGGCTTTGTGCCACCGCATATTATTGCAGATGTTGAACTGGTGCAAGGTGTGGATCCTATCCAGCACCTTCATTCATGTTTCAGCCTGCAGGCTTTTTTTGTCTGGCTCATTTTTTGTAGAGAGCATCTCCAGGCTACTTCTCCTTTACTAGGGGAAGCATCATGCATCTTGATGCACAGAGCCTCCAAGGGCCAGGCTGGGAGTGCAGCCGAGGTGGCTTAAGTATGTGGCAGATGGGCACCAGCAGAGGTTGGAGTCAAGGGGATTTTTTGATGTGCCTTTTTTTTTTAATCTCCTCTTAAGCAGACCCACTCAAGGAAAGCTGTAATTATTTTAATCTCCTTTTTCCCCTTCCCACTGCAAACGCACTTGGCTTTGCAAGGCCTCAGAGGCAATTTTATGGAGGAAAAGCATGCCAATTTTTTTTTTTTAATTTTAATTATTTCAGATAGATACCATTTCTAACAGTGTACTAGCCAAGGACCAGAGGCCTTTTTATTTATTATTATTACTGCCCTCCCAGACCCTTTCCTTCATCTTGAGGAAAGCAGCTCTTAGGATACAATCAAGTCAGTACACGAGCCTTCTTGTGGTCCTGATACTGTATTAGCAATAGCAGTGATGAACGAAGCCAAAAAAAAGGTTACCTTCATAAAACATGATTTTATGCTTTTTGTTATATTACTGATATTCCACATCAGAACATAATATAGTGGTGTTAATCCTCCAGCTCCATGGATCATCGATAAGTCTGGGTATCCCTGTCACAGAAAGGAGGAAGAACTACACTCCCCATTTTCACGTGTTTCCGACTGGAGGGAAAAGATAAAACCTGCCTGCAGTCATGGGACTGTCTCTCTTGTGTTATTTTGCGTTCTGCTACCTTTACATAGAAAATGAGTGTTCCTCCTCAAATTGATGTGGTTGTTTTATTCCTTAGGCTAGGCCCCTCCCTGCTCCCCTCCCCCCCCCCCTCTACCTCTCCCTCCTCCCCCCCTCACGCCCCCCCTACCCCCCTCTCCCTCCCCCCCTCACGCCCCCCTACCCCCCCTCTCCCTCTCTCCCCCCTTCCCCCCTCCCTCTCCCCCTTCCCTCTCTCCCCCTTCGCACTCTCCCCCTTCCCCCCTCGCATCCCCCCTCCTCCCCTCCCTCTCCCCCTTCCCCCCCTGCATCCCTCTCCCTCCCTGCCTCCCCAACCACCCTCCCCCCTCCTCCTCCCCATCCCCTCTCCCCACTCCTCTCCCTCCACCCCTCCCCCCTCTCCCTCCCCCCCTCCTCCCCTTGCCCCCTCTCCCCCCCTCCCTCCCCACCTTTCTCTCCCCCCTCTCCCTCCCCCCCTCTCCATCCATCCCTCCCCCCTGCTACCCCCTCCGCCCCTCTCCCTGCCCCCCTAACCCCCTCCCCCCATCCCTCTCCCTCACCTCCTCTCCCCCTCCTCCGCTCTCCCTTCCCCCTTCCCCCCCTGCACCCCTCCCCCTCCCCCCTCTCCCCCTACACCCCTCTCTCTCCCCCTTCCCCCCTCTCACCCCCTCCCGCCCCCCTCTCCCCCCCCTCACCCCCCTACCCCCCCTTCCCCCTCTCCCTCCCTCTACCCCTACTCCCTCCTCCTCCCCCCCCCTCTCCCCCTTCCCCCCCCTCCCTCCTCTCCCCCACTACCCCCCTTATCCTCCTCAATCTCCCCTCCCCCTCTCCCCCCTACCACCCTCCCCCCCTATCGCTCCCCCCTCTCCACGCACTCACCCCCTCCCACCCCCCCTACTCCCAGACCACCTCTCCCCCCCTTCCTCCCCCCCTTTCCCTACACCCCTCTCCGGCCCTCTTCGCCCCTCCCTCCCCCCACACCCCCTACCCCTCTCTCCCCTCTCTCTCCCCCCTCTCCCCTGGTCTCCCTCCCCCCTTTCCCCCTCCTCCCCCTTCCCCTCTCCCACTCTTCCCCCGGTCTCCCTCTCCACCTCTCCCCCTCCCCCCTCTCCCCCTCCCACCCCTCTCGCTCCCTCTCCCCCCCCGTCAACCACTCCACTCCCCCTCCCCCACTCTCCCTCCCCCCCTCCCCCCCCCACCCCCCTGTCCCCCCCCACCCTCCCCTCTCCCACTTCCCCCCGTCACCCACCCTCCCCCCTCTCCCCCCCCTCACCCCCCCTCCCCCCCTTTCCCTCCCCCCTACCCCACTCTCCCCCTCCCCCCCCTCGCTCCCCCTCTCCCCCCCTCCCCTTTCTCCCCCGCCTCACCCACCCTCTCCCCCCTCCCCCCCCTTTCCCCCCCCGCCTCACCCACCCTCTCCCCCTCCCCCCCTTTCCCTCCCCCCCCTTCCCCCTACCCCCCTCTCCCTCCCCCTCCCCCCTCTAACCCCTCCCACCCCTCTCCCACCATCTCCCCCGCCCCCTATCCCCCTCCCCACTCTCCCTCCCCCTCTTCCCCTTGCCACCCCTCTCCCCCATCTCCCTCCCCTCTCCCCCCTCCCCCTCCCTGCCACCCTCTCCCTTCACCCCTCTCCCTCTCCCCGTCCCCCCCTCTCTCCCCGTCCACCCTCTCCATCACCCTCTCCCCCCTCTCCCCCCCTATTACCCCATTCTCTCCCTCCCCCTCCGCCCTCTCCCCCCTCCCTCCCCTCCACCCTCTCCCTCCTCCTCCTCCCTCCCCTAGTCTCCACCCCTCCCCCCCCATCCCTCTCCCCACTCCCTGCACCCCCTCTCCCTCCCCCCTCCCTCCCCCTGTTGAAATTGTGAAAAATAGTGCGGGTTTTCCCAAAAAATTGTTAAATTTTTTCACAGTGGGTGCAGTACTAAAAATCTTACCTGTTGACTAGTCCACAAAGCAGCTTAATTAAAAAAAAATAAAATATAAAAGAAGTAGATTCATAGATTCATTTGGTTGGAAAGGATCTCCAAGATCCTACCACCACCATCCCTACCTAATTAAATCCCTACATAAAGAGATTAATATTTCTTCCAGTTTTGTTCCCCAGCCCAACCCTGCCCCATCACTCTCAGGTGTTGCTGTTCTCCCAAATACTCAACTCAGTATTTTATCCCTGTGACCGAGTTCATGTAAACAGCAGCAACAAAACAGGAGAGTGTTTAATGTATTCATTACATGGAACAACAGAATAAAGTTTGTTTGATGGAAAATGTATTTTCCCCCTGCCCCCCCTCTCCCTCCCCCCCATACCCCCTCCCCCCCCTCCCCCCCCCTCGCCAACTACCCCCCCTCTCCCCCTCACCTCTCCCCCTCGCCAACTACCCCCCTCTCCCCCCTCACCTCTCCCCCTCGCCAACTACCCCCTCCCTCGCCAACTACCCCTCTCCCCCTCCCCCCACTCTCCTTCCCCCTCACCCCCCTACCCCCCCTCTTGCCCTCCCACCCTCTCCTCCCCTCTCCCCCCCCTCACCCACCCTCTCCCCCTCTGCTCCCCTTCCTCCCCCCTCCAACCCTCTTCCTCCTTTCCTCCCTCTCACTCCCCCAGACTCCCCTCCCCCCGTACCCCCCTTCCCCCCCTCTCCCTCCCCATCTCCCCATCACTCCCCTCCTCCCTCTGCCCCCCCTCCTCCCACTCCCCTCCCTCTTTCCCTCTCCCTCCCCCCCTCCCCCTCTCCCTCTCCATGCCTTCCTCCCCCCTCCCTCCCCCTCTCCTTCCCCCCCCACCCCCCTACCCCCCTCTCCCCCTCACCCCTCTCCCCCCGTCAGCCCCTCCCCCCCCTCACTCCCCCTCAGCCCCTACCCTCCTCTCCCCCCTCCCTCCTCTCCCCTCACCCCCCCTTCCCCCTCTCCCTCCCCCCGTACCCCATCCCTCCCCCTCCACCCTTCCCCCCCTCCCCCATCCCTCCTACTCCACCCTTCCCCCCCACCCCCCTCCCACCCCCTCCATGCTTCCCCCCCTCCCCCCCACTCTCCCCCTCTCCTTCCCCCCAACCCCCTCCCCCCTGTCCCCCTCCCCCCTCTCCCTTCCACCCTCACCACCCCTCCCGCCCTCACTCCCCCCCAACCCCTACCCTCCTCTCCCTCCCCCCCCTCCTCCCCCCTCTCCCTCCCCCCCACTCCCCCTACCCCCCCTCTCCCACCCCCTCCCTCCCCCTCCATCCTTCCCCCCCCTCCCCCCACTCCCTCCCCCTCTTCTTCCCCCAACCCCCCTCTCCCTCTCCCTTCCCTTTACTCCCCCAACCCACTCACCCCCTCCCCCCTCTTTCCCCACCCCGCTCTCCCTCCCCCCCACGCCCTCCATCCCTCTCCCCCCCTACCCCCTCTCCCTCTCCCTCTCTCCCCCTCCCCCCTCCCACCCCTTCCCCCCTCCCCCCTCTCCCCCTCCCCCCCCTTTCCCCTCCCCCCCATCCCCCTACCCCCCTCTCCCCTCCCCCTCCCCCCTCTCCCCCTCCCCCATTCCCCTCCCCCCTCACTCCCCTGTCCCTCTTCCCCCTCTCCCCCTTCCCCCCCTCCCCCTTCCCCCTGTCCCCCTTCCCCCCCTCCCCCTTCCCCCCTCTCCCCCTTTCCCTCTACCCTAACCCCTTCCACCCTCTCCCCCTCCCTCTCCCCCCTCCCCCTCCCCCTCCCCCCTCCCCCTCCCCCTTCCCCCCCTCCCCCCCTCTCCCCATCCCTCCCCGCCACCCTCTCCCTCCACCCCTCCCCCTCCCCCCGTCTCCCCCCTCTCTCTCCCCGTCCCTCCTCTCCTTCCCCCCCTCCCCCCTCTCCCTGCCTCTCGCCCCCTTTCCCCCCCTCCTCCCCCCTCTCCCTCCTCCATACCCTCTACCACCCTCTCCCTCCCCCTCCCCCCTCTTCCCCTCCCTCCCCTCCATCCTCTCCCACCTCCCCCTCTCTCCCCTAGTCACCTCCCCCCCCCTCCCCCTCCCTCCCGCCCTCCCCCCTCTCCCTCCCCATCTCCCTCCCCTCTCCCCCCCCTTTTTTGCTTCAAAATCCAGTTAGGAAACTTAATGTACATAGATATAAGAAACACCTTTTATACGTATAGACTATATGTAACAGTATATATATATTCTTAACGTGGATAGAGAATTTTTGTACCATTTGCTGAACAAACTGTTTTAAGTTTTCTGGTTAAGATTCAGTCTCATTTACATCTTTTCATTGACTGTGATTTTTTTACTCCACATCCCATAGTGCTGCAAAAAGGAGTTCCTTCCGATTTTTTGGGAGGTCTTTCCTGAGGTATTGGATAATTACCTGTTTTTGTGAATTCCTGGTTAACGGAGCATGCTTTATGATTACCTAACAGTGAGAAAAGAATTTAAAAAAAATTATACTGTTGAAATTGTGAAAAATAATGCAGGTTTTCCCAAAAAAATTGTTAAATATTTTCACAGTGGGTGCAGTACTAAAAATCTTACCTGTTGACTAGTCCACAAAGCAGCTTAATTAAAAAAAAATTAAAATAAAAAAGAAGTAGATTCATAGATTCATTAGGTTGGAAAGGACCTCCAACATCCTCCCACCACCATCCCTACCTACCAAGCTACCTAATTAAATCCCTAAGTAAATAGATTAATATTTCTTCCAGTTTTGTTCCCCAGCCCAACCCTGCCCCATCACTCTCAGGTGTTGCTGTTCTCCCAAATACTCAACAACTCAGTCTTTTATCCCTGTGAACGAGTTCATGTAAACAACAGCAACAAAACAGGAGAGTGTTTAATGTATTCATTACATGGAACAACAGAATAAAGTTTGTTTGATGGAAAATGTATTTTCCCTCCCCCCCACTCCCCCCCCCCCCTCGCCAACTACCCCCCTCTCCCCCCTCACCTCTCCCCCTCCCCCCCCACCCCCCTCGCCAACTACCCCCCCTCCCCCCTCCCCCCTCGCCCCTCCCCCCCTCTCCCCATCCCCCTTCACCCACTTACCCCTCTCCCTCCCCCCTACCCCCCCTCCGCCTCTCCCTCCCCCCCCTCCCCCCTCTCCCTCCTCCCTACCCCCTACCCCCCTCTCCCCCTCCTCCTCTCCCTCCTCGCTACCCCCCAACCCCTCTCCCCCTCACCGCTCTCCGCCCCTCCCCCCTCTCCCTCCTCCCTACCACCCTACCACCCCCTCCCCCCTCCTCCCCCCTCCCCCATTCCCCCCTCTCCCTCCCCCTCCCCCCCTCCCCCCTCCCCCCCCTCCCCCCGTCCCCCCTCCCCCCCTCCTCCCCGCCCCCCCCTCCCCCCCTTTCCCCCCCTCTCCCCATCCCCCTTCACCCACTTCCCCCTCTCCCTCCCCCCCTCCCCCCTCCCTACCCCCCTCCTCCCCTCTCCCCCCCTCTCCCCCTCCCCCCTCTATCTCCTCGCTACCCCCTGCCCCCCCTCTCCCCCCCTCACCCTATCAGCCTTCCACCACTCCCCCCCTCTCCCTCCCCCCCACCCCCCCCTTCCCCCCGACCCCCTCCCCCCTCTCCCTCCTCCTTACACCCCTCTCCCTTGCCCCCCCCTCCCCCTCCCACCCCTCTCCCTCCCCTATTCCCCCCCCTCCCCTCTCCCCCTCTCCCCCCTCCCCCCTCCCCATCCCCCCCCCTACTCCATCCCACCCCTCTACCCCCCCCCTTCTCACCCCCCCCATCCCCCCTTACCCCCACTCCCTCCTCTCCCTCCCCCTAACGCCCTCCCCTCTCTCCCTCCCATTTACCCCCTCCCTCGTCTCCCTCCCCCCTTCCCCCCTCTCCCTCCTGCCTACCCTCTCCTCCCCTCCCCCCCTTCCTCCCTGCCACCCTGTCATCCTCCCCCCCCCACCCTCACCCCCCTCCCCTCTCGCCCTCCCCCCCCACTCCCCCCCTCCCCCTCCCACCCCCCCTCCCCCCTCTCCCTCCCCCTCCCCCTCCCCCCCTCTCCCCCCTCCCACCCCACGCCCTCCCCCTTTACCCCCACTCCCCCCCCCTCACACCCTCCCCCCACCTCACTCCCCCTCACCCCCCTACCCCCCCCTATCCCCCTCCCCCCCTACCCCCCCTCAACCCCTCCACCCTCTCCCCAACTCACCCCCTCCCCCCCTACCTCCCCAACACCCCCCTACCCCCCCTGTCCCCCTCCCCCTCCCACCCTCACCCCCCCTCCCCTCTCGCCCTCCCCCCCACTCCCCCCCTTCCTCCCCCCTTCCCCCCTCTCCCCCTCCCACCCCCTCCTCCCTCTCCCCCCCTGACCCCCTTACCCACTCCCTCCTCTCCCTCCCCCTACCCCCATCCCCCCTCTCCCTCCCCCCTACCACCCCTCTCCCCTCTCCCTCCCCCCCTCCCCCCTCTCCCTCCTCCCTAGCCCCTAACCCCATCCCCCCCTCCCTGCCCACCCTGTCCCCCCTCCCCCCTCTCACTCCCCCCCCACCCTGTCCCCCTCCCCCCTCTCACTCCCCCCCACCCATCAACCCCCTTTCCCTCCCCCCTCTCCACCCCTCTCCCTCTCCATCCCTTCCTCCCACCTCCCTCCCCCTCCAGCGTTCCCCCCTCCCCCCCCACTCCCTCCCCCTCTCCCTCCCCCTCTCCCTCCCCCCCACCCCCCCACCCCCTCTCACTCCCCCCCTACCACCCAACCCCCTCTTCACCTCCCCCTCTCCCCCCACCCCCCTCCCCCCCTCTCCCTCCCCCCTACCCCCTCTCCCCCCTCACTCCCTCCACCCCTCACCCCCCCCACCATCCTACCCCCCTCCCCCCCACTCCACTCCCTCCTCTCTTTTCCCCCCACACCCCTCCCCCCTCTCCCTCCCCCTCCCCCCCTCGTTCACCCCTCTACCCCACTCTCCCCCCTACACCCTCTCCCCCCTCCCCCTCCTCCCTACCACCCTACCCCCCTCATCCCTCTCCCCACCTCTCCCCCTCCCCCTCTCCCTCCCCCTACCCCCCCTTGCCTCCCTTCTCCCCCCTATCCCCCTCCCCCCCTCCCTCAATCCCCTCTCCCCCTCTCCCCCCCTCACTCCCCCCCCACCCCCCTTCCCCCCCCTCCCCTCCCCCCCTCCCCCCCTCTCCCCCCTCTCCCCATCCCCCTTCACCCACTTCCCCCTCTCCCTCCCCCCTTCCCCCCTCCCCCCTCCCCCCCTCTCCCCTCCCCCCTCTCCCCTCCCCCCTCTCCCCCCCTCCCCCATTCCCCCCTCTCCCTCCCCCTCCCCCGTCCCCCTCCCCCCCTCCCCCTTCCCCCCTCCCCCTCTCTCCCCCCTCTCCCCTTCCCCCTTAACCCACTTCCCCCTCTCCATCCCCCTACCCCCTTCCCCCTCCCCCCTCCCCCCTCTCCCACCCTCTCCACCCCTCAACCCCCTCCTTCTCCCACCCCTCCCTCCCCTCCACCCCCCTACCCCCCCTCACCCCCGCCTCACCCCCCCTCTCTTCCCCCACCCTCCCCCTCCCCCTCCCTCTCCCTCTCGTCTCCCTC